>VZRF01015391.1:329841-523177 GCA_013396875.1 Vireo altiloquus | reverse complement strand
GCCTGAGGGGGCGGGGCCTGAGGGGGCGGGGCCTGCGCACGCGCGCGGCGGCACGCGCGCTGCACGCGGCAGCCGTGAGGGCGGGAGCGCGCCCACAGTCGCCGGAATAGGGACAGGAACAGCCACGGGTACAGGCACGGGGACAGCCACAGGTGTAGTCGTAGGCACGGCCACAAGCCATGGGCACAGCCACAGGTATAGGCACAGCCATGGCCGCAGTTACAGGCACGGCCAGGGGGAGCCTCGCCCCCGCCTCGGTGCTGTCACAGTCGCAGCTGAAAACAGAGGCCACAGCTCTCCCCTTAAACTCTTCTCCTTTCTTCCACTGCAGGGGTTGTCGTGTTGCCACCTCAGAATCGACAAATGGTTTGGGTTGGAAGGGACCTTAAAGATGATCTAGTTCCAATAACCTTGCGTGGGGCAGGAACACTTTCACTGGGCAAGGTTGCTCCAAGCCCCATCCAACCTGGTGGTGAACACTTCCAGGGATGGGACATCCACAGCTTCTCTGGGCCACCTGTTCCAGTGCCTCACCAGTCTTGCAGTAAAGAATTTTTTTCCTGATCTCCAGTCTAAGCCTATACTCTTCCAGTTTGAATCCATTCCCCCTTGTTCTGTCACGACATGCCCTTGTAAATCTCCATCTTTCTTCTAGGCTCCTGTTAGTATCCAATTATTATTATTATTAAGGTTCTATAGAAATCCCTCTGCCCAAATTAAGGTGCAAATGAGACCATATGCCAGTGACAATAATATGGGTTTTATTGCATAGTAAATGTCAGAGAAAAGAAAATAAAAGGAGTAGAAAGTAGAGGGGAGGGGACAGAAAGAGAGTGACAGGGACAGAATAAGGAAAATATCACCACTCTGTGGATCCCAGCAATGTTCTGTTGATCCTTTCCAGCTGCTTTTCTTGGTGGTGGAGCTCTTCCCTAAAAATGTAAAATACCCTGGGCTTTTATCCTTGAGCCAGGTGACAATGTCCAGGCATTACCCCTGGGGAGGGGCAGTCTCTTACAGCACACTCTGGGTTTGTTCCATCACATGCAGCCCTGGGGTGCAAGGCCCAGCACTTTGGGGGTCTTTGATGGATTGTGACTCCCCCTCAGCTGCCTCTCATATGAAAATCCCATGGATGTGGCCTGTGGGGTTGGGGGTGCCACAGCTGGGCCAGTTTGTGTAAGGGAGGATGGGTGTTCAGTGCCTCTGGCCTGAGGTTACACCACACACCCGAAACCTCCTCCTCCCCCCTCGGCTGGGGGGAGTCTGTGTGAACCTGGCTCCTGTGAGCTGTGCTCTGCCCCCACCCCAAACCTGGCTCCTGTGAGCTGTGCTCTGCCCTCACCCCAAACCTGGCTTCTGTGAGCTGTGCTCTCCCCCCACCCCAAACCTGGCTCCTGTGAGCTGTGCTCTGCCCCCACCCCAAACCTGGCTTCTGTGAGCTGTGCTCTACCCACACCCCAAACTCAGCCGGGAATGATCCTCCACACAGCTGGTGGCTTTCAGTGGATGCATACCTTTCCTTCTGCCTGAGGTGATTGAACAATGGGTTTTGATCTAATCAGCAGTTTGCATTCCAAAGTCCCGTTTTTCAGGGAAGTTTCTTGACTGTAGAAAACTTGATATCAATGTTTGAGGCATAAACTCAGTCTCTGACAGCTCCCTTCACCAATATCTGAAATCCTCAAATTCTACCCCAACAGGTGCCCCAGAAGGGTAAAAAGAATTCACAGATCTGCATATATTACCTGTTCCACTCTGTCTCTCAAAACCCCTCCCAACTGCCCATCCAACCTGGCTCAGTCTGTCTTATTTTTAATTAATTTTTTCCAAGGTCGTTTCTTCCAAACACTTGCTCATGCCTTGATTACATTATTTTATTGAAATTATGGTCTTTCATATCCACATATTTTCTTTGTCAGGTTTTATAAAAGCATTCTTTCTAATGTTCTCCTTACCAAAGTGACCACCTCACACTCCTTCCATCATCCAGGTGAATCTTCTTGATCTACTTCTGCAGCCTCCCTTTCTTGCTCTGTACACCCGTCCTTGCTGCCTTTTAGTTGTCCTCACATCAATCCTTTCCCTTTTGTCAGTGCTTCACATCTTGTCCATGTGCATACCTCTTCATCAACCCCTTTCATGCAGCCTCCAATGCATGACAAGCTTTGAGTTGTTCTTCTCTTTCTATTTTGATATTATCTGTAAGAGCAACCATACTGGTTAGCATTTTTATTTTGCCCCAAGAAATCTAACTTGAAACCATGCCTCAAAGAAAAAGGCTAAAAATTAGAATGATGTATATATGGTGTCACCTCTTTCAAGTGAGAGGGCTTATATGTAACCCTGTATGAAGAGGGCCTATTTTAAATACTGGAATATCAGATTTCATTTCTAACATGAAATATGTATAATTGTTATGATTAGATATCTTTTTTTTCTATCTGAGTTCCAAGCCATTACTGAAAATTCCTATAATGACCACAGTTCCATTTCAGTGAAGACTATTGTTTTATTATGCATTTTGTGAAAAAATATTTTTTCATATTGATTTAGAATTTCTTAATCATTAAGATTTGTGCAAAATAAAAGGCTAAATCCTGCTTCAAAGTAGGGAGACCATCCACTTCCTATTTAACTTGCCCTTTATTCATAGAGACTGCTGACAATGTGCTCAAATTATGAGTGATTGATTATGGCATCAAACAAGTTTGAACATATTACAGTGTATCCCAGGGAAGCAAAGCACTATTACAGTTTCTAAAGGGGTGAGAATTTTAATAGACACTAGAAAAGCCATCTTTGCAATGAACGGGGAGTATGTTTGAAAAGGTTTAGTACCTGGAAAACATCACAACCATCGAATTATATATAATCATGTAATATGTATTGCTAATAGTGGAAGATATTATAAATATCCAAGTTTAGTATTCAAATAATTGTGTTTCTTTCAGAAAGCAGTGTATCCGAGTAGGAGAAGTTTAGCTATATTTCACAAAACTTAAAAATAAAGAGCAATAGTATAGAAAGGAATTCCTTTACATGTGAGTCTGTTATCTATTACTAATATTTCAGTTGTTGGATCTGTGAATTACTGAACTCATGCTATAAACTGTAAGATATATTCTCTTTATGTACAGTCAGTATACGCCATGCTGTTCTTTATAAAATGTGGTGATGACCTTGTAGGACAGGCTTCAATTTGCATCATAGGCAGATAAAGGATAGTCCTTCCTTAGTTCAGACACACTTGTTTCCTAAACATGGTGATACATGGAACTTGAAAAGGAAAAGAATGGTCAGGTGACCCGGTATCTTACAGAGGAAGTTACAGCATTTATAATGGTAGGGTGAAAAGAAGAAATATCTGGAGTAAGATGTGTCCACCTGTTAGTCAGACCTAGGTGAAAGAGAGAGAAGTGTCTAGAGATATACTAACACCTGAATTATAATTGTCTTTTGATTACAAAAGATTATTTGTCCACATTGCCTTTGATATTTGCACTGGTATTAAAAAAAAAAAGGGGCAATCAAAAAGGTTTATCCCAATGTACTTTGGCTGACCAGTATGTTAGTGGAGTTGAGTCCCAGCATTCATGTCTTTCCAGCTCTGATGGGGTAATAATTACATCCATGTTGTTGCTGGTATGTTTTATGATATTCCAGCAACTTCAATTACATTTTGAAGACATTTTTCTCTTTTGGAAGTTGTTCAGTCACTTAGGGCCACTTCTGTTAAATCTGTACAACAGACATTAAAAGCTGAAATCAGCTGCATTCCCCATCTGTGTGTATTAGTCATTTTGCACATCCTTAGTATTGTTGACAACCATTTAAAAACTCTGGCAGGGATTACTGTTATTTGTGAATAATCATGCAGAGCAATTAATGAGGATCTGATGATGATTGCAGACCCTACTGACACAGACCAGTTTATGCCCATATTTGTGCCAACATCAATCAGATGTAACTCCTTTGAAGTCCATGTTGTTGCCTCTGATCGACATGGATCTAATTGTGAGCAAACTGCAATATTGGATTTGGATATAACATATGAATCCAAGTCTATTCTTCTATTTCAAAATCTCTCAAATTTTTTACATAGATTGCAGCTGAACCTTAAATTTATCACATTTCCCAGTAAGTGTTACTTTATTTAAATTGTATTTCTGTAGATGATGAAGCATCCAGGCAATTTCTATTGCATTCCTTCGAGCATAGTTGTTTTCTTGTCACTTCTGTCTGACATGCTATAGTGTTGCTGTAGGTTTTCTTCCATGCTCTGTGGTTCATGGAAAGAATTTTGTTGCATGTTTCCACCCTAACAGTTGATTAGCTGATTCACCCCCTCTTGTAGAATCTGCTAGTGAGCACTCTTGTCACACTAATCCTAGGTCTTGGCACTACAACTGTTTTCATGCTGTTTGCTGTCTTCTGTTTTCCTTTTGCCCTTATTATTGTCTGCTTTGTCCTTCTTTTTCTGTTCTGGTACTTTAGAGCTGTTTTCTCCCATCCCACCTCCCTCAGACAAATGGGATTTTTTGCTGATTAGGGACAGTCATGTCTTTCTTGGATTCATGTAAAGGAGAAGTTGTAGCATTTGGCCTGACTTGGGTTTTTTTCGGTCCTGTACAGATTAAATGTGGAAACAGAAACAGTTGTCTTACCCCTAAGAATGAGTAAGACAATCTGAACAAGACTAGAGCAGCAATGGTTTTGATCAACAGGACTTAGAAGTAAATGGTTTCATCTTAGGTAGCATAAATGCCAAGGACCCTTTTTCAGTTTAGCAGAGAAGTTATTATTCTACATTTCAATAAAAAGCAGGTTGGGGCAATCTTTCTGGAACCAGACAAGTTGTTGTCTGGCAGAGAGCAGAAAAAAAGGAAAAGAGGCTTTAATGGAGTCATTTTTTACTCATTTGCATGTAAGGTCAAAAATCATCCAGTTACTTCTGCCATATGACCCACCTTGGTGGTAAGATAGTAGTTCCCACTGAGTCTAGAATAGTAACTGTGGGTTTCATCCCCAATTGCTTTTTAGATTTTTAAACACTGCACACTTAAGTTGAAGACAGTTCTATTTTAAAATTACATGAGTAATTCATAACATTAAGTGAATCAAGGATAGAAACTGCAGTGTCTATCCATAGAGACATTATTCAGCTTTCTTTATATGACATATAAGTGTTTCATAATTACAGGATGAGAATCCCACTCCTCTGTTTAATTCAATCAGTTTTAATTGCCTTGAAACCGCAGAGCATATTTAAATCTATTTTCTACTGACTCAATCTAGAAATACCTGTACAGGGAAGTGATTTTCAATAGTTGACAGCTCATCATTCTAATGCCAAAAAAAGTCATCATGAAATCCAATTTGTACAAGGAACAGGGATCACATTTTTATCCTGGGGATAGTTAAATATAGGAACAATTTACCTGATAATATTCTGGATTCTCATCACTTCCACTCTTCCACTCTCTTCACTTTCACTCTTAGATTTCTTTGCAGAAGAGGCACTGTAGCTCAGGCAAAAGTTACAATCTTGATAGCAAAACTACTGGCTGAAGTCATACTGAAATAATCTCACTAATACCTTCCAGTTCTAAAATACCTGTTATTGTTCGGTAATAAGTGAGAATTGCTACTTGACTGGTCAGGAAGCTATGTCAAAAATCTTAATCAGATTCAGAAACAAGTGGAGTGTTGGATTCTTCACGGATATTGAATGTATTTGTGTGTATGTGTGTATGTATATATATACATTCAGCTGCCATTATAAGCAATGTTCAAGAAACAAATACACAGAGATAACTAAGTAACAGTGATGTGATTTAAAGAAGTTACCTTTGGATCCCATGAGTTCCCAACAGGTTTCCACAGAGTTCTGCCTGCTGCTGGCAGGTGCTGCTCTAGAGATAAACATGTACCAAGCAACAATTAAATAAATGTTTGAGATTTTGATCACTTAGCCACAGACTGGCCTTTAGCTGCCAATCAGAGTGGGAGCTGTGATCAGCTACAAAATAATAAATCTCACCCCATAATGTTAATAGTAATTTCTGTAATTAAACATACAGAATTTGTACTCTACCAGCCAGTGAGAAAGTGAATATCCTACTGCTGCCATAAAATTGTAAAATACTCCATACTTTTACACATGGAGACATCAATTTCTGTGCGTCACCTGGCCATTTGTTGAACTAATATCACTAGCCAGAGAAGCAGTATTGCATAAGTCAGTGCAGTATCCAGACCCATGTTTCATTGCTGTCAAGCATGAGAAGATTGAAGAGAACTGTAGTCAGAGTGTGAATAATCAAAGCTGCCCAAAAATAGATCATACTTTAGGGATACCTGTGGTACTAATTTTATAAGAGCCAAACCCATACTTAGCTGCCAGTTTGCCTGAATTTATTCCAAATTACGAGAGATTTTTTCCTTGTACATACCTCTTCCTTTTAGTTTGACCATCTGTGCAATTATAGGATGTTCTAAGAATTTTTTTCTAGACTAGGTTTCAAGTATTGGATCACATTGAGATTCTAATGCTGCTTTCCGTGTGGCACTGGTGTCTGCACCACTGCAGTCACCCACTTGCAGCTTTCTTTAAATAAAGTAGCTGGTCGTGGTATTTATTATTACTTCTCTTTTTCTTCACCCAATCAATTTTCTTCATCCCAGCAAAAAAATGTCTAGGTGCATTTTTTAATTTTAATATAGAAAGAGTGTATCTTTCTTTATTCTCTTTTGACTAAAGGTTTTCATCACCACAGAGAACCTGAAAATTCTCTTGGTCACCACTAAGAGAAGGAATGCTTAACACTTGTGCAATTTGTATGACTCTGGGAAATCTAGGATTGGTTCAGCATTTCTATGTCCCATTCCAAAAATTCAACTAGGTCGTGGCAATGTTGTACATTAAAGCTTTCTAATTTTTATATAAAAGAGTGTTTCAAATACTTATATGGAAAATTGCTGCCTAAGTTTAATTTAAATGAACAGAATATCTTTAAATAGGTCTTCAGTGGCACCCATAGGTAGCACAGGCATTTAATGTAGAAACACATCTTCGCTAAAACACAGAATTTAGACTAATTTAGGCAGCCTGGATCTCACTGAAAGTCAGCAATAGTAATTCATGTTTTTATCCCTAACTTTCATCTTTCTCTAGATATAAATAAATATATCAAAGTCTATTAGAAATAGCATAAATTAAGAATTGTCTTACCGATTTGTAATTTTTCATGTATACCATTAGGTGGCAGGGAACAATAAAGATTTACTTGATGAAATACATATGTTGAAATACAGATCTATCAGATTGTTCTCTCCACCCTTTTTGAATCAGATTTCCTACTATGAACTGTCAAGGGCTTTGTTTAGCTAATTATTAAATGACTTACCAACAGGGCTCGCTGCTTTCATCAAAACTGCTTCAGATTTCATTTTTGTGCAATCATTTTGTGAAATAAGAAAAAAAAAACAAGGCATCTCATCCCACTGAGAGTTCTTTAAAAATTAAACACCAGCACTGTTGTGTATCTACTTCTAACCTCTGCTTCTGGTCAGGCTAAATCTGACTGTTGAAAGGAGCCCCTAGGCCAGTCTTCTTCAGTAGGCATTGGTGGAAGGTGAGAAAGCTTCTTAATATTTTGAGGGCCTTGATTTTAAGGGCTGTGCTTTTGTCTGGGTCCAGCTATAAATAGGGACCTTTTACATAGCATAGGTACAAAAGGATTGAACTGACAAGGCTTAGACACACAGGCTGACAGACAGATGGCTGCAAGTAAAAAGATAGGGAATTTATACTGCCAGCAACTTTTGTGTCTTTAAATCCAGCTGGTTGCTGATTTTAGAATTGCAGTGGATGTCACTGGTGAGAGGGTAGGTGGCAGGAATCACAGGGCAAGACTTGTCTGCTTGATAACTCACTCAGTGATCGATGTATGGGAAGTTAATTGCACTACTAGTGACTGTGTAGGAGATAAGGATATCTATGCTCAGCATTTCCCAGAGATGTGGAATTAAATCCCTTGCAAGAGTAGCCCCTTAGAGACTTATTCTTGTTCCATCAAACTCATCAAGTGCCGTTGGTAGGAACTGTGCCACAGATATTGTCACACATGCTTAACTGGAAACTCCCAGAGCAGATTTTTCCATATGTTTATGTAATAATCTAGTGCCAAAGAAGTAACAATTCCAGAAAATATTTTACAGCTGCAGTTTGCCATTCCTATTTGCTAAGCTAACACCTGAGAGGAAGAAAAGCACAAGAGAGACATTTTGTTGATTTGTTATTGATTAGTCAGATATGCAGGGAAATTCAGCTCAATGCAGTTTTAACGTGATAGTGACAGTAAGTGAGTGAGTGACAGTAAAGAGATGGAAATTCATTATTCACAGAAAAATGTGTGGTAGCAACTCAAAGAACTCTTAACTGTGTGTCTCTTTTGTGTCAGGCAACTGCTTCTGGAAGCAAGGAGTGCTTTGTTCCTCCTGTTCTGCCCCAGCATTGCCTGCAAACACTAACAGTAACTACACAAGCTGTAACCTCACTATTTGTGAAGTCTACCTGTCTGCTTAAATTAAAATTCAATATTTTTAATCTTAGTCTCTGAGTTTTAGTCACTGTGTTATATAGTCACTCAGTTCAGACATAGGCAATCTTGTGAGAAACTATCTGAAACATTGATCTTCAATAGCTAAATATGCCAAACTCAGTAATTATGATGCTACCACAAGATTACCTAAGTAACAGATTCTGTTAACTTGGATTGTAGAAAATCATATTCCTTCCAAATATAAATACTCAATGCCTGTGCACATCACAGTCCCATAGCCATCATGACTGTCAGCATAAAAGGTGGGTAAGCTTCAACAGCAAGTTCTTTCTTTCACAAATAATAGCCACAGATTTCAGAAAGCTGCCAAGCAGGATTGAATGTAATTCAACATGCTATCAGCCTTAGCATCTGACAGTAGTGTTGGTACTCAGTCTAGCAGCCAAGCTATAGATCACCCTACCCTGTTTCTACCTTCTAACTGTGTAGATCATGGACCTCCCAGGAAAGATGCAACATAGCCCTGGAGGTCATGGGAGAGGAGCTGCAGTGTGTTAGGAGATCGAGCTTGGACCCTGTGTGAAACCAAACAAGCAATATTTTTTCTTGTTCAATAATCAAAAATTTTTGTCTTTGAAGAAAAACAGGAACCACTGAGCAAGTGTGTTTCTCAGAGCGGCTTGTGCTCAGTGGGGCTGCACAGGCTCTCCGAAGGACAGGCTGCTGGGAGCAGGTGGGTGCCGTGCAAGGCAACATGCAACACAGGCCATGTGCACATTGCAATTTGTCCCTGGAGTCTGCAGCTCACTGTGAGCCCTGGGGTGGATTGCGCAGGAACCGATCTCTGTTTGCACATCCTGATGCTGCTCCTGGGCTTTCACTAGCATAGAGCCTAACGGGACATTGGTTAATGCTGGGATTCGGTCTGGGGCAGAGGTGGTTTACTTATCTTTGTGGGAAAGGGAGGAACAATCGTAACAATCAAGCTGATCACTTACTGTGCCTTATATTTTTAAAACCACAGATAAGTAGTGCGAAATATTTGGATCTCCACAATGGAAAGGTCTTTCCAGTTTGCATAATTCGAATGTGGGTTACCACATGCCTGAAGCTAGGAAACACTATTTATGTGTTATCAGCCTGTTTTCCTTATATTGTACTTTACAGTTTTATCAGAAATGTCAAGAGTTGCTTACTCAGCTGAGCCAAAATCCTGAATATCTCCATTTGTACCTTTCATCCTTTCATTGTTTTACAATCAGATGAAAAAGTCTGCTCAAGAAGAGGATAAAAATGTTCTGAGATATTGTCATATTTTGAGAATGTGAGGACTTAAACAAGATTCAGTCTTCCTGAATTCTCCTTAGAATTTGCAGTTGTTTGCAAGAGTGGGAACAACCACCTTTTTGATTTCTCCTAAACTGTGTCCAAGAGGACAAAATTCAGCCCCCTTTGCAGGATTTTGGATCTTCCATCTACTTTCTGAAGTGGATATTATTGAATCAAGGGTTAAAAAATAATTAGAAGTTGGTAATGTAGCTAGCAAGATAGAAGCAATGTATTTTGATTAACAAGGAGATTAAAAGAAGAAACTAGGGTTTAATTATTAGCATATAGGTATAGTTGAAGCAGAGCAAAGACAATATATCATGTATTCGACTCAGTTATGTTATTGGAAGTGACAGGGAGGACATTTAGCATTGTAAAAGGGCAGGAACTGAAGTCACACCTGGCCTCTAAGATGATTGGAACCAGGAGACGAGGTCTGGACCGTGACCAGGGGGTCAAGAAGCCCTGGCAGTGGGACAAAAAAGAGTTCAGTGCTAGGAAGATGCCTGACGTCATCTTCAATAGACCACCGACCCAAATTAAAGGAAGAACTGCGCAACTGTAATGAGCATTCAACTCATTTTAATATGGAGTAGGAACAGGTGATGCATGTGTACAGGCACCTCAGGTGACTTAGATAAATATGTAAGACCTTTGTGAATATAAGGAGAGCAAATGCTTTGGAAATTCGCACATGCCTTTTGGAGGGCTACCTCCCATGTGCCCGGCACTGCAAATAAACATACCACTTTTCAACTTCAATTCGTTGAAGGGTCTCTTTGTCAATAGCACCTTTAGTGCATCATAATAAAGACAAGAACCTGAAAAATCATCTGTTTCAATCCCCTTCTTCCCCCCTCCCCCCAAAAAGGAAAAGTAACTATTGATATTGTGCCTCATCTCCTTTTTATAGAAAGCATGAAACAGTTTGGTTTTGTTCTTCTTAAACTACCTAAATAATAAACTGTAGCTTTGTACTTTCCAGTGCTTTCTTTTGAGGAGCCATCAGTAAACTGAAACACATTTCAGAATGCAAAGAAGGGATAATATTTCACTGTAAAATAGTATGAAAACCCTTGGTCTGAACTAACTCAGATTAATGAATGAAAACATTTTCCTTTGAAAGAGGGATCTCAGGCAGGACAGTAGAAGCAAGTTAGCTGGAGAAGTCAAAATATGCTGGAGATCAGCAGAACGAATTGTATTTCCTAGGCATAAAACGACTTTGTGAGCACTCATGCTATCTAACATCTTGCTCTGTCTTCATGATAGGCTTCTCACATCACCTAGAAATTAGTGGAAAGAAATAAGTATGCTTTCTTAGTACACTTTCCTTAGCGTGCTGAAAAGATGATAGCAAGAAGTAGGATGAGATAGAAAACAGGAGTGGTTTTGCTCAGGTCTGAAGATACTGGGATAATTTACATTGCAGTAGAAGAATGCCTACGGTTGTTTTCCTTCAAATGTGCCAGGAGGTGGAACAAACCTACTGATGGTTTCACATGTATTGTCAAAGCTACTGCCTACGACTGCACACATTCAGCTTCTTGTGAAAGACTGTTACAGGCAAGACCAAAGGAAAAATTACTCTTGCAAGCAATGCTCTCCCTGCCCAAAACAAACAACAGCAAGGGTGGCTTGCGTAGCAATTTGTAGGAGGAGATCTGAGAATTTTCATCCTTTCTTTAGGGCTGGGATCTAGGAAACTAACCTGAAAGGTAAGAGAGGAAGAAGGATGCAGTTGCAAAACAAAAACAAACCAACAAAAAAAAAGCTAACTGATAGAGAAGAAAAAAAATGAGAAATTAAATTGCAGTAATGAAAAGGGATGTGAAAAAGCAGGCAGATGATGGAATGGCAAAAGAGAAAATTAGGGAAGCCGGTTGCAACAGAGGAGAGGGAGATATGGTTGAGATAGCTAATAGGTGGAGCCTCAGACAGAGCAATGAAGCCTTATGTGATACTGAACAGGAAACAAAATGACCTCCAGGTGAAGGAGAGAAGAGAGGGAAGCAAATCTGAGATTCACCTTTGTATCAGAGAGATTCATCAAGGAGTTCAAGTGACCATAATGTTAGCTCATCAGTCAAAAACAAGAGAGTGAGATGTGGACCAGAAGATGCAAACTATCAGAATAGGGGTGGCAGGAGGAGCTGCCAGAGGAAGATGGATAAGGGACACCACTGTTGTCTAAAAACATCTTGGATATCCAACACCTTGAGTGATAAAAGTTATTTGAATTGATACTGGTAGTAGAAAGAATGTGCATATAATAAAATGTTAGTAATCTAGAATTGGAATTAGAAAGTTCCTAACCATCATATGAGGAGGCTCAGTACCATTATGTGCTGTCCTACTAGGAACAGGGTATGCAAACACAGCCTAGATTATCTTCAGGTGGAGCTTGATAAGTTTGGGGATGCAATCATATATACAAGTGATATCCACAATGAGTGAGACCAGATTGGATGTTGTAGGAGGACCTTCCTAGTCCCTGCCCTAATCTTATTTTCCTGATAATGATGCTGTTGACTCATATGTATTGACCAGGACAGGTGCAGACAGACACAGATTTGCCTCATTCACTTTCCAAGCCAATTGGATGCCACCCACTTCTGGAATCTGTGTAGCTGGAGTGGCCCAGGGCTGTACCCAAGTTGTTAAATCTGTGCAAATACATGACTTTCACATCTGAACTGGCTTGCTTTCGCCTAACTTGGAGTGTGGGCGAGGGAGTCCACACCTATTCATACATCCTCAGAAGGCTGTGCAGAGCTCACACTTATGCCTTAGGTTTTAACTTTTATATTTTTTAAATCCTATACTGCTAGTGTAACTCTGAAGTTTCCTGTAGCGTGTTAAGTGCTGTTCTCTTATGCTAAGATAGATGTAACAAAGCCTCTCTAGCTTGCTCTCCAAGGACACCCAGACCAAGAACTGTAAACCATCATCTTGGGGAGAGGGGGGCAAGCTTGGGGAAATTCCATCATTGGCTAGGTTCTGGTTGGTGAATTTATGCTGATATAAAAGTGTGAAGAACTTGTGACCTGTCATCCATTTTGGGATCCACTGAGGCAGGACCCTCTGGAGCCCAAAGTGTACATCTGAAGGCCTTTCAAATAAATACCTCCTTTATTTCTTTATTCCTGTCTAGTCTCTGTTTCTAGGTAGAGAAGTGAAAATTACTCAGATCAGGAATGCAGGGACTGTACAGGATGATGTAACAGGGATGAGGGGACTCAAGATCCCAGAAGAAATACAGTATCAACGTCTGCCAGTCCAGGGTGCCACAGCAGCATGGTCAGGAGTCATGTGCAACATCTCTGTGGCTGCTTCTGTATGACAATGTGGTGTTTGGTAGCAGACCAGCCTGACACCCCACCATTGTGTACCATGTCACTAGGAATGACAACTTACTCATATCTTTGGTTGCCCTCCCAGTTGTGCTGAGTTCCCAGGCAACACTGAGCAGTGGAAATGGTGCCACTGTTTCTCCTGGTTAGAGCATCCCTTCCTTGTCTGTCATCATACTTTTTGTCTTGCTCCCAGGAGCTGCATTGCTCCTCAACAGATGTGTAATCCCCTGCTCATGCTGCAGTGACCACAGCCATCTACTGCATCAAGTTGTGTTCCAGGGCACCAACTGATATTTGTATATTTGAAAGCAAACATTTGTCTGTTATAGGTGTATGAGAGATTACATTTTATTGCTAATGAGATCCTGATAAGGAAAGATTATTGGACCCTTCACTGTGTGGTCATCTGCACAAATAAGACCTTTGTTTTTCACACTAGATTTCCATTTTTCCCTCTGAGTAAAAATCTCTGGTTATGAGTGTGCGTGGGTCGCACTGTTTCCTCTGTGACTGAAATGGGACCATTCCCACGCCACTTGAAGATTTGCATTCTTGGCTCCTGAGATTACTTACAGATATCCGTGGCCATGTCTTCCTTTGATGAAGATGTTCTTATCTTAGGTGAGATGTGGAGTGCTTCATCTTGCAACATTTCTGCTACACCCCCCAGGCAGAGAAAGAGAGAGAGAACACAGGAAGAATGACAGCTTGTACTTTCAAAATCACAACTTCATAAGGACAACAGCTGATAACAAGCCCAAGCAAAACCAAACTACTGACTCACCCTCCTCTCTCTTAGCCTACTGGGAAAGATTGAGGATTTCTGTACAAATAGTAACACTGGCTTCAATGAGATCCATTTTTTTGTCATTAAAGGAATTGATGCTTTTTTAGACTATACATTTATTATGGAAACTTGTCTCTATTTTTTCCCCTGAGTCAGGCTGCTTTTATGGGCAGACCTGTGATAGAAAAGAGGCATATATTTCCTTGTGTGCCTCTATCAATACGAAATAAAGAATTGCACATTTCACACACCTGTACCCTACGACAGTGCCCTGTCTGCAACTAAAATTGTCTGAGATTATAACTTAAAAGTACTTTCCAGCAAAAGTGAAATTTTAGGTTTTGAATGAAATACCTTTGTTTCTACAAAAGAGGTAAGAAAGGCATTCTACATAAAAAAAACCTATCCAATCAAACAAAAAAAAAGTCCATAGAAATATTAATATAAATAGTATAGATAGGACATAGATTTATAAATGTGATGTCCTGTGTGTGCCTTCTTAGGCATTTATGGGCAGGTGAATAAAATCACAGAATTATCTTTGTTTCCAAGCCTAGGTCAGGTTTTTGTTACTAGAAATATCTGTTCAGCTGAAAGCATAAAACTAAAATCTACTGTTTAAAGACCAGGACTGAAAATCCAAGCATGCTTCTGATGTTAATTAGAAGACAATAAAGTTAATGTTGCAGGTGCAAACTGGATCCAAACCACTTCTGTATACACCGTAGAGGTAGGATTAATCTTATTTTTACCATGTGAAAGTTAGGAAGTGAATCTCAAATGGTCGGGTGAGCTCCTTAGCTGTATCAATAGGCAGAGGTAAAGCACTTCATAGTGTGATTTATCCAAAACTAAGGTAGGTGTCTGAGTGAAGGGAGCCATATCTCCCTCAGAGAATGTCCCTTTCTGTGCTCTAGAGAGTGCAAGTGACTCTTTTGCAAGGTGGATCCCACCACTGGGAATGGCATGTTACTTTCGCTACAGGATCGCTGCCTTACTTGGTGCTTACTAAAGCTTGATCTTCAGTATCTTCCCTATTTATCCTTTCCCGGTTGTGTGTAGGCTTCTCCATTATTTTACTGTGTGCTGCTGAATTTAGCATAGAACACTGAATTTATTAATTTTCAGTGGGATTCTCTCATGTTCTCAAGTACAGTATTTGTTAGCTCTTTACAAACACTGATTAAAATCTTCAAAGATGTGTCAAAAAAGAAAGGCATTATTATTACCACTTCCTTTTACAAAGGAGGAATAAAAACACCTAGATTGGAGTTGTTAAAAGCTTCCTGCACTTCAGGTGTGCACAGACTGATTTTTAAGTGCTTACAGCACTATACATCATTTTGGAAGTGTGAGATACAGCCTGTTGTAACCTGGATTGCAACTGTGAGAGCCTACTGATTTCTGCAAACCACCCTTTCCCAGGTCTTGGATTTGCCTCTGCGAAAAACAGTAACCTTTTACCCCAGTCAGCACTGTTAGTAGCAGCCTTTTCCTGGGACAATACTACTCTGGACTAATGCCACTTGAATTTACATGGCTGACCCACAGTCTGTAAGGTGTCATTCACCCAATTTCACTGTAAGGTCATTGCTTCTGGCTCTTCAGATCCATTTTAATTCAGGTTCTGCAATGATGGTACTGCAACAAAAGAAGGTGAGCCGACAGCAGCCTCCTCCATTGCACAGTTATAACAAATTCCCACAGCACAGGCCATTCTTTGCCTCAAGCAAGGCAGCGAGTCCTGAGGGGAAACCACAGGAGATTGTAAGCAGGTCATTAAAAAAGTTTATTATCATATTCAGAAGGAGGCTGGAGTAAGGTTTCACAAGCAATTTGAATTTACTTTTTCATTCTTGATTTTGCAAATATAGGTTTCTTCTAGCAACTTAAAAATATTGCCATTCACTATTTTGAATGTCAGCAACGGGAGAGGAGAGGTGTCTCCGAGTGAAAGCTCTGCCTGGGTCAGCAGCAGCGGTAGGTGCTTTATCTGGCACGCTCCCAGCAGCTAAGCTCCCAGTCTAGGTGATGGCAATACTGTCATCTCCTGGGCGCTAGAGGGGGATGGATACACACGCTGCGCTGGTGGATTTCACAGCTGGAGAAACAGTGCTCCTGTTTTCAATTCCAGAAACTAAAGAAAGTGGTGACAAACCTTTCCTTGTTGCTTCTCTCTCCCCCCACCTCTCTCTCTCTCTTTTTTTTTTTTTTTTTTCCTGGAGTAGAGAATTTCTGTTGTCATCCTCTTTCCTTCTGTTCATTTCTGTCTCTGCTTCTTCATTCCAATGCATTATTTCCATTGACTTCTAAAGGCTCTCTGGTTCTGTGCCTTTCCACCTTCCAGGGAGAGCTCCTGTTTTTGCTCCTAACCTCTGCTCACAATCCCTCACTTCTCCTGTTCCTTCCAGTTTCTTGTACCTGCACAGCCTCTACCTTCCTATGAAGCTTAAATACAGTAAATACAGGTTCTTGCACTGTCCTCAGCAAGACACTGGTATCTCAGCCCCTTCAGACAGGATACCAAGATTATTACAACTCATGCTCCCTACATGATTAGGTCTGTGAGATGGGGAATGTTTGGTTACACAGAGCATTAACTCAAGGTTGTTGAGATTTATAACTGCATACATACTAAAGAAGATGTGTTTCATTAAAGACCTGTTGAAGGACTGAATCTTGTATTCAAAGCACAGTGAGGTGAGATCCATGAGTATCAGATCTTGTGGGAGTTCCCTTTGAAGCCTAATATTTGCCTTCATGGTAGGAGGTGAAGTAATCTTGAAAACCCAAGATGTTGACCACAATCTTCCCTGTGGAGTACTAGACATTCTTTTCAGACAGCTGATTACATAGACACACACACCAGGCTAAAAGAATTGTCAGTAGATACAGCATTGTTTTCCAGGTGAGCCAAGTCATGGGAACTTGTTGGCATTGTGCCCTCCAGTTCAAGGAGACCTGAGTTGAAGCTGTTGTATATCCATGTAGATAAAGTCAAAGACCTTGAACATACTTTGATAAGAAATAAAGCTGTGAGCAGAGACTGTCTGGTGTGCTCTCATTAGCCTGAAATTCAGGCTACAGAACCATGAACCCTCTCCTGGATTCAGGTTGTTGGTGAGTCATTAAGCAGGCCTTTGACTTACGAGGGTAAGCTGGATTCTGCATAGAAATTAGCTCTATTAATAAGCTGCTTCTGCCCCTTTCTCCTCCTTTTCTTTGTTCGTTCTTTTTGCTCCTCTCTCTAAGCCCCCATGGCTGTTTGTCATTTTATCTATTTTCTGTACATTTTCCCTCTTTCTGAAATCCTTCACTCTTCCAACTGAGCTGAGAGTATTTCTTCCCCTCTCTGCGCTCCTCACACCAGCAGTGGGAGCACTGAGATGAGAGCATAGCCCTTCTTCCCATTCCCATTGCAGAAGCTGCTGCACGTGCAAGGCCAGCTGAGCCCTGCTCCTTCCACCCTGCCCTATGTTGCCCTGTCTCGGTGCAAGTGGAGGATCTACAGTAGAGGTAAAAGCTTAGAGGACTCGGGAGGTGCTTGAGAAACTCATAGATCTGCTACCAAATGATATTGTAGGTACCAAATGTACAAATGCCAGTTTTGGATGTACTCTGCTTGCTTAAATCTTAAGAAGAACAGACAAAAAGCAAATGTCTGGAACTAATGTTTTCATTCAGCATCACAAGCAACTAATGGAATATCCTGTTACTCTGCACCAACTGATCTGTGGCAGTACTACTGAACCATTTTAACAAAAGAAAAGCTACCAAAACTTCTACTCTGAGGGATTTCCATGGAAAATACCAGCCCAAAAATCTTCAGTTCTGAAAGGTTTATTTAGCTTAGGGACATAGGAAGGTGAGTTGAGTTTACTGCAGAGGGTGTTACTTCTGTGATCTCTAGAACCCAGGGCCTTTGTTGGTTTGTCTTGTTTAGGGTTTGCTTTTTCCTCTTCATTTTTGCAATTTACTCCTCAGTTAACAAAGTGGGGGAAAAACTTGTGTTTTGTCAAAAACTGGTAGTATTAAACTCTTATTATTACTTAAACTTCTTTTTTCCCTAGTTGTTTGACTTCTAAGTCCTTTCAACATCCATCTCTGTTGATGTGCATTTGTATCTATATATATAGAAATATTATTTTTTATATATATATATATGTATATACACAAGTTCTCTTTCCTTTGACTTTAGCTTGACATTCTAAGGAATTCTAAGCTATCATACTCTTTGATGTCCTGTCAACCCCCATTTGGTGAATTTGAGCCCCCTTACCAAACAAAACTAGGTTGGGCCTGGTACTGAAAAAACTAAGAAATGAATTCCCTTAAGTTTCATAGAAACCATTGGGAGAGGAATGGGACAGGAAATGGATACAAATAGCATTGCCTATTGCAGCTAAAGTATAAGCTCAGTGTTTTTTTCATCCTGACAGATGGCCAGTCAGCACACACATCGCTTGGCACCCACCCCAACACGTGCTGCCTCTCCTCCAGCCAGACGGGTAGGAGACAGAGAGATTTTTGGGTCATGCCATAGTGCATTTGGAGGTGGAGACATGGAACTCTTGCAGCGAGAGATGTAGGAACATATTGTACACATCTGTAGGAAACCATATTTTAGCATTTCTACTGTCCAAGGAATATCTGACACCTATTTGGAAGGAAGTGAGAGTAATTATAAGAGGGTACAGGGAGGGCTAAAGGGAAAAGGTCTTAAATGTGTAAGAAACTGAGCTACATTTTTTCTGCCGCTTATGGCATGATTTTCAGGCTTCGTTATTCCCATTCTAGAAACAATCCTGAACAATGTCTTTTGTCCAGTCAACAAACCTTTGATTCATGTTGTTTAGTTCCTTACTTAGGGAAGGACTTTGTAAATAATGGGAGAAGGGTTTAATGCCCACTGTTTTCTGCAAGACTTAGAAAAGAACCTGTAAGAAAGCAGCTAGTAAGAGGGAGCTCCATCCAGCAATTACAGCCAAGGACTAGAGGTCTCAGTGGAACAGAAAAAGGATTGGGATCGGGGACTGACAAGGAAAAGGAAGGATTTATACTGATTTTACCATTGATCAGCCTTTTATGTATGTATCTTCAACTGAATAAAATTTACCATTGCCCTCGTTGCTTAAAGCCAGAAGCACATAGTATAAACAGCTGTAAAAATACTCACTAGAAATAATACAGTTGAACCCAGCACAACTGGAAAGTACACTGGTGTTCCTAGACAATCTTTAAATACTTAGACTGAGGTTAAAGCACACAGTATCATGAAATGCTTAGTTTTCTATGCTTTTAATTGTAAAATGTTACAAAATTACTTAATCGCTGAAGCATATATGGCTTACAAATATACATCAATGATTTTTAAAAATGTGTTTATTCAGCTCATAATATTCTGTCATCTCTTCAAAATTAAATATTTTAGAGCTCAGATGTAATTTGTTTGCAAAGCCAGTCTGGCTTGATATATAGGGTTTCTATAAGTAGTACATTTAGGGTGGCCTCTCCTAGGATGGGCCTGAAGAAAAGCTCTTCAATAGCATCTGCATCAATGTCTTGAAGAGACGTGATTAGCTGAAGAATCCAAGCAAACCTGCTGAGGCTTCCTTGGAACGTTGTTGAGATAAACTCCATCAGGGTTTTCTGAGCTTCCTGCTGCAGTGTTTGTACATAAGGGAGACATTCCAGGACATGACATTTCTGTCAAAACAAAAAGTAAAATAACAAATCCTGAGTAAACACTTCTGTTCTGTGCCCTTAGTAATGATGAGTGTCTGGATTTCTGTCTTATAGAACTGCTTTCTCTATAGAAAAAAACACTTTTTAACATACCTTTTGGAAAAAGAAGGTATGTGTAACTCAATAATTTGAAAGAGCATTGAGCAGCATTGTAAGCATATTGGAATCTAGCCCATGGCACTAAAATCCAGCTTTGAAATGGTAACAACAGGTAATTTGGACTCAGTACAGATGGAGAAGAAGTTTAGGATGAACCAAATGACGCTGAGATAGTAGTCTGAGCAGGTAGAAATATTCCAGCTCTAATCTACCCTACCTAGTTAACATCAGGAGATGGAGATGATGGTCTGGAGCAGTGAGCAGGCTCACAGCCTGGAGATGTAGGATTCCAGTATACCCAGCCCCATCTCCATCCCATTGTTACCTCTGCTTACTAGACTAAGCTGGGGCACCGCAGTTCCCCACACTAGGTGGGTATCTTCATTTACAGTCTAAAAAGAGCAAGAGGATGCCTCAGCCATTTCTGAAGAAGGAGAGGTCTTTGCCCTGTGGAGTCATGGTCTTGAGCCTCAATCACATACCTCCCAAAGCATGCAACCTGCTGGCTCACTGAGGGTGTCTGTGGGTGCCAGAACTCAGTGCTAAGGACACCCTGTGTTCATCCTTTGCCTCTGGAGGGATTGCCTTGTCATGTAGCTCTCAGCAACCTCTTGCCTCCTGTCGTCACTCTCTAAGGATAACAATAACTTTTCTTTCTGAGAATTGCTGCAGTCTGGACAGAGGGTAGAACACACTACTTGGCATCTTTTACAGTGGCTGACTCCCAGCCTACCTGGAATATCTTGGACTCCATATTCCTACCTGGAATCTGAATATCTTACAGCAGGGAGTGCTTCCCACAGGATCATTCGTTTAATTGTGGGAAGTTCAGCATTCTTGCCTAGTGCCCTGTACTAGAGCAAAACCAACCTGGTTGGGTTTTCTTCAGTCTGTAACTGGCTGATTGTTGTCAGCCTTCAGTAACTTTCTTCTTCCTAAACATCACTGCTAGAGGAGAAGAAGCCTCAGCCAAACCGGCAACCAGGCTAGCCAGAAATGAAGAGTTTGGAAAAGTCATCATCTCCCCCAGGATTACCAGCAGCTGCAAGCTGTGAGGCTGATTCCAATGGTTAGATTTTTCATGGAAAGGAAATTGTCAGGATTTTGTGAATTCAGGATGAAGTTGCAATAGTTTATATCCCTTCAAATATGCTTTATTTTCCCATTTGGTCTTCTTTTCTGTGTAACCAAATACTGGTTTTAATTTACATATAATGAGACACTTCTTATTCTGAGATCCGTTGTAATATTATTAAGCAAACATATGTTTCCAGCTGAACTGTAAACCTCTTAAGAGTATCTTTCTTTTAACAGAAGCCCTGTCACAGCCTTGATGGAGTTTTTGAATATATAGGTACACATAAACATGGATATCTATGGCACTGATATAATAACAGCACTGTTTCTCACTGTTCCCATGTCTTTACTGTGCAGTCCCAATCGCTCTTCAGACAACCGTCAAAAACACAAGAATGTTTTCACCTCACTCTCTGCTGTTCCTGTATGGCAGAACAGTTTTACCTGCTCCTTCCTTTGACTCTACTAGTAGAGAAGGCCTTGCAGCTGGACCCTTCACCCACAAACACTGAGACCTCTCCAAAGCCACCCAGACAAAGCTCCCCTGGGAAGAGCAGGAATGCCAATATGTTCTGGAGAGTCTGGATTCTGTTGATGCAAGGTGCCAGTTTCCCCTCAGGGACTGGGTGTACAGTTTCTTCTTTGCAGGTTGTTGCTGGCCCAGATGTGGCGAATCAGTAACCCAGCCAGAGCTTCCCAGACAGAGGTGCTGCACAGATTCTGGTGTTATTTCCAGCTCTGGGGCCCTCAGCACAAGAAGGACATGGACCTGCTGGAATGACTCCAGAGGACGGCCCTGAAGATGAGGGCTGGAACACCTCTCCTATGGACGCAGGCTGAGAGAGTTGGGGTTGTTCAGCCTGGAGAAGAGAAGGCTTTAGAAAGACCTTATGCAGCCTTCCAGTGCCTAAAGGGGCTTTATAAGAAAGCTGGAAAGGGACTTTTTACAAGGGCCTGTGGTGATAGGAGAAGGGGGAATGGCCTTGAACTGAAAGAAGGTAGGTAGGCTTAGGTCAGATGTGTAGGCAGAAATCCTGTGCTGTCTGAGTGGTGAGGCACTGGAACAGCTTGCCCAGAGATGTTGTGAATGCCACATTCAGAGCCTTGGAAGTTGGCCAGAAGGCCAGGCTGGATGGGGCTTTGAGGAACCTGGTCTAGTGGGAGGTGTCAGTCCAAATGGCAGGGGGGTTGGACTGATGGTCTTTAGGGTCCCTTCCAACCAAACCATTCTATGATTCTAGTAGGAGGACCTACACTCCATCATGCTACCTGCCAGCCTCTTGCCAAAGGGATTTTTCTAATGATAGTAATCACAATGTCTGTGTCACAAGAGATCACTCAGGCTACAAGCAAAGCTTTGCACAGTTGTCATACTTCTTATCCAAGCAATGGCTGATACAGCTACATGCCTGATGTCCTGTTGAACTCCAGCTCATGACCCAGCTCTGGACTGCTCTGTACCTGGCCCTTCCCCATTGCTTCAGTGAGTTTTGGTGGTCTTAATAGAAGTAAAACATTAAGGGTGGTTATGAGGTTCCATAATCCAAGAGAGAGTTTACCATTGTCACTGCTGGTGGCTTCCTGAAATCATCTTAGAATGAGGCCTGCAAAAATATTAACATTTTGCCAAACAAACTTAAAAAGTTTGAAAATGTGTTGCAAATATGTAGAAAACATTTTCTGAGTTTGGTGGAAATTGTTGAAAAACTATTAAAAATAGTAATCGTGAAACAACAGCTGTACAGATTTGTTTGCAGCAAAGGGTGGTTTGGGCTGTGTATAACCCTGAGTTTCAGCCCAGAATTAGATGGTGAGTCTGTGTCATGTGGAGGCTTAACTGAATCTAGGCTTAACTGAAGTTCTCTAGGCTGCCTTCTGCAGCTCATGGAGAAATATTCCAGAGAATAGGGTCATCCCACCTAAGAGCTAAGTGACATTCCTGACACTGTGGAATGTGTCTCCAGACAGCATCAAGGGCTGCTGGCTCTCTCATACAGCACCCTGGGGAAGCAGCAGGCCTTAGAAGGCACAAATCCAGAACATAACCCTGCTTCTGCTACCTTCTCCTTAAGTGAAAATTGCATTTTACCCACAGAGACAATAAAAATGCCATCTAGTTAAACTGTTTAGGCTGATATAGATGAGGTATTTCTCCTCTTATCGTCCCCCAGATATAACCAGTGGTTTCTTTCAGCCTGATTTTATTGTGAAAAAAGCTTGCACTGAAACGAACTCTGCTGGTTTGATGCTGCAGCATAGATACTCAAGGCAATACCAAGCATCTGGATGACATTACACCTCAAGAATCATAATTTGAATCCCACTGGAAACAAATATAAAGTCCCACAGCCTTTGAGCAGCCTATAAACCATCCACCACAAGCAATAGAATGGAATAAGTGAAGCATTAAAGTATCCTGTTGGTGCAGTCCCAAGTATAGCACACTGCTGACAGCGCAGCCAACAGCAGTGATTGCTGTGGAAGGAGCCAGGGGTCTGAGCCAGAGCAGGCTGGAGTCAATAAGTCTTTCCATTTACTTCAGTGTACTTAGAGCTCAGCTTTTAATGACTCATGCACTCCATGGTGCTGACCGAGGCAACCTGCCTTCCTACGGAGCCTGAACTTGGCATCAGAAGCGAGAGGATGCAGTCAGTAAGTCTTAGATTGCTCTGTGACTGCTGTCCCAGGCTTTGAATGTAGAGTTACTAAATTATATAAATAAAGGATATAAATAACTAAAAGCTGTGTAACCTCAAAACGGCATCCTTTTGTCTCACTGATGAAAATCAGATGGTTATTTTATCTTCTCCAGTGATCTTCTTCCTCCAGTGAGGAAGCCTTTGTTAAAATACTTCTAATGCTCACATCACGTACCCATGTACCATCTCTCCTTTGGTGTGAAGTGAGGGTGAGGCTGCTGTATTACCTTTGAACTGGAAACCAGTTTGAAGTGACACAGCTAATTCTTTATGACTTAAAATTTGTCTAATAGAGGTTGTTTTGGCTTACAGTGGGTGACCTACTGCACATATCCAGGGAACCAAAATAAAACACATCAGGCAGAGAAACAGTTAAATCATGGAATACAGGGTTTTGAGAACATTTAACTATACTCACAGAAAAGAATAAAACTAAACATTTGTCTACATGTAAATGAAAATGTCAAATATTTTCTAGGCACTTAATCATCTGTGTAATTTCTTGGAGGACTTACCAGAATTAAAAAGAATAATTTCTTTAAGATAGGCATATTATTTTGCACTCATATCCAGGTTCCAGAACTTCCACAATAAATTCTTCATCTTCTGAACTTCTGCTAAAGATGCTCCTGCTGATGAGCTGCCCAGTTCATTCACAGCTGTCAAAGCCTGACTGAAGAGGATTTTTTTCAATAAACTAGTGGCTGGAATCTCTCTCAGGTCAAAATCCACCCCTTCTTTTGCCATGACCAGGACAAAAAAGGGGCCCAGTTCTGTTGTATGAGGACAAACTGATCCTCCCAAGGCATGTGATAAAAAGAAGTTTCTAATAAAAGTTGAAGTCTTCAGCAGCACTTCAGAAGCTCTTCTGCATGGGGTTTCTGGTGTTTTTAGAACAACTCTTCTCCTGCCCAAACAAGGGCAGCCTTTGCTTCCTGTGGAGCAGTGGGGACTGCAATGCTGCTGGTGCCACTTGGTCTCAGTTCCACACTCTTTGTTAAGGATCTGGTACAGGATGCTTTTAGAATGGTGTGTCTCACACTGACATTTCCCAAAATAATCAGCTGGGATCTTGGTAGCCATGGAGGCAGAGTTCCCTGTGGCAGGAAACAGCATGTCTGGGGCTATGTGTCAGGAGCAGGGAAGGGCATTTCTGCCACGCAGGGAGGTACTGTGCTTATATACACATGTTATACACATATACACTGAAAAGTAACACGACCCTGATCCCTATGGTTACCTTGAACTTTAGTTGCACCAGCATGATCCAAACAAGGCATGGCTGCAGGCTGCTGTAGCCCCAGGGGAGCAGGTGGTATGGGTCAGTCCTGGGGACAGTCTTGGGGATGGAAATCCTGTGTTTCACAAATATCTCATGTTTCTGTGAGATTTAAGAGAGACTTCAGAGAAGGTCAGCTGTTGGAGCTCATGACAGTGTTCTCTCTTGCATTTCACAAAAGATCATTTCAAACACAGAATATGTTTGAAATATATATAATTGATTAGGTTGGAAAAGACCTTTCAGATTATCGAGTCCAGCCATTAATGCAGCACTGCCAAGTCCTCCACTAAACCATGTCCTCAAGTGCCACATTTACATGCCTTTAATTGCCTCCGGGAATGGTGACTCAACCACTTCCATGGGCAGACTGCATCTGGGCATCGATGTAGAACGAGATGACACAAGACATCCAGCAGAGTTTCCTCCTTAACTTCAGACTGTTTCTCCCAGACAGGCTGTGTACTTAAATTTTCCTCATACAAACTGATAAAGAAAAAATGACAATTCATACTGCTGTACATGTGAACTTTTGCAGCAGCTCAAGAGCTGAATGATTGAATTGTCAGGACTCTTCAGTCAACACCAGGGAACACTAAGTAGCAGGAATGATAGAAACTCAGCCTTAATAAGAAGAAATTGATACTTCAAGTTTTTGTTACTTCACCCTCTCTTACTTGGTCTTATACAGGGGTAAAGGTACTAAGTTTTTTCACCAAGCATAATGTTTATACATTCCTACCATCTGGGCTCTTAGTGTGTCTTAGCAAAAACTGAGCATTAAAAACAGCTTGAAGGTCTTCATCTGCCAGATCTCCAAGCCTTTGGCATGTAAATGCCCCCCTCCCCCCATCAGATGTACAGCTGCAAATTTGTGTTTTGCTACAATGGGAGGTTTTTTTCCATGCTTGGCCATTTTAAAATTTACATTTATTTACCTCTTCATGATATTTATGTTGCAAAATTTTTCCCCTTCTGAGGAGACAAAAAGTGGAGGAAGAGGTGACTGCTCCACAGGGGAGCAATTTAGGAGTGTAGTGCTGCTGGGGTGCAGCTACTACTCGCTGCTAAGTGCTGTGGAGGTTCAGGGCACACACAGCACTGAATACCTGGTGGGACTTGCTTGTCCACCTCTCCATTCATTCAGCAGCTGTCCATTGCTGGGTTATCAAAGAGCTTTTTAAGTTAAATAGCACAGCAATAAACCAGTCCCCAGGAAGTCCCCAGGAAGTCCCCAGAAAGTCCCATCCTTCTTATTCATGGTGTAAAATTCAAGCTGGGCTGAGATGCAATGGAATGAACACCAGTTTCAGGGCTATTGCCATCTGAGGTTCAGCATGAATTACATTGATTGGCTAATGGTTGTACTAGAAAGAGAGGCTGAGCTTGCTAAAATCATTCTTACAGTGTTTGCTTGTGAAAAGTTCTGTCTCCTAACTGCTGGTGAGCGTGGTGGTGCTTCGGTAATCTAGGCAGCAGGTTTCTGAGCAACCCTACTCCTATGCTCCAAGTGCAAGATGCTGTCATTGACCATTTCATTCTCTTGATTCATGTCATTACTTCACACCTCCTATTAACTGTGCTTATGAAAATTCTACTTCAGATTAAATTTGTTCTTTTCCTACTTTTTTTTTCCTTCAGAGGTCTGCATCAGTCATATGCAGAGTCCTGATGTCAGCAACATGTGGTATTGGATACCATTTCTATTTATCATCATTTATTTCCTTTTATATCATATGTAATAGCTTTATAACTATTTACCAAAAATAAGAGTAAAGGTTACTGCCTCAGTATGACTGCCTAGGATGCATAATGCATTATCAGCTTCCCTGAGAAAATGATTACTCAGAATATTATGAGTCAATATTGAATTGCAGGTAAAACTGATCCTGGTTGTCCTGATTCAAAACTGTTTGAAATGAACTTTCTGCATGACCCGATTTTCTCGAAGGCAGAGGACCAGCAGCTAAATTTAGCTCTATACTCGTAAATCAGGCAACAGTAATTTTTTTTCTAAATCTTACCTATAGAATGGTTGCAGCCACATGCTCCTAGATATAAAGTATCTAAGTCGTGTTACTACAGTAGCAGTACTTCATACTTTCAAATGTTAAGGAAGCATATGATACTAAAACCAATTTCGTCATATATCCCCATGGATTTTTATCTATTTTTGCTATCTCTAGCATGCTGGCTTGAGAACAATAAGACACAATCATATCAGTGTTATTCTTTTTGGTTTTGCATTTATATACTCTTTCAACCTAGAAGACACCCACACCCACAAATACTCACTGGCACCACATTTTCTCTGAATTGCTCCTCATTTCATCAGAATTGCTCCTCAGGCACAAGTGTCACCATTTGGATAACAACACAATGTGGCCTAAGTCCACACACAAAATTAAAAGAACTTGGAGAGAGTTGGTTTAGATTAGATATACGGAAGGAATTTTTTTACAGTGAGGCATTTGTGAGGCATTGGAACAGGCTGCCCAGAGAAGCTGTGGATGCTCCATCACTGTAAGTGTTCAAGGCTAGTTTAGACAAGGCTTTGAGCAATCTGGTCAGTGGAAGGTGTCCCCTGCACATGGTAGAGGGGTTGGAACTAGATATCTTCAAGGTCCCCTCCAATCCAAACTATTCCATGACTCTATGGTTGCTGCAGACACCTCTTTTATATTCACACCATTGCTGGCAATTAAAATAATAAATATCTCATTGGGTCCAAACGTATAAAACGTATTCTATTTTTGGCTCATAGTCCATAGCAGTAGTTCACCTAATGGAATACTTGGAAGCCTGAAAAGGCTTGTCAAATAACAGAGAAGCTCACATGGCAATCTTATCCTTAGTGTGGCAGTAGCCAAACATGACTCTTTCAGGAAGAGTGTAAGTTATATACTGCTCTTCTCATGACTGTTTCTCTTGCCCTCAAATCTTGATGTGAAACAGGAGTTCTGAGAAGCCTCCTTCCTAAAAACCTACCCACGGCATTTAACTCATGTCCTACTGTTCTTTGTTTCAAGAAACATTGGCGCAGCATTTAAAGTGACTTTTTGGCAGGTGCTGCTCACTGGCTGAAGTAGGGGAAGTGTTTATCTTCATTTTAAACCAAGGACATCTTTTTTAGATATTTTATGCTGCCCAACCATAACTCAGCTGTTGCAAATGTGAATGCAAACATGTGCCATCTGGAGCTATAACCAAATACGAGACTAAAATATTAGCAAAGAAAGTAAATAACAGCTCAGCAGTGCTCCTCAGGGCAGAAGATGGGATGACACAGATGTTTCTCAACTCTTCGGTTTCTTAGAAATCTAAAGAAGCAAGAGATTTCTTCGCATACATATGCACAGATAAACCCAAAAGGACTCTTCATGTTGTTTAAGTAAGCAAAGAAACAAACAAAACCCCCAAACAAAACAACAAACAAACAAGCAAAAACAAGCAAACCCAGCCGGATAAGTAAGCTCTTTCCACAATTTTTTAATAGCTCTAACCTGCCTCGCAGTAACATGGGGTCAAAACCTTTTCATTGCTTTGCACACCTTAGCACATGTGCTGCTTCTGGGAAATGAGTCCCTTAGTGACAGGTGAGGGATTGGTTTAAGTTGTGTTTGGAAATGGGCATGGATGTGGAGACATGAATAAGCTGCCCAACACCAATTTTTCGCTTTCTTCATACTAAAATTTTTACAAGGGTAAATTGGCAATTTTTATAAGGGAACACCTTCAGATGTAGAGATTCTAAAATAAACCAGAAGTGACCTTGTATGAGTTTGTGCCATTTTTCTCCAGGTCCCCCACTGAGGACATGGTGTTTGTACAGTCACCCTTATCAGCACTGGGACAGGCACCATCTGTTATTTTAAATACAGATAGATATACCATTTATTATTGCTCAGCCAGTGAAAAAAGCTGCAAAGTAGAGTTAGAAAATACTCCTGGCTAGCAATGCCATCTCCAGACTGGCACTGAAAAGGTAGCTCCTCCTTCAGCCCCCTCCCCTGCTGAGAAGAGTGGTTAAGATGATAAACTTTTTAATGTAGTATGGAGCCCACTATCACATTAAAGTTAAATCTGTCTTATATCATTGAAGATAAATGCCTAATCTAG
The DNA here is from genome assembly GCA_013396875.1 of Vireo altiloquus. NCBI lineage: Eukaryota > Metazoa > Chordata > Aves > Passeriformes > Vireonidae > Vireo > Vireo altiloquus. The sequence continues at coordinate 494,120 of VZRF01015391.1, read as the reverse complement.
TGATTAGCACTCTATAAATACCACAGATTAGCAAGTGAAGGTTAGATGGCAGATTAGATATGTGGTGTACATCCTCAGACTTGCCTTTATACATTTCGTTTATGATCAGATAAGCAAGGCCCAAGAAACTAAATCCCAAACTCTTTCATTTTATTTTGAAATATATAGGGAGCAAAAAGATAAGAAGATGTCTTCTGCCAGAAGCATAGGACTAATGTATTGAATTTTCCCTGTGACAAAATAAACATGCCCAAACTTCCCCCACTGTTTGCCAGGCAGAGAAGGATACCTTCTCTGCCAGTAACTCCTGAATTAAATCTCTGTCTATTCAATTGAGGAAAAGGAAGAAAGCAGTTCTATCTCAAAACCTGGATTTTCTGTGAAGTCAGAGTACTTAAAATCTGATCATTCTCTGGTAATACATACAAGGGATACTCAATCTGTTAAACCTTTACCTGACTGGCACCACTGAAGGCCAAAAAGGACAAGAGTCTTCCAGCCCTTAAGCAATTTTTTCTTTAGGAAGAGGTTGGTCTGACAAAACTGGGGAGAAAGAAAAGATGTTGGGTCATATTTATGTATTGTAAATTGTAAATTAGTTTTTTCTATCTCCATGTGTGAGGCTCTGCTGTCAAGATACTTTGAGGAAAGAGCCAGATTTCTGAGAATCATGGGGTCCAGTAGGGGTGAAGGAGAAAGACTGAAAACCTTGCCAGAGAGTAGTATGGTTTTGAGCAAAGAGTCATGTGAAATTATGGCAAAAGAAATGAATTTCAAATGCTCAAACCCAGAGAAGAATAGTCACCGTGTCTCTCTAGAAAGGACTAGGCTGCTGAGAGAGTAGATCCTGAAACCTGAAAATATTATGTAGTACAGGTTAAAAACAGAAGGGAGGAAAAGATCAGTCTGATCACATGTAATAAGAACAGATTATGACAGGATAAATGCTATTTGCAAATAGTTGTATGAAGATGTCAGTTGCTGGGTCAAAGGTGGCCACAAGACACAGGGACTTCCATGGTGTTCAGTGGTAGTGTGAAAGACATTCAGACACTGTTCTGGACCTGTTTCTGTATACAGTAAATTATTTAGTCTTGAAACTTCAGTGCTGCAAGATCAATTGCTGCTTACTCTGGCATTTATGTTACTTCTGTCACTCTGAAAAACAGCTCTGAGATTTTTAGAACCATGCACATTTGCAAAAATCCTATTTTTGAAAGAGAAGTCTGGCTCTATTTGTCTCATAAAGTCTGCACTTAACCACTTCTTTTAAAAACGCTATTATTTTAAGGTCAGTGGAAACTCTATTAAAGTGTTTCAGGAAATCATCAGATCATTAGAGCAATGGAAACTGAAATGTATGCGATGTACTGATTTCAAACACATTATAAAACTGGGCAAGGGATCAAGTGTGTAACATTCTCCTTCGGGACCCACACAGTTCCAGAGTGATTTTATCATGCTACATGCCACTCACTGCTCCTAGCTTGCAGTGGCTACTGGAAGGCATTTTTCCTTCAGAGGTGCATTCATTGTCACCTTTCAAACCAGCCTTTGAAACTAAGTAGAGACATACCTTTTTCTCCCTTAGCCATCTGAGGAAGCACATGTATGAGAAGCTTTGTCCTCAGGAGTGTGTCTGATGCCCTGAACTCCCACCTTGAAGGGAACAGACACCAGCCATGTACTTGAAATTGTGCTCAGAAAGACAAGGTTTGAAAATCACGAATCAGATCAGTTTAACCGCAAGCCTTGTGTGCACACATTAAAAGAAACAAAACACCAAGAGAAGCATATGTCTGCAGTGCTTAGTGTTCAACAGTCCTTCCACCCTCCCCAGTTCCTGTGGCAGGACGGTGAGAGCTCTGTCACAATCTTGTGGGAAGTCACATCAAAACTGAGATGGACTGAAGCATTTACACCTCCAGGATCTGTTTCCCTCTATAGCTCAGATCCAGCAGTGGAGGTCTTTCTGGTCCAAACTTCTCCCTGTTCTCCTCCCTCCTCCTGCCTCATATGCTTCTGGTTCATTAGGTCAAGCAAGAAAGGCTCTAGAATTCCTTCCATTAAGTCAGTACTTGATGCCATCTGTTGTGGAGATGTGATTCTCTTTTGGACAGGGCAGAAATGTTTCTCCTTGCACAGACAGTTTACAGCTATTCCCATAGTGAACCAGGATTTAGCAAGTTCTCAGCTCAGTGTGAAGTAGAACTGATCTGGGAAATGCCCAAATCCCATTACATATATGTTTCATGTTAGAACTCCTGCTCTGTACCCACACCAAGTACCCTGCCCATCATGTGTTATACAATCTCATAAGTGTGAACAAATGACACAGCTCATTATTGATCTCAACTGAGACTAGAGTTGGCAGCAACCCCACGTGTGGAGGTGACAGTACTTTGGAAGGTACCTCAACCCAGTTGCCAGCTCAGTCTTTGGAGAGGCTTTTGGGACAAGCTGTAGTAAGTGGGCCCACAGATGCCATTCTGTGGTAGGAGGTCACCCCCTCAGAGCTCTGTGCTCCTGCCCAGTCCCCAACACAACTGCAAGCAGCGTTTGGAGAGGGCAGAGCTCAACTTTGCCCTGCTGCCATCGTGCTAACATCACTTTAATAATAAACTATCAACTATGGCAAAGAATACATTTGTTTTTCAGAAAAAATGTGAGAATGGAACCCCCAGTAGAAAACAAACCTGTGGAAATTTTCATTTCACACACGTTTTCTCTTCAGTAACTATCTGCATGGGATGTCTGGTTTATTGTGACTACCAGTATCAAGTTTAAATCCCAAAAATCTGAGGCAAAACTGAAGTCAAAACAAACAGGAGAAAAAGTACTTCTGCTTTTATTTGTAATGTCAAAACATCACTTTAAAACTTCTAAAGTTAAAACAAATAATATAGAATATATTTTAAAACACCATGCAGAACAGCTAAAAGATTTTTTTTTCTTTGGAAGAACCACCCCTAGCCCCAATTCATGTGTTGATCCATAGCAAGCAATATGGTTTGAAAAAAAAGCAAGCAGAGTTGTTTTATCAGCTGGCCTTCCTCACCTTCTGTTTGAGTTTGTGTTTCAGTGTGCCCAGAGGATTAGAAAATTGTTAATACAGCCTCAGAAAACACACATCTTGACCCAAAATGTCATTTTAGGCAGCAAGATAACAGGAAAAAAAATAGCAGATGATAGAGAATCCTATTAAATAATCATGGGAGGAGAGGAAGAGGTCTCTGGAATATCAAACCTTCTGAAAAATGCTACTGAGAACATTTTGGTAAGGATAAGGGTGTATTAAGTGTGAGGTCTTGGTGCATTCTGTTACATATTAAATCCTGACACAGAAATCTCAACAGATGGAGGCATTTAGAAAAAGAGAACAACTAAGGAAGAAAACTGGCAAGCAAATAAAATTATTGGGAAAAAAATTATCACTTCTGGTTATTTGTTTTTACTGTTATTATTTACTAAGAAATTAGCAATTCACTGCCTGAGCCAATATCTTACTACGGAAGTTTTAATCTCAAAGAAGATAAAATAGAGGAATATGGGAAGATATTTCCCCCCCCCCTTTAATTTTCTTTTCTAACACCGAAATAATTTATTTCCTGCAAATAAAGTATTACTTTCACAGATGTCCACAAGAAACCACACAAGTAGTTGGGTTTGGATGTGCGTTGGCTGCACATAGCTGATACTATGATCCAAAACTGCTAAAAGAAACAATAACATATGAAGACACATCAAAATGGGCATTAATTCACTTTATAAACAAATGTTTTCTTCTACCCCTTTCTTTCATGTCATCTGTTTTGTGTGCTTGTTTGTCACTGAATATTAGAGCAGGTAAAACAACTGGACCTTGACCTTCTTTGGAGTTATCACAAAAGAAATTAATACAAGTAAACAAGCTCTAGCAAATTACAGGTGCATCCTTGCTTATTGCTTTCAAAGCCCAGAAGGTTCCTAAATGTGAAAGTAAAGAAGGAAGGCAGATTAACCCTGATAAGCAAATATCATTATTTCTAAGGCAGTTGCTGGGATATGCTCTAGGGTATGTGTAGCACTGTAGAGGTTTTGTTCACAACTCTTACCTTCTGTGAGATAAGGGATTTGGAGAAATGCAAAGCAGGCTTAAAACTTTAAAGAATCTAAAGAAGTTTATTACTAATAGAATTAAAAGTAAAGAAGAAATAATAAGAAATTAAAGCAAAACCCTCTTTTCCTCCAGCACCTCCCTCTTTTACCCAACTCACACAAAGGATAACAAACTGTGATTTTGGTCAGTATGTGCAGTTCTTAAAAGTCTCTCTAATATTTGAGGAAAAAAAGGTTTCTTTTGCTTATCGTGGTTTCCAAACTACCACTAGCAACAGACCCACCCAGATTTCTGCTGCTGTGAAAATATCTCTCACATTAAAATCACATCTTTTCATACTGCAATCATGGGCAACACATGGGGTGTCTCTTGTTTAAGGATGGGCAAAACTCCAGCCTGGAAGCAGCAGCTTCTTTTTCACAAAATCTCTAAAAGCCTCTTACAGTCTCTCACAAGCTCTTAGGTGACCTGGCATGGTCACCTTTCTTTTTCCGCAGGCTGCAGACAGAATTCTCATCCCCCCCATGTCTTTTTGAAGAGGAAAAACCAGTTTGTGATATCACAGTCTTTACCACGGCCTGCGGAAAGCATTTTTAATCTTTGTGCTGAGTGCAACTCCTCCCTCTTCCCGACGCCATCTTTGCTTCATCCAGCAGGACTTGCTCTCTTTTTCTCCCGGACTTTGATGCCGCCATGTTAAAGAGTTCTTTTTGTCAGGCTTTATGTTGGAGAAAAGCCTCTTTCCCTTTATGCTGCCGGCTGCTTGGTGTTTTCTTCATTTCAATATATGTGCTGTGTTGGTTGCAGAAAGCTCTATCAGCTCCCTCCGGGTCTGCACGGGGCCATGTGAAAGGGGGTGGAAGCCTGCCAGTCCCTAGAAGCCGCTCCGGGTAGATTCGCCCGAGTGGCAGTCCATGGCTGGTTTTAGCTGCCCACAGCTCTGGAATAGTTTCCCACAGTGACCTGGGGTCTATGCCATGGTGCTGGGAGAAGCAGGAGGAGGCCGGAGGCCTGGCAGCCTGGCCTGGCAGGACCTGGTGGGGCCTGCCCAGCCCGGCCACCCTCAGCTGGGGAGTAGGAACAAAAAAGGGAACTTCCCACATCTCCGCGGGGTTTAAATATGCAAATCGCAAAAGAGCAATTGGCCTAAAAAGCCCAATCAATCCATCAACTCAGCTCCAACCCACCATAAGCACATGTAGCAGGTGCTATTTATGACAGTACACATAACAAGAGCAGCACTGCTGGGAAAATACTTCCCTGTTTGTTGAGTATTGTGAAGCTTTGCTCTGCCACCCTGTCATAAACATGAATAGAAGAATTGGCTTTCGTAAAAGGTTCATAATGTTGGTGTTACTGTTCTAGCTGTTATAGTTGTTAAAATTAATGGTGATGCCAGAATGATTTTTTGCTTTTTCTGTTATACCCCTCTTACATACCCTTTAATATAGTTTTATGTATTCTTAGTGCTTTTAGCCTACATACTTGTAATTTTCCAAGTCCGATAACTTAGCTGAAACCCACTGTACTGTTAGGCCAGGAGACCAAACAGTCTGGAAGCCCCAGACACCAAGGTCCTCTCCAAAACATATTTTTGTAAACTAAGATAAACCCATCCAAGGAAAAAGTTCCTCAGAACGGAGAGTTCACTTGAGCCTCTCATTAAAGAATCTTTAAAAGATATGTTAATTTGCAAGGCCTATATTGTGTGTATTTCGGTGTGTGGTGGGGGGCGCAGTGCATGGATGGTAGTGTCACCATGATATTGTTATAATTGTTATGTTCCCCTTTTCGGCTGCTGGGTAGCAGGCTGAGGGCTCTCATCAAGAAGGGAGGGGTGGGTGTCAACCTCGAGGACCTACTCAGCATAAGGGCAGAAGCAGCCCCTTGGGTCACTCACCAGCCAATGGGGAGGTCCTAGGAACGACGAGCCAATGAGAACACAATGAGAGGGCGGGATTGCAGACAATGAGCCAATAAGGACATAGGAGGGAGGTGGGGCTAAGAGGGTATAAAAGCTGTATCCCAGAGCCCAACAGGGTCCTATGTCTACTCCCGGTTAGTAGCAGAGCGCTGAGTTTCTCTGCCTTGCTGGTTGATTCTTATTATCATTTGTCCCCTATTGTGTAGTTAATAAACCTGTTAAACATTACCAGAGTGAGTCTATTTCTCACATACCCTATTTCCAATTTCTCTATTTCCTATTGTCATTTCTTGCTCCATCGTTGGACAAATCCAGGCACACTTTTGAGTCCCTAAATGTGCCGACAGATTAGCTACAAACAGGATTATGACCACACACCTGGTAATTCTCTGCAAGAGCCCAGCGACTTTTGATCTGACAATCGTCTCCATGAGTATATTATTTCTTTTCACTCTAACCATCTTAAAGGTAAGCCAAACTACTCAGATGTAATTGCAAAATCCAAGGACAGATAATTATATGCTGGTTGACTTCACAGATAGAAAACAACTGATAAGAGACCAATACGACAGCTGAATGCACTTAACCTTTAACTGGGATCCAGCAGCAGCATGTACTTGTTAATATGCTGCTTTAAAAGCAAAAAATAACAGTCTTGTCTTGTTTATGGAACGAGTAAAATTAATGGAAAACAATCTCTGGTCTAACATGACCACATTTACCCTATAAAGCCACAGTGCAGTGAGGATTATTTGACACTGAGTCTCAAGTCAGTCTGCTTTGGTTTCATCTTTACACTGTGAAACCAGTGCTTTAATGTTCACTTTGCAGACATAAAAGTTGTGTTTTTTTAAAAAAAATTATTTACACATACATGTATTTAAACACAAGCAGGCACTTCTCTCCAGTGTTACATAATTCTAATACTAATTTCCTCATTTATCTTCAAGGGAGACATAGGGCAGGGAAAAAAAAGAGGTAAACTCTGTAACTGTGGCAGGACGTCCCCCCTCTTTCATGGCTTGGAAGAGATAACTCAGGCCAGATTAATGGCCCAGCGAGGAGCCAGATAGCCCAGCAGGAGCCAGAGAGCCCAGCAGGAGGTCACCTCCAGGCTCCGAGAGCCTGGGATGAAGACCCAGCACACATCTTGATATGAGGACAGATGTGATAATAGATAAAGGAAAATAAACATAGGTGACCAGAGATATGGTTTTTATGTCTGTAAAAGCCCACACAAATGATCAAAGAGCAGAAGTCTCCTACACACTTCTTTGGGAACGTGTGAGAAGATTTCTCCCTGGAGCAAAGCACAACTCTAGGTCACTTCCCTGGGGATTGAGAGAGAGGATTTCTCAATGTGTACTTCATCAAAGAATTGGATGGTAAGAAACATTGAATCCTAAGTTATACTATATCTTAGCTATTGGTAATTTTATGGTACCTTTAACTCTGTATGTATTAATACTAGTATTCCCTTTTTGTCTTATCCCTGTATAGTAATAGTCTGTCTAAGTCTTATGTCTGTTAGGTTTGTGTCTATTAATAAATAATCCATTTTATTATAGATCGAGTCAGCCATTACTAAAGATCTTACAAATCAGAGTGGATTTTGCGGGGCTGGTCACCTCAATATAGCTACTGCCTGCTGCCAGAGGCCTGGGCAAGAGGCAAGGGCTGATTTAAACCTACATCATCTGTTCATAACAGTAACCTCACTTAAATTTATTAACAAAGTCCTTCACACCTTCATCCCTATGTTCCACTGCATGTAGATATTCCAGGCAGTTTGAATCAATAGTATTTTCATGTGAAATAAAAACAGGGGAAGCAAAGGTCATTTGTGGAAGAGCTGCTGTACAAGACAGAACTAGAAATACAAAACAAGTTTGCAATGACTGCTCTGTGGAGACAGATGAAATCAATATCTCACTGCAGCAGAGGTGGTGGCCAAGGGAACCACCTGTGGCAAAGTAAGAACTCAAATGAAAACCATCCACTGGAGAAGATGAGGTGTTTTGCTGGTTTTGGCTGGAGTAGAGTTAATTTTCTTCAAGTGGCTTGTAGAGGGCTGCGTTTTGGACTTTTGCTGAACACAGGTTAATAATATAGAGATATTTTTGTTATTGCTGAGCAGGACTTACATAGAGACAAGGCCTTTTCTGATTTTTGTATTGCCACATTGGCGAGGAAGCTCGGGATGCTTGGAAGACTGGGAGGAGCTGGGACAGGTGGCCCCAACAGATCAAAGGGATACTCAGGACTGTATGACATCATGTTCAGTATATAAGATGGGGAGGAGGAAAGGGGGGGATGTTTGGAGTGATGGTGTTTGTCTTCCCAAGTTGCCGCTTGGGTGTGATGGGGCCCTGCTCTCCTGGAATGGCTGAACACCTGCCTGCCCGTGGGAAGCACTGAATTCATTCCTTGCTTTGCTTTGCTTGTGTGCACGGCTTTTGCTTCCCTATTAAATTGTCTTTATCTCAACCAACAAGTTTTCTACCTTTTACCCTTCTGGTTCTCTCCCTTATGCCGTGGGTGGAGGAGTGAGCAAATAGCTGCATGGGGCTTAGCTGCTGGCTGGGGTTGAACCATGGCAGGTGTAAAGGTACCAGAAGCTGCCAAGCTAATGGATTTATATAAAAGAAAATCAGGAGCCAGAGAGATGTGCATGCAGACACTCCTTGTGGCATGGATGGAGCAATTGGGCAGGCAGAGAAAGAAACTGAAGACTGAGAAGTAGAACTGAACTACCCGGCACCTCAAATGGAGAGTAGAGTTCATAGACAACCAGAGAAGAGCCCACAGGCTCCAAAGGTGGCAGAAATATATCACAAAAGTTCTAATTCTCAGTGCCCTTTTGAACTGTGCAGAGACCTATTAAATAGTGATCTCTTAGATGCCAGTGAACAGGAACCATTCTCTTCTGACACCTACACCAAACTGCTTAAAAGGGGTGATGGAAACATTGCTGGAGTTAATGTTCACAGGACATAACTGTTTTCTTTCCAGAAAATTGATTGGTTAGGTGGCCTGATAGCAGAACGAGACAAAACAACTTGTGGAGTTGATCCTGGGGCTTTCAGACCACACCTTGATTCAAGAAGCAAGAGACAGTCCCAGCACCATGGGCTGGCTGGGAGAGTGGGAGGCCCTCACACAACTCAGTGCAACAGCTCTGCAATGGGGAGACTTCTGGGTTCTCACTTTGGAAACCCAGAGATTTATTTCTATCAATGATTTTTCTTCAAACCATTCCTTAAAATCAGTTGTTTGATTTGCAGCCTCTGTGGGGCGTGCAGGCTGCACCTCACCCTCAGCTGTCACAAGCTCACCAGAATGACTGGCGGTCCCAAATCTCACAGCCTGATCACCAACCTCATTCAACAAAGCTAAACGACATAATAGTTGGCAAGGAAGAAACTAACCCAGTGACAAGAGGCATCTTTCCCACCCTTTAGACCAACACCAGCCTGCCCAAAGTCTTTTAACTGGGTGAAATTTCATCTGTTGCAGAGGAGTTCTGAAAGAGATGAGTCACTGGGAAAGATAAGATTCTCAATGAGGCCATAAATAACAAATCTAGATAGCAGTGTCACTCTTACATTTCAGGCCATTGAGTGTGAACATAATGAAGTGTAGAGTGCAGCTACTGTAGCTGAAGCTCAGAGAAGGGACAGTTTTTCACACAACCTAGTGGTAGATTTGAGACTCGAACCCATTTTTCCTGTTTATTTGCCTGGCACCCTGCCAATCAGGGCCCTTTGGAGGCCTGGGCTGAGCCCCAAATTAAATCTATTCGTATCCTTTCTTGCGTTGTAGGACAGATCTCTCCTACTGAAGCTTTATGCATTTGGGAGCCCATTCGTGTGCCGACAAGCCTCAAGTGGCCCAGCCCCTGACATACAAACAGAAACACTTTTGGGGCACAACTCCAAGGCCCGCAACACTTGCCAGAGCAGCACACACATCCTCCTTTTTATTCCTCTGAGGTAATAAGCTTAAATTCAAAGTACCCCTCAGCAGGTTTCACCAGGCAGCTTATTAGAGTTTGTTGAAAGACTCCTGACCTGTTAGCAATTGGCCCTAGCAGGAACAGACCACCCATTTGTTCTTTCTGGTTTAATCAGATCCTCAGTCAACCCTCTCTGCCAAAAGGACTCTACGGAGAGATATGGACAGGCTGGATCCGTGGGTCAAGGCCAACTGTAAGGTTCAACAAGGCCAAGTGCCAGGTCCTGCACTTGGATGACAACTCCCTGCAATGCTACAGGCTGGAGGAAGTGTGTCTGGAAAGCTGCCTGGTGGAAAAGAACCTGGGAGTGCTAGTCGACAGCAGCTGAACATGAGCCAGTGTGTGCCCAGGTGACCAAGAAGGCCAATGGCATCCTGGCGTGAATCAGCAGTAGTGTGGGCAGCAGGACCAGGGCAGAGATTGTACCCCTGTACTCAGCACTGGTGAGGCCACACCTCAAGTGCTGGGTTCTGTTCTGAGCCCCTCACTACAAGAAAATCATTGAGGTTTTGGAGTGAGTCCAGAGAAGGGCAGCAGAGCTGGCAAAGGGTCTGGAGCACAAGACCTGTGAGGAGCAGCTGAGGGAGCTGGGGACATTTAGCCTGGAAAAAAGGAGGCTTGGAGGACACCTTATTAGTCTACAACTCTACAAGTTCCCGAAAGGAAGTTGTAGCCAGGTGGGGATCAGTCTCTTGTCCCCAGGACCAAGTGACAGTATGAAAGGAAATGGATTTAGGTTGTGCTGGAGAGCTAGATTAGGGGAAAATTGCTTAATTGAAAGGGTGGTCAGACATTAGAATAAGCTGCCTAGGGAAGTGGTGGAATCACCATCCCTGGAAGTGTTCAATAGGGCTGCAGAGGTGGAATGCAGGGACATGGTTTAGTGGTGGACTTCACGGTACTGGGTTACCAGTTAGATTTAATGGTCTTAGAGGTCTTTTCCAACTTTAACAATTCTGTGAAAATTCAGAAAGCCCCCTCTAAAACCAGCAAGTAACCATTCCTCAGCCACTGCCAGCATTGTTCTCCTTCAACCAACCAAGCCAAGGGGCTGCACCTCTGAGGGGATGCAGGGTGAACCAAGACCATTTTTGTTCTGGGGCTTGTTCAGTCTCTGCTTCTCTCAGGAGCTGTTCAATACTGGGGGGACCTGCTCAGCCACACGAAGGTGACCTTTATTGTTAAAAGTACTCACTTGGCTGAGGGAATACAGCTGCACCCAAACCTGGACTGTGCCCTCCCTGCAGGGGATGCTGCAGAGGGCAGTAACTAACATGACTGTGTTAGGCTGGTTGTGTATGGAAAGGTCAGAGCCTGAGAGTAAAGCAGCACTTGAAGGGAGAAAAAGCATGGGAAGCAGACATGAAATGTAAACAGGAAGGAAGAAGAGGTTCAGCACCTCAGTGGAGGAGGCTTTGCCTGCTGGAGGGAGGGTACAGAGGGCTGCATGCCCAGCCTACTCCCCATGCTGAGCACAGTATCTGCCTTTGGCTCACAGGCCCGTCTCAAACAAATGAGTTGTCACTCAGAAAAGCTGGTATATCACCAGAGCTAAGAACTAAATTACTCCTCTTTTTTTCTCTATTTGTGTCTGTTCACCCACAAAGCACATGTCCCTTTTGGCAGGGGAAGGGCTGGTATAACATGTTCACCACACAAGGGTCTCGTGTGCTGAGGCAATCTTGTGTGCTTCCCACAATCCAGGGAAAGATCAAACAGAGCAGAAATACACATTCTTATGGTGGTGGTTTTAAAGAAATTATGCAGTTGGTTTTTTTTCCTAAAGGATTCCTTTAAAGTGCATGGTACAGTCCCCCACGCAGTTCACAAAACCTCTGCTACCGGCAATACTGTGGTGCCCTCAAGTGGACGCAGAACACTGAGAAATGTGTTACATTGCAGACCCTGCTCCCTGCCTCGCAAACCCAGGCTGCAAACAGAGCACCTGCCCACCCCAAGAGCTCTTTGCAATGCCAGAGGAATAAATGTACTTGAACATTAAGATTGCCAGAACAAAAGTTTCTCAGGAGAAATTTATTTTTCAAGAAATTATTTGATTTATTAAAAAAAAATATTTTAGAAAGGGGGACTGGTTACAGCACTACCCTTGTGATATTTCCAAGGAGTAAGCAGAAAATAGAGATGTTTTTGGGTCCAACCACAGACAAATGCCCTTGAGCTTGATTCCCTTCACCAGATGCAATATTGCTGGCTTTCCTCTGGAAATTGGCAGTTTATGCCAAATTGCCTGACACCAGCCCCTACCAATGTGCCATCCAACCACTTCACCACGCCAGCAGATGTGAAATACCCCATTTGCCACCTGCTGCTTCACTGGTGGTAAGCTACCCATGTATGGCTTCCTCCTCCTCATGATTGTTCTTCCCATATACTGTGTCCTTGTCACATCACAAAGATGTAGGGGCAGCATAGGCTCCAACAGACACCCTTGAAGAAGACAGGGAAGCTCTTGAGAGGCTGGAAAGGAAATAAAAACATCCTGACACCCAGGTCACATAATTTAAAAAAAATCCCTAACTTTTAAGACTACCGAGTGAGCATGGCTGAGCTTACTGCTCAGAGGTCACAGGGCAAGTCATGCTACTGCTAGAGAGAACTTGAATCATGGAGAATGATGCACAACTTAACAGCAGTGTTTAGCTAATTTACCTCAGCTAAACACTCCACAGGCAGAGGTTCTGTTGGAAGAGCAATGCAGTGCTGATTCATGTCACGCACATGCCCAGCTCACTGCCTGTCCTGGTCCTTTCCACAGAGCTATTCCCCAGCAGTCCCAGCCTTGTCCTGGTGCCCAGGGCAGGGCTCGGCATTTGCCCCTGCTGAATTTGGGGTTCCCGTTTATCCATTCCTCCAGCCTCCCCAGGAAAAGCATCCCTGACCTCAAGCATTAATCATCTGCAAATTTGATGAGGGTACATTTCATTGCCTCCTCCAGGCCCTTGATGACGTTGAACAGGACACACCCAAGCAACAAGCAGAGAACTGCAAGGGTCTGTAAAGTGCAACTCATTAACCACTGCTGATCCCAGTCTGATCCCAGTCATCCAACCAGTGTTTCACCCATCTTCTAGCTGTCCATCCACCCTTCCCTCCCAATGCCTAATATCCTGCCTTGATTACAAATGTTTTATGGGAGGCAGTGCCAAAAGTCTTGCTAAGTCAAGGGAAACATCATCTCTTGCTCACTCTTCATTCCCAGATCCTGTCATTTCACCATAAAAGGCCATCAGATTAGTCAAGCATGACTTAATCTTGTGAGCAACTGTGGAAAGAACTAGCAATACAAGACTAAAGATATATCAAACCATACTGATTAGAAAGAGCATTCCTAGGTGCATAGAGAAGTCACGGCAAGCCAGAGTCAAACAGAAGCAACTGCCCAGCAGAGCAGGAATGAATACAAAACTTCTTAAAATAGTGAACTAAGTTCAGAAATGGCTTACTTAATTTAGTTCTCTGAATCAGATGCTTTAGAGTATTCCTATGCAAAAGTATCCAAGACACTGCTAAAAACCTGGTAAAGATTTAACTCTCAAAAGAGTTATTTAAAGAACCTGATTACAATACCTGTGAGTCACTGCAGGAGTCCATGGGCAATGCACTCCTCAAACACCAGCAGGACACAGGTCTGGTAGCACATGGGCCAGGCACAAACAGACCCCAGCAAGCAGTATGTTTGAGCAGAAATGGCTGGTGTGGTCACAGCCTATAGTCACAGCAAATTTTAGACCCAGTACTGGAAGACCAGTGTTTGACTCTGGACAAAAAACATTTGCCACCCCTGTCCTCAAGAAACATGCCTTTCAGACATCATCAAAAAGCTCTGTGTGCTTGAAGTCAACATAGGTAACCCACATATCAAATGCCAACCCAGGAGATATTTGGTGAGTGCAGAAATTTTCCCTTGAGGATCCACCAGAAGTGAGCTAAAATACAGTGCAGAGCCAGCAGCATATCAGTATTGTACAGCTCAGACAACCATTACAATCATTACAAAACTCTACCAAAAAAAGGGTAGAGCTATGAATATAAAAGATTGTTCATAATCTCTTAGTGACAGATGAGGAAGCTGCCAGTACAGGTAGCAACATGTTTAAAGGCATCTAGACTCTAACTAATAAAATTATTTTTTATAGAGAGAGATCTAAGAAAGCTAAAAGACCTTTCATATTAGCTTGAAGGTGGACTGAGGACACTGTCAGCACCTGACAGTTCTATGCCAAAAATACAGGCCCATGCAGAGAACAGGAGGGACTGCTGACATTCCCAGAGCAGCTCTTACACCAATGCCACTATCAATTTGACATGGACCGGACAATGACACACTGCTCTGTAGCATCATCACTGATAACAAACTCCAGGACAGCATGAAAAGAAATCCTGCCCACACCTGGCACTTTGTTCTGACCATGACACTGGGATAGCTGAAGGAAGCAAACCTGCACTCTGGCTGCCACCAGTACACACTTGGTTTGGATACAGTCACAGCTCACCTTAAAAGCTTGCAGTCATTACTACAAGGGCAACTAGTAAGCAGCAGTTGTAAAAGAAATGCAACATTAAGTTACCGGCAGAAATGAAACATTAAGCAATAAAAGGCAATGTTTTGAACAAGGCAAGTAGTTGAGCTCAGGGTGTAGAAGATGCAGCAGAATATCCTTCTGCTGAGGAAATCTCTTCTAGCCCTTAGCACTCACCAAGCACCAGCCCCAGCCCAACCTGAAATGCACTTCCCAGGGCAGGTCTGTGGCCACACCAAACCAGCACTGTGAGGAGAACACTGATTTATGGGCTTGCCTCAGACCAAGCTCCTGAGGCTTCTGATTCCCTTCTGACCATTCTGGCCAGCAGGTGACATCCACCTCTACCACCCTGGGCAGCAGCACTGCCCAGGAAAGAACTGCTCTCTGGACACACAGGAGCTGAAATAGAGACTAAATATCACCATATGCCATACCACTGGGGAGGCTGGCAACCTCAAAAATAAGTTCAAGACACAAACTAGAGTGGGACCTTTCTCCGTACCAAATAGCTCCTGAACCTGTAAGTCCAAAAGCCAGGTGGTTTCATTTTGTTAAGCAAAGAAAATAGAAGGATTGAAAGATACTCTTTTAGAAATAACAAATGATCACAAAGTGGCACAACAAACAAATGCAGACCAAGAATACAGCTCATGATTTTTAGAAACCTCAAAAAGCATGAATTCCAGATATAACGTTTCATACCTTTATTTAAAAGGGGGGGGCCTAGAGCTTCTCAAAATTTTTTTTTTTCATCTAAAAGCTAAGCTCAGATTGACCTTCCAAAGGTTATGAAGAGGAAATGAACAGGATGTTCTCACACATAAAAAGCAACAGGGAAAAATGAAGACAATATACACATAACTAAATTTACATACAACACCAAAAGAAACCAATTCTCTCCCTCAGTTTTCAGTGAGGACCATGATGGCTCCTTAGAGCAAAGGCAGGGTAGCCCTTGAAAATGAGCATGGTGTTGCACAACTCCGTTGTCCTGCAACTGGAAGAGCAGTTGTATTTGCACCCAAGGGAAGGTGCTGATCACCATCTCAGAAGCATCACTGCACACCTGCCCCAGGCCACTCTTTCCTTAGCATCCAGTACTGGCCAGAGGATAAGCTATGAGGTGGCATGGACCTTAATTCTAACCCCAACAAGCTTCTTTTCAGTACCTTTGAAAGGATTGGCATATGAAACTGCAGCTCAGGTAGACTCATTTTGAAGTGATTGTAAAACAGTTGAAGATCCAGACTAATAAAAGGTAAAAAATGTGCTGACCCATGCAAGACTAACTAGCCTGAGCACAAAAGTATGTCTAGACTTAAAAGCATGTAATGAGAAAATTGTAGAAAGTGACACAAAATACAACTTGGGTATTAATGATAAATGAGACCCTAGAAAATAATTTATTTCCTTATGACAGTCAGGAGATCAGGATGCATTGCATATATTTTCATAGGCATCTTCTGGTATAACTTTTTACTGGTTGAAATGGGGGAAAAGTGAACCATTAAGACAGATGACAACATACAGTACTAACAATCATGTTCATCATGTGACTTTGGATGTTATCCTGCTGGTCAGAAAGAAATCAGAAGCCTGAGCTGTTCAGTGCAAAGCACAACCATTCCAGCAGGCTGAAAAGAGGCTCTTGGAGCTCCTTCAAAGTTTAAGGATCACAGTTAACTAATGACACCACCAGTATTCTAATAAAATTCCACCTTTATCATCCTCAATTCAGGATCAGTCATTCAGGTCTAGGTGGTAAGGAAAAAAGTTGCAGTAACCTCAATCATACAAAGAGCAGGTCAACTACCTAGAGCCAAAGCCTTTCACTGTGTGCTGTAAGCTTAACAGTTGGAAGTGAAAAGGGGGGGTCAGAAGAAGAGTTCTACATTAGTCTTTTTCTTTTTTTAGTTATGAAGCATAACTGCTTAAGCCAAGAAAAAAAAGGCTGCCTAGGGATTGTACTTACAAAAGCATTCCCTGAAAAGACAAGTATTTCCTTCTAAAAAGGCACCTGGTGAGACTTCTGAAATCTTTTCATTTTCAGTGCATCTTCTTTGGCCAACCAGGATGCGCAAAAGGGCAAAGACAAGTTAGTAGGTGGGTCAAGAAAAAGCTCTTTAGAAAAGCCTGACTCACTCAGCCAAGAAGAAAGTCTGGGAGAAAGCAGGAAAGAAGTCACCATCCCAGAGAGGCTCAGAACAGCTCATAAGGCAGGACAGTGGGGATGTAGCACCTCCCTCTTTTTGGTTGGGCTTTTTTACTTTGTTGTGTGTTTTGGTTTTTTTAACTGGATCCATTCACACCAGGAACTACAGTATGGTTTTCCTTTAGATAGAAGTGGATGCTTCATCTAGTCCTGCATTCAAATCTTCATCTTTCCTTTATGCTTGGCCTTAGGGAAATTCTTCATTATTAGGCTGTGATGTTCTAAGCGATGCTTAAGATGAAAATAACATGGTACTATATATCAATACAGACTTCAAGTTGTTATTGTTATAAATGCAAAATTGAGAGAAAGATATATTTCAGTAAATAGAATGAGCAAGCCTCCACTTGTAGTGACTCCTGTTTACTGTAATCAGATAGGATGAATAAGTTTTTATGGAAAATGTGCTTGGATGTAGCTTTGGATGCATAACTCATACATTAGCAATGTTTATGGATTGACTCATTACACAGCCAGTCTTTATGCATATACCTTCTGAGAACATACAGGTTTTCAGACATAATCAAAAACATTATGACAATATGTAGGAAAGTTTATTTTTCACTTGTCTTCCATGAACCATAATCTCCTTGAACTCAAAAAGATCCTTGGCCAGAGTTTGGATGGACAAGATTTAATACTCCAATATGGCGATAGACCACAAAGTGAACAGCAAACACTTTGGGCTCCTTATTTTTCAGCACTTACTCCAGATCCTGGAAGGACCTCAACTCCAGGACATAGAAGCCTTATGTTTGGAATTATGGCAGGACCCTAGTCAACTGATACCAGGTCCCTGCCTAAAGTGAAACCCAGAAGAATTTGAAAGGAACACTGTGAACTCCTTGAACTAGCATTTCCCCATGAAACCACCACTGGAAAGGTTCCAGCAATTGCCCTGAAACAGGGTGTAAGGACATGCATATAGCGAAGTGTGAAGCAAGGTGCTGTGGGAAGACTGAGCATACAGGGAACTCTGAAAAGGAAGGGCTAGCTAAACAAGTTTTGCAGGACCCACCCATGTACAAAAACCCACCAGTGTGCCAAAGTGATTATTGAAACATCACGACCTGCACCGACCTAAGCTGCTGGCAGGAATTGCTGCTGGTGTTATCAGCAGGCAGCGTGTGAAGTGGGACCTAGTGCCAACTAGGTCAGGATGTGGTTACAAGCAGAGTCAAGAAAGCCACAGTGTGTACACAGAACATAAAGTGAATCCGTAGGACCAAACCCTTGACAAGCAGATCTGAACCCTGCTTCTACCACAAAGTGCTGTAAGTTGACTGCCCTTGATACTTGCTTTCCTGTAGCCTTGCTCCAAAGCTGACACCCAGGCAAAAGCCTGCCATGATCCCAGCTTCCAGGTGCCCTTCTGAAGTACTGCATATGATCTCAGCAGGGAAGTTACAGCAAAGCTACTAAACCTGCCTGACTCCTTGAGGCAGTGGCTCAGGTGGCAGGTGGGAAGCAAGATAACGCAGCACAGCTCTGGCCAAGCCACTGCTGGTACACAATGCCTGCTAAAACACGATCACTTTCCATTGACACTGGTGGAGTAAATACATTCAAACGCTGCTTGCGAAAAGTGCCATGCTGACAGGCATGGAGATGGAAATCAAGTATCTAGGACCCAAAGAAACCCAACCAATTAAGGAATCTATTGTTGCAGTGGGTCAGAGCACAAGGCAATGTGGTCTGCTAAACTTTTTTATTGTGAACCCTTTCAGCAAGGTAAGTGATTCCATTTCTGGCAAAACATCCCAGGCACTTGGGATCAGATACATATATATATGTTTAGGGGGAATTCCTAAGCCAGAGATTACATCTCACTACTTACATACAGTGCCAAGGATCATCATAACCTCCTTGAATACATCCAATCCCTTTTTGAACATACTGGTATCTTTGGCTTCCACAATACTTCAGATGTACTTACATGTTGCGTGCTAAACCCTAGATCTTCCTTTCATCCCTTTCTAACATTCTGACTGATCATTTCATCAGCTCCTAGCCATACGCAATACTGATTCCTCCTATCCAGCACCCAGGCAGAGTGAGACTGTTTCCTAAGGAAATACAGCTTTTAGTCTTGTATGCAATTTCCATCTCCTTGGACACCTGCATTGGTTCTCTTCATATTCTCTAGCTTTATTAAACCTTTTGAAGGACTGCAGACAGCATTCAAGCCAAATATGTTTACATAGCAGCACACCAACATTTTCTTGATTCTCTTCCTTTCCCAATAATTAATATTCTAATTGGTTCATTTGGTACAAGGTTTGGGCAGACATTTTCAGAAAACTATGAATAATGCAGAAGAACCATCCCCAAATACCACTCCAAAGCCCCTTGTGTTGTATGTATGTTAGGATACTTTTTTCCCATGTGAATTCCTTTGTGTTCTGTCAACATAGGTTTTATTTGCTACAGAAGGAATATGTGGTAGTCTCATTGACAAGCTCCAACATGCATGAAGACCAGTATCGTATTTACTACCTTCCCTTTCTGTGTTCCTAAGGCAAATTTAAAAATCACACAGGAAAACATCTAGCACAGGTCTTATATACTCCTTTAGACTCCACCAGTCAAAGCTGCCTGGGTCTGGATAGCTTTATCAACTGCCCCAAAAAGCTGCTACTGGCATATCAATTTCAAGTAGTTCCTTGGACTAATATCTTACAGATCATGGCTCTGACATGATAATTTCCAAGTTCCTCAGCTCTGAACATTGACGTATGTGATTTGGCTTTTCTGTCAGTCTTTTCTTTCCAGATGAGAGGCTTGAGCAGCAACAGGAGCATTCTCTAACCCACAGCCAACAGCAAGTCAAAAGCCAGGGTTTCTTTGAAGCTTCATCTGCTGTCCTTAAAACTAATGCTTTGTTCATATTTGCATTACTCAGCACATATCACTGACATTAGGAAGTGTCTTTACCTTCACAGTGCTGGACATTTGCTAAGTCCAAAGATCAGACTGAAAGAGATTTAGGCAGACACTCACCTTTCAGTCAAGTACCCAAGACTTGCTGAAGACTCAAAACTTCTCATTACTGAGGTACCTTCCTGAAATATTGGTGCTTCCTGCTGGATAGCTCCAGAGTCCCTCCACCACACAGCAGCTGCTGCAGCTCCCAGCACTTCCCCACCACTGCAGAGGGGACTTCACTGCCTTCTGCTGCACTGAACTGTGTCCCATTCATGAACATCCAAACACCATGTGGGTGACAAATTTTATGACAATAAGAGTATTTCAAAGTACAGTGTCGCTCTGCAAATGAAGTAAAGAGCTTTATGCCCCAAGGAGTCATTGAACACAAGCAGCACTGTGCAGATAGCTGGTACTGAACAGCTTTCTGCCAAACTCTAAGCAAATGAGACAAGGCATGTAAAGAGCTAAGACTCACAGAAATATTTTATCTGTGACTTGGCAAAGCTAGGCTAACAGTATAATTTAGGACCTCTAAGATTTAGTCTATTCAAGGACTACACAGGAAGCAAGTACAAATCTAGTCATACTTCCCTAAATATAGTTACTTAAAAGCCAATTAAAAATACAATTAACAGTGACATAAAATAGGAGAAAAGCCATGTAACAGAAAGGAATTCAAAGCTTACCTACACTTACCACATAACATAAAGTGGGTACAGAGACAAGCCAGAGATCCTTACAACGTGTAAGGGTCAAGACCAATGGACAGATGCTGTTTAAAACTGACCTATTAATTGTGTTTATTCAGGGTTCAGAACAGAGGTACCACTATTCCACATTAAATTAGTCATCTTTCATTGCAAAATCTGCCTGGATTTTAGCAATTCATCTGATTAGAGACAGAATCTTGAAATTGCGTCATTAACTGTGAATATTCTACCTGCCAAGAGAAGGAATTGAGGTGAGGAGTCAGATTTTTATCTCAGGTTTCATTTCAGCAACTCCCATGAAAGTGTATGGGCAGGCTGTATAAAGACTCCTGTGTCCATACAGGTGTACACCTCTATATCCTACCAGTAAATCACACTGCATTGTCCTCTACATTCTTTATGGCCTTTATCTTGCAAGACTTACCTCTTAATGACTTTATGCGAAGCAGTAAGCAAACAAGGGCACTGTACCAGCTCCCTGACAGACTGACAAGCCTTGTAATCCCAGGCAGGTGGGCACAGATAACCAAGCTGGGAGGAGATACATACATCAAGCAGGAAGCGAATACTCCCATATTAGCAGTTTATCCTTAGCTGAAACAAGACATGCCTTAGCAATAAGAAAGTTAAAGAGAAATATGATAAAAAGTAGCATTTGTTTTGTCACTGCTGCTGAGAACTGCATTTTGTGTGAGCAGCAAGGCAATAAACAAAGTGTAGACAACTGGGAAAGAGAATCAAGTAGCTGCTGTAACTGGCAACTGCAAGAGATTAGCCAGTGATCCTTGCTGAGGAGCTCAGGAGCAAGCTACACTTCAAACCTGGGCTAGAACTCAAGTTTTCTCCAACTGTTGAATTTATAATTTGATACTTATCACCACTCCCAGAATTAGTTAAACTGTTCAGCATGAGACCATTATCAGGTGCTTAAAGAAATAACAGAAACCCACAGTGAATTTGACAACTTACCTTCAGACTGACACCCTTGCTCGGCACTCTCTACTGTTTGGGATTTAAACATTTCCCTCCTCCATAGCTACACATGTACAGCAGCAGCACCTTAAGAGCACCTTCCACAAGACCAGATGAGAAAAAGGTATTTGACTCCTCCAGCATCATGGTGATTAATTTGTGGACAGATTTTTCTTGTTCCTTGGTCAAGTGTTCTGGGAGCAGAGTTATATACAAGCAAACAGACTCCTTTTCTTGTACTTGTCAAGGACTCAATTCTAGGTGCTGTCACAAGACTCGACTACAAGAACAGAGCCATCAAAACTTAAAACCCTTTAGTGTTTTAGTTCCAAATAACCATACAGCTGTTCAGGCAGAGTCATAGAATCATGGAAACATAAAATGTCCTGAGGTGGAAGGGACCCACAAGGATCATCGAGTCCAGCTCCTGGCCCTGCACAGGACACCGCAAGAGTCACGCCACGTGCCTGAGAATGTTGTCCAAACACTTCTTGAACCAGGTTAATGCTGTGACCACTTCCCTGGGGAGCCTGTTCCAGTGCCAGCCACTCTCTGGGTGAGAAAGCTTTTCCTGACATCCAACCTAAACCTCCCTGGCACAGCTTCAGGCCATTCCCTTGGCTCCTATCACCAGAGAGGAGAGATCAGTGCCTGCCCCTCTGCTTCCCCTCATGAGTGAGCTGGAGACTGAGCCATACTATACCCATTCATAAATGAAAAGGGAAGTCACCCTTCTGCAGTTAGGTTTCTTTTATAGTGTCACCTGCTGAGCAGAGCTTTTGGACCACAGTGTTACATTTAAAGGCTGTAAGTTCCCAAATCCATTTTTCCATCAAGAATTACAACAGTGAACTTACTGAACTCTTCTCATTTACCTTTGTACACTTCACATAGCAGTGGTATCTCACTATTATTGGTACAGTATTATACTGTACATATATCCAATAACAACTTATACAGAGACATAACCTGCTTTACCAGCCATCTTCTCTCCCCATTATATACAATGTCCTGAAATGCAGCCTTGAGGGTGACAGTAATGCATGATGGATATTTTGCAACCTTGAGAAAGCTTCTGGCAGTAACTTATTACCCACCACTTAAGATTGTTATTTTCTGTCCTTTAAAGCTAACCACACATAGCGAATCTGTAATTCACTTACATTTTTAAGACTCCAGCAAAACCTAAGAAGGGAGATAGTTGTCTATAAGGCAGAAAAAAAAATTGGAATAGATTGGACTGGTAAGTGGCAGCAGCCAAGGTAGACAGACATCCTGCAGCATGTTATTGAGGTGGGGAAGGAGTATAAATCAACTGCCCATCTGCAATGGAAAAAAAAATTATTTAAAAGGGATGACTGATAACAACCCACTGCGCCTCTCATCAGCCCCAGGGCTCTTTCATAAGCTCCCTCTCATGCCAGTTATATTTCCTGTTTGTCCTTCAGCAGTTATGGAATAAGAAAAAGGTTTGATAAACCATACACTACAAAAGAAAAATAGCTGTAGCTATTGTAGTACTGCTGTGCAGTAATGTAGCACTGCTTCTCAATATTCAACACAAACTAGAGAAGCAAAACAGCAAAAGTTAACAATTATAACATTAGAATAATTACAAAGAAGTTTTTTCAAGATCTGTAATCTAGACAAGCACTTGGTAAAGTTTTCAATTTATGAAAAGACATTTCTGCAGAGTAAAGATTTTCTTCACAAGTTGTTCTCTGAAGAGGCTGATACTTCTTTCCCCTGCTCTCTAGAGAAAGCCAGTGTTTCAGTTGCCATACCATAAACAGTCTCTCAAACTTAATGAATGTTTAGAATATGAAGTATGCAGAGCAATGAAGTTTTTTCTTCACTGGCTTCAACTTAGAAAGTTTTAACATCTATATAATGAACTTATAGAAACAAAATTTGGAGAACAATTTGCATATGTGCTCCTTATGCCTGAAATACCACCGAACTTCTGCAGCACCAGCACTAAGTTTTTTTAAAAAATGAGGAAGAACAAGACCATTATGGGGAACAACCCTTTTTTACAAGAAATATGGGATAACTACTCCCATCCTGACAGATGACTAACTGAGATTCCACACTGTGTTTCAAATAATGAAAATTAGATCAACACCTTAATTTTATCACTCCAGGTTTGCTCTAATGAAGGAGATGTGCTGTTGTTGTGTGTGCTCCAACACTGGCGTGAACACACATTGTCTGACCCTGCTTCAGCCCTCCTCCTTACCAGGAACAGTCCCTGCTCCTGATCACTCTCCCTGTGTAATGTGGAGAATCACTGCTAACTCAAAACAAGGGAGGGCAGGTATGACCATACACTTGCACCTGAAATTTAATTCAGTTAAAACCTGACCAATCCAATAACAACCATGTAAAATAAAATCCACTTCTCTTACATTCAGTGCATTTTAGAGAATGCTTAGTATTAATGGTTTTAAAAATCTAAATTAGTAATTTATTACCATAATGAATCTTGAAGGATTTTCTGTTTTGAAATTTGAAAAGCAGACTACATATTATAATAGTATTTTTAATACAAGAGCCATTTATTCATATAAGTTCGTAACAGTACTGATGATTCCATTTTAACACTTAAACACAGGAACAGCTCAAAAACTGCGTGACATTTACATGCATCTACCAATATTGCAAGTGGTGGCTATGTTCATTTCCTTGCTTATGGTCAAAACTGGACATGAGGTATTTGTTAGCAAAGGACAGAACAGCATAACATTCTGTTCATGCCTTAGGAGGTGTTTCAAAAGATATTTCATGTTTTTCTTGTACATCAATTGGCATTTTTGGCAACTTTTTTCTATTAGCTTCAGGGGGACAAGAGAACAAAAAGATTCTCATACAAGTTTTTGTACTCCAGACACTGTAGTGCTTTGTAAGTAACATGGACCATAATCAGCTAGTAGCCATTGCTGTTGCCCAACCCAAGCAGCATGCAAGGACTGAGAGCCCACAGTGAAAAGCATTCAATTAAATTGTTTTTAATGACTGGCAAGCATTATCAGAAGAACCCAAAAAACATATAAAAATGCAAATTTTATGCTGAGTGTCCTTTAAAAGCTAGCAGCACAAAATACTTTTTGAACAGACCAGACACCTGTTGCCTCCTGAGCAGTAGTACATCATTTTGTTGTCCATGTTTATTGACTCCCAGGTTTTGCAAATGCTGATACATCAAGAGTTTTACCACTGTTGCACTGTTCATATAAAGTCTGAAAGGTAACAAACACACAGGGTATTCAGGTGAACACAGCCATACTGCACATGAATTCAAACTATATAACAAACATTACCACTTGAAATAAATCATCACATACTGAAATATCCCATACTAAAATTTCTCTCTCAAATCAAAAAATAAAAACACATTTAAGACAGCTTAGTTGTACCAGCCGTAATGCAATGCAGTGCCTTAAAGAAAATACATATACTGACTTAACAGTGTGAGCAATGTTATAGAGCTTCACAAGTCAGCAGAGAACAAACGAGTCGCAGAAGTCTAAAATCAAGTTTATTGTCGCCAATATGGAAACACCAGCATGGAAGGAGAGAGTACCACGTGTACTTGGTGCATGCAAGCTTTACAAGAGATACTCAAACACCCACAAACAGCCACATCACCATATTGTTAAAAGGATAACTATTTAAAAGGATAACTACTCATATTTAAAACAGATCACATACAGCTAGCAACGTAAGCATAAACTCCTTTATATTTAATATACACTGAATTTTTGCTTTCCTCCCCATGAAAGCAGCTTTGCAGTCTGAACATCTTAGGTATACTTTACCACCATCACTTCTGAGACATAGGTAGGAAGAACAGAGTTGAAGATTTATCAAGCTTCTCTTTCAGGTACCAGAGAGGCTTCAATACTTCAGCACACAGGAACTAATTTACAGGTAGCACTGCATTAACAGTTCAGCAACTTCCAGAAAGCAGGAACAGTTGCAGTCCAAAAGTGTGCACACTTAACAGATCAATTTAGGTAATTTTTCCATAGTGAGGGTTCTTAAATTACAAGATGCCTGCTAAGGGGCGACTTAAAAGCAAAGCAGATGTCTTGGGAGGTGGAAAGGAAAGAAGAAGCTAAAAGCAAAGATTTTCAACCCTTCCAATTCAGAAGAAGATAGAGAGATTCTTCATGCTTGCAAACAAAAGCACTAAGGTGCACAGTGTTTTCCCAGCTATGGCTAAGGATTTCCTATATGTATTCTTTCAACTTTCACTACCAAACATTCTAACCTTTCTTTGCATGAGCATGTACTACAATACAGAACAGAAAAGAATTTACTCACCCTTGCAGCTCTAGAAATAGAATTGGGAGAATTCAAGCCAACAAGCTGGCCAAGGATACGTTTCACTTCCTCTGTTGTTCCTTTTACATTTGGGACACCTGCAGTTAATTTATAGTTATGCTATACATTGCATACATTATCAGTGTAAAAATTGTCAGTACAGTTTGTAAGAGGTTTAAAAATTAAAATATTGAAGTCTTTTCTGAAGCAGATGTAGGTACCAAACAAAATTGAGTCATGACAACAAGCTCATAGTACACCTAAGAGTAAAGAGTTTTTTAAAGTAGAGTTACAAATATTATTTAATAAAAATGTATTTTAAAATAAATGTACCTGTTGGACAATGACTTTGAATTTGAACATAGGGATGTACCAGCAACTCCGAAACAGAAATTCTTTCTTTAGGATTTCTTATTAAACAGCGCTGCAAATGAAAAAAGAGGAAGAATGCTTTGTGCACAAATCACAAATTGTCCTACAAATTAACAGTATTTACTTTGGATCTTGAACCAAGGGAATTAAGTCAAACTGCTTTCAATAATTACTTAGGTGGTATTGAGCTAAACAGAGACTTTTACATGAAGTAGCTCTAGCTTCATTCTTCTTTTGGAATAAGGCCTGTTACTAAAAGTAGCAGTGAGCATTTATTTGTGGAAAAAGTCTCTCAAGTACAATTCATTCAGTTTTAGAAAATATGCTTTAAATAAAGAAATTCCCATCATTTAAATCAAAATTTAAAGTACAGTTACCTTCAGCACATCTTGAAGGTCCTTCTCAGCAATATCTGGGAATCCTATTTCATAATTTGGATCAACAATAGCATGCATTTTATTGATATGACTTGTTATATGTTGAAACGGAGTCCTTCCATATGTCATACAGTACAAAATGCATCCCAGTGACCAAACATCGCTTTTGGGACTTATCTAATATTTAAAAGAAAAATTGAATATTACTTAAGAAACTGTCTCTTCAATCAATTTATCATGTAATTGTACAGTTTTTGTTGTATAAGAGATCTTTGTAACTATTACACAAAATCACTACGGCAGCATGCCATTATCTATTAAGACAGTGATGTAGCTTCCTTCACTGATATTCCTTAAGAAAACTATTCTTATTAACTATTTTTGAAAATCAACTTACTTGAAAAACTAACTTAAAATTAAAGTTAGTCCTTAACAAGTCAAGCTGCAGGATTCTAATTTCAGATTTAAAAATAAATACAAGTAAAAGTACATTAAATTAATTAAATCCAGGAAACAGTGAGAGATCATAGCTTTATCTCCAAAGTGGAAAGCCACAATTCCCATGGGTTTATAGGATTCAGACCCATATTTCAACCACAACACCCAGGCTGCTCCTTGCAGGAAAACTTTCCGCTTCTCCTGTCGAAGATGAAGCACTTTAAGAGAAGCACATATAAAAACTCTAGCCTGGGGTGATTTCAGAGCTGCACAGCATGGAGGGCCCATAAGATGCTCAAAAGGCTTTTGTGGCATGAGTCAGCAGTACAGCCTCTAATATGCAAAAGGCTCATTTATTGCACCATACTCTATATTGCTGTTCAATGCTATACTCACACTGATAACATAGTGGAACTCTTGTATTTCTCCATAAAAATTGATTTTAAAATATTTGTACTTATTAGTTAGATATTATCACTGTATTTTTAGCTCCTCCAATGCCCAAGTCTGTGTATCTGTTTTACTTTCAATTTTACTCATTAATTGAGCACTTACATTTTTCTAAACACCATCTGCAAAAGGCTTTTAGGTAGTTAGCGAGATTAGGCTTAACCTTCCACTCTGTGCACCATCATCATGGCACAATAAATTTTCTTATGTTCAGGTTTCAGTGGAATATTTTGAGAAAATCAAATCTGAAGATACATGACTGAATTACACTTCTTTCTTAACATGAGGGAAATAAGAGGAAAAAGATCAAATTACCTTAGAACGAGGCTTGCCATTTTCTCCATATGAAGACCTATCTTCTATTGCTTCAGGTGGCATATAATTCATTGTGCCAGCCTAGCCATAAAAATGTAAAAATATTCTTTTAAGTAAAGTATCCATTAAATTTAATTCACTTAATAAAAATTTTAAACTCTGTTCCAAAACACTGAAAAGCATCTTGAAAGTTTGATTGTATTAAGGCTGAAGGCCATTATTATTCTGTTCATTAAAAACACATAAAAATAAATATACACGAATATTCATATACACATATAAAACCATTCAGTATAAAATGTCAATATTAATCGGAGTTATTACAATTATCAAAATTATCAGCAGGTACTACAGCACTTCACAGAAAAATGGACACAAATTTTCCAGAAGTATTTCACCTGAGAATCTTTAATGATACTTGTCACATCTGGCTGCATTTGGTTTGCAATGCCAAAGTCAATTAGTTTTAACATTCCATCAACTATCAGAAAGTTTGCTGGTTTCAGATCACTGTGAATAATGCCTGTAAAAAAGAGTTTAAATAAATCCAAATTACTACCACAAGGTTTAGCATTACTCAATTCCCATAACCCTTGCACAGAGAGAAGGTGCAGACTGGCTTTAGCTGAATCTCTGCAGATTTCGTAAAAGTGCTTCCATTTCTTTCTAAACAGTTAAGACTTGCATGAGTTTACAGTTAGAATTACTACTTATTCAAATCTGCAAGCACCCCAGAACTGCTCCAAGCAATTTGAGTTGCACAGTTTGTCTCAGTTTGGGACAGACCCTCCAGCTCTGTGTGCACACAGCCACACTGAACTGCTGCTCTGGAGCAATTCAGTGGCCTGTCCATGCCTGTAGCTCTCTCTTCAATTAGCTAAGCAGGTACTTAAAATAAAAGAATTATATTGCTTAGTGTGATCAAAGGTACCATTTACTGACAAGTATACACAACTGACTTCTCACAAACTCTACTTGGATGATTTAATATGAATTTCGGTTATTATCTACATAATCAACCAACCCATCTTAATATTTTACAAAAATCAATGTCTCTTTTCAAAACATCACATGTATGTATATACCCTGAATTTCAGTAGGTTTTGCTGTCTGTTTGCTATATTATTGAATGCTCTAGTCCTGAAAATAGGTGATGCTTTCTGCTCTATGTACTAGTCTTCATTATTATATAGGAAGAAAACCAAGTCTGCCCTCTCCTTTGTGCTATAAAGACAAACTGAATAGAGATGCATACACATTAATTACATATATAAAGCTGGGAGGAAGGCCTGAAGAACTCCAAGAAAAAGCTGAAACTCTTTGTCAAAGTAAAGATGACAGAGCTGTCATTAATGCCAAAGCTATTTTTGGAGAGAATGAGTGGCTAAAATTTGAGTCTAATAGAATTGGGAGTATATGATGTAGCCTAAACCAAAATATTTTCAGGCTGTTGTAAGAAAACAGCATTAAATACATAAACAGTGATATTTGTAGATCCCTCTTGAGTTATCCAAGTCTAACTCTGCATCAAGATTTACCTTGGTTTTTTGTTTCACTGATTTTTTAAAAAAATATAGTAAATACTCATCTTTGAAGATCACTAATATTACACTAACAACAATACCACCTCCAAAACGAAAAGATTCATATTATCTGCCATATATCCTATACAAATACCTAGAATTATTTAAGAATACCATATTCATGGATTGTGTGAACAGCTTCCAGCATATTTTTCCAATAGCTCTTTCGTTCCAATGGATCCATCTTTTTTTTCTTTTTAAGCCAGCTATTGAGATCAATATTTCCACACTCCATTACCATGTAGATATGTTGATCAGTGATTTCACTAAAAATAAATATAGGTATGTTAAAAGTGAAGGAAATATCTTTTTCTAGAGAAATACTGGTTAAATAAAATTCACTAGTATTTACTCACTAGCCGTAAAGGCGGATGATCTTATCACTATGTTGCTGCAGTTTACTCAAATGAGCAATTTCATTCTTATAGCTCTCAACAGTCTGTTGATCAGCTTCCTCTAGATTGACATATTTGACAGCATACAGCTGCTTCTTCTCATTCAGTACTTGAAACACCTGCAAAACAGTATCAGTTAGTAACTTCATTCCGCCCTAGTTCTGATTTACTATGAACCTTCATCACAACTCAGCCAGAATATCAGAAGTCTACCTTCTGAAAAGGAAGAAACAATTCAAACAAAGTCAGCATGAAGAAAAAATAGAGAAGGAAGACACCAGTTACAACAGAAACAACCCTTATCAGAAGCTATCTTGGTGCCACATTGTACTTCACCAGGTGTAGTACATCATGAATCTGAAGTGTTCTAAGATAAAGATTACAAAATAACACTCCCAGAGACACAGGATGGGTCTGCCCTCAAACATTCATTTTGTCACACCAAAATCACTTGGAGGCTAGATCACATGGCACATGAGAAGAGGTTGAGAGCACAAAGTCCTTTCAGTCTTAAGACAGAAAGTCTGCAGGAAATCCTATTGGTGTCTTCAGCTATTTAAAGGAAACATATGACAGACTCCTCTTGAATCATCGAGGTATGAGATGCAGCAAGGAAAATTACAATCGGATGTTTTGATTTTTTTCACTATCACACAGTCCAACAGGAAAACCACTTGTCCAGACAGGTTATGAAATCTCCATCCTTGGTGATACTTAAACACAGCCTGAGTAACAGGCTCTATTTTGGCCTTGTTTCAAGCAGACTGTGAGAAAATGACACACAGAGGTCTCTGCCATCCTACCTCATTCTGCAACTGTACACTGGCAACACAGGGAGTTCTTCTTTCTGGAGGTCCCTGCTGACTGGAAGCTGGCTAATGCTATTCCAATTGACAAGAAGGGTGGGAGGGAACACCCAGGGAACTACATGGGCCTAACATCAGTTGCTGGAAAAATTACAGAGAATATCCTACTGGGTACTACTGCAACACAATGATCAGGCACAGTCAACACAAATTCACAAAAGGAAAGACTGCTTTAAGCAATTATTTAAATTAGCTATCCTTAAAACACATTCTCCTAGAAGCTATGTTAAGACATGGAGAACAGGGAGGTGACTTGAGAGCGCCAGCACTGCTTCACCAAGTGCAAGTCTGTCTGACCAAGCCAGTGGCCCTCTGTGATGGAGGGACTACATCAGTGGAAGGGATACAGATGTCATCTATCTGGACCTCTGTAAGGCCTTTGACATAGTCCCCCACAACATCCAGCTAAACTGCTTGTGTTGTTAAGGAAAATAAGGAATTATAACAAAACCAAGAGATTTTGCCAAAATTGTTTCCCAAGCTCCCGTGACCCCAAATTTCCATATAAAAAGCAGCTCACTCACCCCTTCAGACATAGCTACAACTCTACTTTCTCATCCAAGTTACAGAAGTCATAAGGGATGGTCTGTCTCCTTCATGAACTCTCAATCAACTTTACAAGTCACTAATTTCCCAACAATGTAATCACACTGCTCTAAACAACAGCCTCTCACATTAGGATGCTCACAATGCAGCACATCTCTCATAACAGAAGAGCTGATTCTACCAGGAATTTTAATGCTTGCTGTACTATAGAAACTACCTTTGAGGGCAAAAAGTCTAAGCATAGCACTGAACAAACGAAGTTTAGATTCCCTGGGTCAAACATCATGTACATGTTAACACTAGGCACTCATTAGATGATTTCAACATGTATTTACAATAGAACTACTACTGTGTAAATGAGGGCCTAAAAGGATAAAGGAGCACCTTACCTTACTTGAGCCTCCACTACCTATTTGCTTTAATACTGTATAAACTCTGCCATTGATGGCAAGGCATTCATGCGAAGGTATAGAAGCTGGAACCTGTGTACACACAGAAAAGGTTAAGAAATAAATATTGGCACATACAACAGTACTTAGGAGAGCTCTAATTTTTGTTAAGTTAAAATGTTTTAAGTTGCCTTGCTGTTTCTGAAACAGATAAAGTTGTTCACAAGCAGTAAAAGAAACTTCAAATGAAAGTTAGATCCTGATATACTGATCATCATTTGGCTCTTGTAAAACTGTTGTAAAAGCTGCTAATGCTCTTCATACTGAAAATCAAGGTTGTTCTTTAATAAGGCTTTCCAGATCACCAGAGACACCTCCCCTCTTTACATATAACATCAGAAACATCAGAATATCCAAGAGATTTTCAGTCCCAGCATGCAACCTAAGAGCTATACTGAATTCATCTACCATTTTATTTGAAGCTAATTACTAGCTAGAAGACTTCATGTGAAAACTTTCAATGTGAAGTTGAAACAGCCTGCATTGCCCATATTTCCTACACCAAACCATAGAAAGGCCTCAATTTTGATTTATTAATTCTTGTCCTCTGGTAGGAAGGTTAAACCTATCCTCCAGTTTTATGTACAATTGGGAAGGTTGACATAGTTCATGAATGCGCAACACATCTAAGGTATCCCATTTTTACATGATGTCATGCCACAAACAAATGTATCAAAATTTGTGAAATCTAACAAAAATGGAGGATAAATGTAATCTTTTACCTCCCTCAAACTCATGTTTTTCAACACACACTGCTTCTCTTTATTGGTACTGCAATGTAGTGGGTAGTACCACTGTAAAAGCAGTGCAGAACAAAGATAGAATCTCTGTCTTTCCTCTGTCATTAAGTAGGATCTGAAAAGGCTTAGGTCACAGACATAAAGGCTCCAGTATTTTGACAAAATTGAACTGATTTTTCAACACCTGACTTATTTCATCTAAATTCAGATGTACACGTGAAGAGTATTATTTTGGGATTAATAGACTATTTTCCATTACTCATCCAGGACGATGAACAGTAACTTCAGATTAGAAAAATATATACACACATTTATTTTACCTAAAGTAGCTCCCAATGAAAATATGTACTGAAAAAATGACAGAAAATCGTTACCTGCAAGCCAGTTTGATTTTGAAATGGAGTTGCTGGAGTATGTGGTAAATAATATGGGAACTGGCTGTATGGAGTAGAAATCTGACATCCTGGTAGAAGCTTGTCCTTTACAACTGGTGTGTTGAAACTAACAAAAAATATGAACAGTATTTGCATTAGTTGTATGTTTTAAAGATTATTTTAACAACAAAGTTGAAATCTTCAGTGTTTCTTGAAAGTTAGCCTCCACTTCATTCAATAATTAGCCTTATTAAGACTTCAACTTCGTGATTTAGAAGATCTTTAAGAAATACATTGAAACTGTAACATACTTAGAAAATACTTTTTAAAACACTAACTCCCTATCTTTAGGCTCTACCTGGCACTTCCCAGCAACTGAAAAGTGAAAGAACAATAAAGCTAGAAGAGCTGACTATAAGAGTTTGAGATAGTTACTTTTCTCCAGCTTATTATTTATTAAAAAACTTTTTAGATTACGTATTTTTTAAAGTAAGCGTAGAGACGGACAACTTCAAAAACCCTCACTATTGCCTTGAGACCTTTAGCTACACTGTGTATGAGTGGAAAGATCATAGATTGAAGAAAACTAAAGATTGCAAAAAATTCAATTTTTAGAACTTGTTCTCTTGAGGTGTCTACCATCTATTTAGCTTTATTTTTTCCCACTGTTTACAGAAACTAATGCCAAGATCAGAACTTGAAAAGAAAGTACGTACCTAGGATTTATTTGGTAGAGTAAAATCACAGAAGTTAAAAAAAAAGACAAAAAAAGTCAAAAGCATGGTTCCCATTGAATACAGAAGCACTCAGCAATTCTGCATATTTACCATGTACATACAAACTGAATAACGAGAATTTAATCAAGGACAATTATCAAATTCCTTCATGAAATGATGTGGTTCATTCCCTACATATATTCTGAATTCTACAGCTACAGAGACAGAGGTCCTACCAACAGGAACAGTGCTTACTCAGCATACAACCTTGACCTATATGATTCATCCTAGAGACTTATGAAAGCAATAAGTAATCATATCATTAAAAAGATCTGCCAACACAGGCATAGGGGTTTATACCTAATTTAAGCTCACATGGATAAAAAATCCTATAGTTTCCTAACTTAAGTGCTTATTTCTGCAAGCCTCTGGATTTCTTGAAGTGCTTTTAAAAAACCTCAGACACTTCCATCATGGGAGCTAAAGTGACATACCGTTATCAACCTAAAAAGCCTGTCAGTCACAAATAAAAGTTATCCAAAAGAAAGCGTCATGTAGCAGGGACCAGTGAAAAAGGTAAATGCTGTACTAAAGACTTACTGATTTGATGGTAAACATCCAAATACTGAAAAGCTGACAGAAAAGGCAAAGGTCCCTAAGTGTGATCTGAATCTCGAAGTCCAGCACTTTATAGAAGCACTAGGAATGTTTGCTCTCTGAACAGAAAAATTTAAGAAACCCTGTAAAAATCTACTTAAATTTTTCCAGAGATCAACTACCATCTTATAATAGGCTTACCAGGCCATATAGTCATTAGATGTGGTCCTTGGTGTTCCATAAACATGTGATGGGTCACTTTTCTTAGAAACAGCATCTGGTGGTGATAGTCGTCTTGAAACAGGATGACCTGTTGGATGACCAGACTGTTCAAGGTTCATTTGTTTTCCCTACAAAGGATAAAGCAAGATATTCTATCACACAAGAAGCCACAATTAAGAACACAGAAATAATTTCTTCAACATGAGAAGGCTGCTGCTTGCACATATGTAGTACATATTTGTGTTACTTTACCTCTCCATAGCAGCTTTTCAGTGACACTTCTTGAGTTGGCTCTTTTTTTCTGGCACTAGCACAGTTTAGTTTAATCTGCTCCAACTGTTTTCTATAGCTTTCACCAAAACTAGGCTGTTGACTTTCCAGACTCCTGGGTTCTGGTATCTTCAGCTCTGGATGTTGAGCTTTATTTTCTGGGAAAAAAACACAAAAAAATTGAAACCATAGATTAAAAAAAGGATTCAATATCCAATACTTGAAAAGTTTCTAGAATAATTTTACCTCATTTTCTACATCGCACTAAACAAACACAGTTGATTTACTGAAATTAGGCCTTAAAAGACAATGTAATCTTCAGGCTCCATATTCAATTCAGGGTAGTAACATGGCAACTTTCTTCAAAATCAATAACTGGGATACAACTGTAACAATACCAGAGATGCAACTGTTTCCTTCATCAACACACAGAATAAGAGCATGTTCATAAATTATACTACAACATCCTGGGATATTGAGCAGGCTCATAAAGCATTGAACATAAGCTTTTTACAATACTCCAAATTAGAACTCTCTTTACTGTGACAATAGGCAGCCTATAATTCAGGGTGATGGCTGAGGCCAGAGGCCTGAAGGGACTTGGCACTCTGAACCCTGGTTACTTTTGTACAGATAGTACAAGAGTGAATTGGAGGGATGTGACAGTGCAGGCTACAAAAAAATATAGCTTAAGAGTGTTCCTTCACAGGCTTGAAGTTTTCCTTTAAAATTACTAGAAAGCAGTGTCCCATGCTGAGGATCTTAGAGCAATTCAGCTGAAAGACAGAACTATGTCAACCAGCATCTCACCTGGAAACTTGAATGAAACTCAAAGAAGGAAAGTATGGCCTGAAATCCAAACCGTTCCCAATGCAAGTCAGTGGGAAAGGTTGCACTAGGGGGCTGAGGGGACACTGAAGTTGAAAAACCCCCATTATTCAACTGAAATGTTTTCTTTCCTACAATACATATGTACTTATTTAATCTTAAATCCAACTCTTGAAATATTAGACATTTTCACCTAATTTCTTCAGCAGGATGAGAAAGCCACCTAGGGAACTAGCTTTCTGATGAAACACTGAGGTAGCAGAACTAAAGAGGTTAGTTCATGTATTCCATATTCCATGATGTTGGTAAATGATTAGTAGCAACCTTCTAGATTTTACTGGCCTTGAAATCCTCGCTATAAATCCAAGTTGGTTATAACATTTTCCAGGAAGATACAATATAACAATCTCATGCCACCCCTATTTCTAGGTGACTTCACACAACAGTCAAAATCCATGTATTGATAACACAACATCTACTGAAGTTATTTATTTCTGAAATACACCAAAACTGTCTATTTTTGAAAGAACTTTAAGAATCATTCTCCAAAAGTAAGTTAATAATTCCGTAAAAATCTCAGCCATTCAAATGATAGCAAAAACTTAGATTTCTTTAAGGGATAATTCTAAGTTTTGGACATTCTCACAGTTGAGATTTTTGTGGGTTTTGGGGCTGGTTTTTTCCACAAGTACCAGAGATACCACACAAAAGCCAAATTTTATTTAACCACTCCCCAAATCCAATCAGACCAACTTCTGCTTTTTGGAAAACAATTTTTTTTAGCAATGCATTTTTAAAAGAAATATAGAACAGCACATTTTCAATGCTTTTTTCTATTTCAAACTACTCAGACATGATATTAAGTTACCTTCTCTTTTTGTCACAAGACTTGTATCCACTTTGGTTTTGAGAGTTACAGTTGAATTGGTAGCTGTTTCTGAGCTGCCCTCATCTGACATCTGCAACTGTAAAGTCATTTTTTCTTGTAAGGACTAAAGAACATAAAAAGCATCTTAAAAAAGAATCAAAGGAAAACTCAAGAATAGTATTCAAAAGACATTTTCTTACAGCAATTAAATGGCAGATGCACTGCAAAGCAAACATGTTTCAGGGAACAGTGCAGGTTACACAGACAAGCATTACTGATTTTCAAACACATCAACACTCTGAATTTCCATAATCCAGTTTCTATAATAAAGACATCTAAATGCTTTCTATTCTGGAATTTTCTTTTAGGGGACAGGGACATGAAAATGTACAACATAGCTGAATACTAATCTCTGTCAAAAGCAGTAATTTATGGCTCCATAGAGCACTTTAACTTAGTTGAAAAGACTTCATTAAATAGGGTACTGTGCATGGAAAACTCATGACTACAGCTCAAAGAGGTCCTGTAGTCAAGTTGATATCTGTTTATCTCCTCTTCATTCATCATATTTCTAACACCACTCCCATTGCTCAGATGTACTCAGAGCTCAGAGAAAGCTCTTTTTTAATGCCTGATTATGCATAACAATTTTCAAGTTTAAAAGCCACAATGAATGTTTCTATGCACAAATGATTACTTAAAGGGAAACCCCTACATTATTTCTTTCTTGAATTGAAAAAGGTGTTATCTTTCTTACTAGTAGCATAGGACAGTTAAAGTTCCTTTTATGTATTTAAAAAAAATTTAAGTTACCTGCATATCTCCCCGGCTGTACGAATCACGCCCACTAGATTTTGGTTCTGATAGTGGTGGAAAAGGTGCAACGAAGGCTGTTTGTTTGGAGCTGGACAATTGCCTGTTGGAGTAACATTGTTAATAACATCATATGCCACAACACAGTGTGGAGGTGGCCTTTTTTGTAAATGAGATAAGTAGTTGTGTGAATGCTTTTGGTTACAAGCTTCAAATATACAGAAAAGCAGGTCCACTCGGAGAGCAAAGTGAGAAACAATACAAAGTAGTTCTACAAAATTAGGATTTTAGAGTATTTTTGGAAGTTACAAGACTACCTTATCTCTAATTATAAGAACTAGACTACATAGAAGATATTCTGAACAAAATTTATTTTGGCTTTAATCTCCATTTCTTTTGAGTTTACTGATTAGCCAGAACCAGAAATTTATCTTTACATGCTTTCATACAAAGAATCTGAGTAGTAAGATCAGAAGTAGGTTACTGCAGTACCTGTTGCACCTATTTGTCTCTAACCTTCAGGTCAAATTTAACATTAACATCTGACATTCCCACTATCCAATAAAGCACCATTGAAAGGGACTATTAAAATCTGTTGTGCTGTAGGCAAACCAAATAATCATACCTCTTCATAACACTAGCTGTGAGTGGGACATCTGAATCCTCCATGTCATCACCATCATCAGATAGCAGGGCAACAGGAACCCTCCCAAACTGGCAAATCTAAGAGCCAAGTCAAAGTTATCAGGTGTGTAAAGCAGAATAAAGAGTTTAAGATTTTAAAGAAGCTTTTACTTGTCTTACCTGGTTAGATTTGTTTAGTGGTCTCAACGGATTGTGGTAATTAACTAGGGCACCCAGTTCCTGTGACTTCTCTTCCCTGAAGGAAAAAACAAACTCAAACAAAAAAATCCACAAAACAAAACACACAACACTGT
Source organism: Vireo altiloquus (assembly GCA_013396875.1). Taxonomy (NCBI): domain Eukaryota; kingdom Metazoa; phylum Chordata; class Aves; order Passeriformes; family Vireonidae; genus Vireo; species Vireo altiloquus. The sequence continues at coordinate 456,233 of VZRF01015391.1, read as the reverse complement.
AGTGTATGTGTTTGGTTTTGGTTTAAATGATGTTATAAGACATTAAATAAGAAATTAAGACATTACCTAAGTAAAAATCTGTTAACGGTAGAAGAATTTTCACTAGAATCATTTCTTTTTATGCTTTTGTGATTTCCACCTATATTCTGAAGTCCAGACTCCTGTGTACTTGATACTGTAAGGAAAACAGTTAGAATCATTCAGATCATATCAGACAAATTCAACTGAATCATTCTAAGCAATTAATTGGGTTAAATTAAAGCAGCTGATTTCACTAAGACCAAATTTGAAAGTGGTCATATAAACTCTGAGAGGTCAGGGATAGCAAACAACTCATTCACCAGCCCCACCTTAATCCAGTAGAGAATATTGCTCGATTATTGAAGATTTGGCAAAAGTTTTATGAAGTTGTACATTAAAATTAAATGTCAAGTCAACTTAATAAACTTTTTTAAAGTATGTATTTCAGATATACTTTATAGTAAGCAGAACCAGAAATTAAGTTATTTGAAAAGTAATTCTAGAACCTCAAATCCACGAATAAACAGTTCAGAACAACACTGTCTCCCACATTATTTTTCCTCACAGGTGAAAAGAAGGGCATTTCTTAGAGATGAAGAAACCACAAGAACTCAGAACACACTAATGAAAATATATTAGCATCTTAATGAACACACATTCACATGTTATAACACAGTTTAATTCTTCATTTAGAGAACAACGTGGAATACAAGCTATTTTAAGCACCTTCAGAAAAATAGTCTCTTGACCTCAACTATTTTCCTGACAAACCCTTTTTTAAAATTCAAATTAATATCTGGTTATTTTGATTAATATCTCTTCCATGCTACAAGGTTTTTTTTTTAAAAAAGACAGACACCAAAGTACATATTAAAAATAAAAAAATCAAAGGCAACAGGAAGTGTTCAAAGCCAGGTTGAAAGGTGCTTTGAGCAACCTGATCTAGTGGAAGGCATTCCTGCCCCATAGCCAGGGCTTGGAACTAGATGATCTTCAACGTCCCTTCTGACTCAAACCATTCAACAATTCTAACTAAGATATTATATAATATGATCTTCAACATCACATAGGCCTTGTGTTCTACCATTATAGGAAATTACCTGCTTGACCAACAAGATTCATGGTCATCCATAGCCTTCCAAGAAATCACAATTTAAGGACTTTTTAATATTGTATTTATCTTAACATTTTTAAATTTGTATCAATTCATTAAAATTAATTTTACTTTTGTTTTGAATTCTCCCATATCCCCCTTATACTTTCAGCCAGAAATCAGATTTCTGGCAGCTGAACAATACAGTATTGGCTCTTCCTCGTACTTAATGTTTTATAAACTACTTATGCCAATAGACCGAACTACTCATTTAAATAAAAAAAGTGCTTCAATGTACAATGTAGTTTTATTACCTACCCAGGACCATCATCATCCCACAAATGCATCCCACACTTTCTTTCTTCCTAAACAAAGTTGGGGTTTTTTTAACCACCAAGCTTGCCACTGAACTCTCACATCCAGCCGGTGATCTAAAATACTTTTGTTCCTTAATAGTCTGAGACAGCCTATCTGCTTCTCATGATACTCCTGACCACAGCTGAACCCCATGACCTTTTCCAACCAAAACAGTTCTAAAATGACTCTGATCTACATTTCTTAAATACTAAATTACCTTTTCCCAATTAAACATGTTTGATTGCACCTGGTATGTCAAATACTTTAGATTGCTGTGCATGAATGAAAAAGGAATTAAACCAAAGGTTTCTACACTTGATGCACAGTTTCTATTTGCATCACAACACTAAGCATGTATAACTGCCAAAAGCATTCTGTAGAATCTTTTGAAGCTGTGATTTCAAAAATGCATTTACATATACAGCATTCATGATTTCAAATCAAAAACTTTCAAAAGCAGCTCTTCAAATGGAAATACAAAACAGAAAAGACCTAAATGCCAATATACTAAAATAGCCTCTGTTGTTCCAGAGGACCATACAAATTCACTTACAGCCAAATTCAGTGATATAGGTCATATATGTCCCAGGGTTTAAGACATTTCAAGTCTGGTTTCACATTATTTACCTTTTAAACCTTAACCTTTAAATAACTGAATTAATAGTTAGCATTTTTCAAATACCTAACAACAAACTCATATATATGAAAAAATAAATGAGCCTACTCCTGCCCCAAAGTTCACTGCTTCCTAATAGGCAGGCAGGATTTTGCCATGCATTCTCACAGGTATTCCCTTAGCTCTGCAGCAGCAAGTCAATAACATCAGCGAGCAATTGTACAATCCATGAAGGATATTGATATTCTACAAGATATTCTCCTGTGGCACAGTACATCAGTAGTGACACTTATCATGTCTATATCTGATTAATGATAAACAGAATAGGACAGAAAATAAAGTTTATTCAAAATTAGTGTCATAGCTGAATACTAATAAGTGTTCACTCCAGATAGTGTTTCAGTCAAAGGTTCAATAGGTGCCAGGCAAATCTCAAATGCCACTCCTGAAGATATATCCCTAATGAAGTTAAATCAGACCTATTTCACATTAATTCTGTCCTTATAAATTGCAAAAATATGGAAGTGTCACTTCCACATCACTCTTGAAACAGTTCAAGTTTCACACAAACACACACTTCAGTGCTGAAGTCAAACCATATTTTTGCTCAATTCCACTCCAAACAAAGTTATCTCTTGAAAACTTCAAGAAATAACTGTTCCCTTTTTGAAGTTATATACTCAGCAATAAGGATCACTTAGGATTTATGATACAGCCAAGCACTTCAGTTTTGTACTGATAAAAATATGGGTTTTGTACATCTGTAAAATAAAGTTGAAATGGATTCTTTTCCCTAGATTTCACTTCACTGAAATGACTATCAAAGCTTCCCCAATCCGTCACAAGATATACCTCCAAGTAACCTATATATGTGTAGTTTTGTCTATATTTCAGTTCTAATTCTTCTCTACCAACAGTAGCTCTTACTTCACACTTAGAGCTGTAAGTCTCCATTACAAACTACAAGTGCCTGCTAACAGTCAGAGGAACATCCTCTGCAGAATTACAGAACCTACAATCCCGCAGCTCCTGCAAACTACAGTCACTGCACTTAAGATGAAAACAAGCATTGAAGGAATAAGATTCATAACATAGAGATATATATCTGTTTATTGGACAATAAAGATTCTGAGTTTGGATCTGGAAGGGACAAACACCAGTGACTTTTTTCCAAATCTCAAATCACATCATGCATAAACTCAACCAATATTTTAAGAAACTGCAACTACCTGCAAAGTTCTCCTTCTCCTCATCTGAAAGTAACTGCTTTTTTTTCAAATGAAAGTTTTGCAGAGCAGTTTCCAACAATTCCAGGGGAACAGCAGAGCACTCCACAGCTTTCTGAAGGATCTGCTTACATTTCTTCTCATTTTCTAAGTGGTAAAAAACACAGAGTTAGAAATCACAGAAGAAAACAATTACACCAGGACAATATTTTTTTAAGGAGATGGTTATATTCATGTTGTCTTATATTCACTTTGCATCATTCTGTGAAACCATAGTTCATTAGGGTCTTCTCCCCTTACATTGCCATTTTAAGGAAACTGCCTGGGAATTGTTACAAGCGAATCACACAAGTAAATTTTTCACATTAAGTTGAATACCAAGTTATGAAATATGCATTCTCAGTATTTTTTGAATGTTATAGAAACTGTAAGAAAATACAACACATTCTAAAATCCATTTTTTTCTGTAGAATCAGCAGGGAAATATAACCTTAATGGACTTCCATTCAGATCTGACCAGATAAAAATTTTATTATGTATATATAAAACATCTGTAATGCACTTAATAGAAACAAAATTTAAAACCAGTTGTTGTTCAATAAAACATCAGACAGCATTACAGTTAAGAAAAGAGGAGAGAAAAGGATGTTTTTTCATCGCAGTTTTAGACATTATTAAATGCCATAAACAGATAACTTTGAAAAGAGCTGAGATAGAAAAGGGACTGTTTTAACAAAACATATTGAAGCAGTCAATTTTCATAATAAACATGTACACAGGCACCTATCAGAAAAAGTCAAGTCAAATAAGGAAAAAAGTGTACTGCAACTAGAATACTTTCCTTGGTTTAAAGGACACCTGTGCAAAAAGATGCAATGTTTTGCTACAGTTGTCAATGTCCCTGAAACCCCAAATGCCCTTCTTCCTCCATTCCAAAGCAGCAAAACATAAACCACTTTGTTCTTACATACATGCCACATATGTATATACTTAAGTATATTCCTTATGATGTCTAACTTAATTTACAAGTGGAGTTTTGAGTGCTGCAAACATGTTGCTCTTAATATACTATTATATATAATGACATCAGCATTGCCTGTAGTTCAGGCTGGTGGAAGTGTAGTGTAGGTATCAGGAACTTATGCTTTAAGTAACTTATTTTAAGAATATTAAATGGATGATATCAGACACTGAAGCAAGGAAACACCAAAATTAGATGAGCTATAACTACATTTAAACCAATTTTGTGCTAATTTGTTAGAATTTGGTTTTTAACTGTATTGTCAAATACTTTTTTTTCTCCCAAATAATTAGCAAGTGGATAGGCTTTAAGAATACTTAACCAGTATTCTGTGATTCTACCTTTGGCTATATTTAGTAACCACACATTGCTTCAACAAGACCTGCTACTCGAAAGTAATTCCTTCTAGTATAATGTGCCCCATTGAGTAAGAAAGAGCATGACACAAAAACATGTATGTGAAAAATTAACTGCTTCATCCCTCTTAACAGACGAGGATCCAAGGCACAAAAGTAAAGCCCGACATATTCCTGAGTTTCCATCAGTCCACTTTATCACACACCAAAAGCCTGAATCAACCACCTTGGCATAAGATATGAAATAGCCAAGAGCAGAGTTTTATCAATGGTCATGAGTTCTGATCAATTCACAGCAAATTATCTTCAAGTACACCACTCAAGGTACCCAAATAAAGACAACTCCTCATCTGAGGTATTAAATGAAATTGTAGTCAGTATTTAAGTTAAAAAAAAAAACAAACCACAAAAACAGAATGGCACCTTTATTGTGTCACTCCATTTCCAGATCATTAATATTCAATTATTAAGAAATCAACATTAATTTGCCAAGTCTAATTTCACAACTTCAACTTGAGCTTTTATCTAGAGCAAAACTGTGAGCTAAGGAAGAGAACATACAATTAACTTTTTCTTCTTAATGCAAAAGGAAATACTGACAGGTGTGCCAAGCACTGCTGAAATCACCTGGATGAAGATGTAACAAAGCACTACCCTCCTCCTTTCCCTCTGGCCTAAGTGGACACAGCGAAAAAGGAACAGCGCTCTTAAGTAACAACACACAACTCACATGTTCCACTAATCCTCTTTGAAGCACCCAGCAGGGACACTGTAGCTCCATACACATTACCAAAGGACACCTAGATCAGCTCAAGGGTAACAGATACAAATCAGAGAGCACACTGCAGATAGAACAAAGCCGATCATAACTGGCTTATTTCCTTTGGGATTAGGACTTCATTTTAGGTTGATTGCTTGCTGTCAAAGTAAGATAAACTATTGCATGAACACATCCCATAGCTACAGGATGAATTTAGTCATTGGTAACCTGTAGCAACATTTCTACATTTTATTACACAATAAGTCTTATTACACTTATTTAACAATATCCTTGTAATTACAGTATTAGTGTTCAATAAACATCCAGTGCTCACCAAAATTATTAGCTTCTTTTTACTACCATTTAGAAGTTCAAGACCACAAGTTTATATTAGAACAAGACTGGTCAGATAACTGACTTACGCATAGCACAGAAACTGTGTAATTTCAAGACACAAACACACAGATTTATGTCTTTTTTCCCCATCTTATACAAGTTATTCCTAAAACTTCCCCCGTCAATTATTTTACATAATATGTACTTCTGAGTGGGGGGTGGTTCGCAGCCTTTCCTGCTCCATTACCAACCAACTTATCAGTTAAGAAAAACTAGAAAATCCAAGCAGACAAATGAGGATGCACTTACTGACTATAACAAAATGGCTTTGCCTCAGGCCTCACATTTCAAACATCTAAACCGTATCCTAAATTACAGTTAAGAAGTAGTACTGGAGCAAAAATGTATAGGTAAAACCACTACAAGTGGAAAATAAGCAGAAGAAAGAGAAATTAACTTGTAAAATGTAGAATAGACAGATTAATTTAATTTATTTAGGGTAGCTAAGTTTGGGGAGAATTTCTCATACTAGGCTGTATACAACAACTTGCATGATACTTAAAAAAAAAATGAAGGAAAACAAATCACAAAAACTCGAAATATATCCATCAAGTCTTTTCCATTCAAATAAGAAAACAGTTTTGATGGAATGCCTTTCTGTACAGAGCAGACTGTCAAAGGAAGAAATAAACAGGATGACATAGATCACTGTTCATTCAAATCACCCATGGAAACAAAAGAAGAGACACCCAAAAATACAATCCTATGGGCAGCCAACACAGCCTTGCTACCAAGTACCAGGGTAACCAAATTGCACATTGACAGTGTATTTTGGTTTAATAAAAGACATACTCAGAATCTACAGATGCTGTTGGAAGGAGACAGAATTTCTTCCACAAGCAAGCAAAGTATTTGTGCCTCACTTTTCAATGCAAGAGGAGCCTTACTCAAAAGCCTTCCACTGTAAGAGCTAAATTAGAAAAGTAAAAACTACTAACAATTTTCACCTGGTTTGGGAGTTATTTCCAAAAAGGAAAAAACAATGAACTGTGTGCATGTTTTCATTTTAAGAGTGAACACATTCTCAGTAAATTTCATTTTAGTAAAAAAAATCCAGATTTTTTTTCCTGATTTAATACCTATCAGTTTCCTAACGAATTATGTAAGGGAACAGAAGCTTAAAACAATAAAACAAAGAATAACACAGAATAGCAGCACCAAACAAGTTTTTTTACACACCTTGTGATAGCTCAAACTGTGCAAAAGCCACATGCACAAAAGCAAATTTCTTGCAGTTCAGTCTGGCCAGATGAAATTGGTCCCGTGCCTCCTCTGGATCTTGAAGACTGTAAAGACAGCATATTCATAGTTACACAAGGTGAAGAGCCTGAGAAGGATGAAGTTCCATGTGCTGGATGAAGCCTTTAGATAACTTTGAAAAAGCAATCCACTGACAGGCTAAAGATTTTCCTCTTAGAGCAATCAGTGAGCAACAAATAAGCAAAGAATCTTAAAATTCTAATAATTGAAAGATATCAAGCTAAACCATCCCAAAACTCAAAGGACTCAATCCTTAAGCTGCTTCACACTTCATAGTTCATTTACTTCTGGCAAATTTTAATCCTAGTGTTACATTCAGCCATAGATTGCTGAGCAGGTTAATGCTTGCACACAGCACACCAACATTTAAATATTCGAGAGGAACTACAGCCAAAGTAAATACCAGTCAAGATACAAAAGGCCTAAATCTACCTCATTATGAAATACATTAATGTTACACTTCAACGGATGTAAAAAAAAGGGAGTTTAAGACTTTTACCAACAACATCCATAATCAAGCGAGAAAGGAATTCTCTCCAAAGTTCCCCCTTGTCTCAACATACAAACAAAGGTATCACTTAGAAGTGGGAAGAGCAAAAGAATTATGACCATGGTTCAAAATAAAAGTACAGAAAAATACAACATGGAAAGGTAAAGAACATATTTTCAATAGAATTCTGTGGAATTTTGAATGAGAAAAGTTTCTCATAGTTTAGGCGTGTTACTAGTGTCACATAGGCTTACTGAACTCAGCTCTGGTCATCCAAAGAAATAGGACAGGCACAGAATAACCCATCTGCAGGCAAAGTATGAGCAAGAGAAATTAGGTTGTAATATATTCCATTCACTTTCAAAGAGTTTGTTAAAATTTAAGTTCCTGTAGAAAGCAGGAACAGCTTGGATAGCAAGACACAGAACAAGACCTAACACTAGGCACCAAGTGTGACACGCTTGGTGGCACTGTGCTACAGCCAGAAGCATGCCATGACAGCAGGTCTGGCACTGTTTATGTACAATGCAAATAATCAGACAGAGAAGCATTATTTGTCTTCAGCTATTTCAGAGTACACTCAAAGGTTCTTCAGACAACCTTGGTATCATAATAGGTCAAAAGGTATTGGCACAGATACCAGGACAAAAAAGGTGCAGTGCCATGAATGGAAAAATCCAGTTTCTCACCTAAATGTTGGGCAGAGAAGTGATTGAGAGCAGGCTTAGGGAAGAAGACTTTCATCAGTCATCACCCCCAAAAGACAACACAAGCCAGCAATGTGCACTCACAGCACCAAAGGCCAAACCGAATCCTGGGCTGAATCAAAAGGAGCGTGGTCAGCAGGTCAGAGGAGGTGATTCTTCCCCATTGCTCTTGGGGAAGCACCTGAGACACCACATTCAGCTCTGGGACCCCCAGCTTAAAAAGGGCAGGGACCAGTTGGAACAAGACCAGACAAGGGCCATAAAGATGATTAGGCAGCTGTGAAAGTTGGGGATGTTCACCTGGAGAAGAGAAGGTTGCATGAAGCAACCTTCCAGTATCTGAAAGAGGCCTGCAGGGAAGCCGGAAAGGGACATATTGTCAGGAACTCTAGTGGTAGAACTAGGAAAAAAGGGTACAAAAGGAAAGGGGAAATTGAGGGTAAGTATTAGGTAGAAATTCTTTACTATGAGGGTGGTGAGACCCTAGAACAGATTGCCTGAGGAGGTTGTGGATGCCCCAACCCTCAAAGCATTCAAGGCCAGGCTGGAAAAGGCCTTGACCAACCTGGTCTAGTGGGAGGTATCCCTGCCAACGGCAGGAGGCATTGGGACCTGATGATCTTTAAGATCCACTCCAACTGCTTAACATGCTACAATTCTACAATCAGAACAAAACAGTGTTTAAGAGATACTTAAATCTCAAGATGTTGCCACTGCTTCTTAAATTTGTGATGCTGACTTGCTTTTCCACCTTGTTTAGGTGGAACATTTGGGAGAACAGCAAACAATTCTACTGAAAAGCACATTTCTTCTCCCACCAAAGGCAGTATCATCAGAGCACCTATCAGTGTCACTTAACTTGCAGTATCAGTATCGCTTTACTTACAGTAGCTAAAAAAAAATAAGCAGCAGCACTCTACAAAGTCATAGGATGAGAGGATTTCCTTAAACAGAAGCTAAAACCAAACAAAGACAAAATATATAGTACTAGACAAACTGGCAGCCAGGAATGGAAAAGGTAAGTGTAGAACACCAGGGAAAAAGATTATGAGCAATGAGAAAAAGTTATGAGCAGTAAGTAAATATGCCAAAAATATGCTTGGAGACAAAAGATCCAAATAAGTAGTCACTGACTAACTTAAGATTAATCTCCAAAAACTACAGACAATCAATATTGTTGGCTTTTAGGTCTAATCAGCCAAAAGCAATTTCATTGCTGGTGTGATTACAGATGTAGTTTATAAACGTAGTTTCATATAAATTATTGATATTATATGCCACTGTGGACAAGGAAGTATTAGCTTATAATAAATTATTAAGAACAAACTAGTATCTGAAAGTAATTTCCAAATGAGGAACCATCATTTTGGGAGATGCTTATAGTAAAGTTCCATTTGGATTGATGCTATTTCAGATTTTGGTGGGTACATTTTTTAAAAGGGGTTTGGAGTGGGTTGTTCATCTTTTCAAAAGAAGTTTTCATTAGGCAAGTCAAACATATGACTGACAATATTTGCCAATTAAAAAATATGCAGCAGAAAACAAAAACAGCAGATCTGAGCTACCTAGAGAGATAGGGAAATTCTACAATAATGCTGGCTACTAAAGTAGAAGTTATTTTAGTACCACTGTAGAGTGCATTTCAATAGCGAAACAAGACAGACTACTCTCCCAAGAGGGTCCCTAGAAGCTGTAGCAGTGAAACAACTAAAGATGTTTCAGTGAGGCACCACAACCAGAACTGTTTATACTATTAATGCATTAACAAGCTACTGACAGCACCTTTGGTTTTGCTTTCTGCAATACATCACACCAAATACTGAACATAGCTCTTGTACACATCTTAAAAGTACCCACCTTTCAAACCATGTTCTAAAGATCAAGTGAAAATAGGTTGAAGTGATTAGGAAGGTAGGAAATAATCTTTCTGAACTTAAACTCTCCTATAATGAGATAACAGATGTGACTTGATCACTATTTTGGAAAAGTATTTCCAAAAACTACGATCCAGAAGCCTACATTATACAGTTCCTGCTCTGAGGAAAAGCAATTAACCTTTGAATAGGAATGCCATCTTCCAATGTTTCTTTAAACCTTTACTCCACTTACACAAAAACACTTTCCCTCTTCAAGATACTAAAGACTCACAGCGTCATTATTCCCTCCTGTTTATCAACAGGAGATTCAACAGATTACTTTCACTGTATGCTTTCAGTAACAGTGATGCAGCAAGATCCATGCAAATGACAGTATGGGAATTAGACATTTATCATCCTGCAAGATGAAAGCATATGCCAGAAAGTCAAATAGGGGGAAAATATACATGAAAAAGATTAGCTATGTTCACTGGCAGATCACCTGCTCATCTCCAATTGTTTAAATACAGCTCTTCATCAAAATATTTGCTGTAATGCTATTTCAAGGGACAAAAGAACGCCTTATGAAAAAATTCTAATTATAACTCTGTCCCAAATTACGTCTGAACACATCTGAACAACCACACTGGTCAAATTTGGGCTGAATAAAGCAATAAATGACCACAACCAAAACTAATTTTCAAAGTATGGAACTAGAGAATGATGTTCTGAGATATTCTTCCTATCCTAAGGCAGCTGATTTAATGAAACAGTGATAAATCTTTTCTAGTAAGAGAGAAAGCATACTAAAATAAAGCACAAAAGAGAAACTCATGCTATTCCGTCTTGTACCTTACCTAGAGAGCCAAGAAAAAACAGGCTGTTTTGTAACATCTCTAAATCAAATAGCTCTAAACAATCATGTTTATTACCACACACAAAAAATGCAAGTACTGTGGAGACAACAGATAAGCTGACTAACCAAAGCTACTTACCTTCAAGGAACCAGAATAAAAACATCCACACTCAAAACGATAATTTATTGCAGAAAATACTAACAAAACAAGGTATTCTTAATTCAAACACAGAATGATGACTTCTCATATTGAAAATTTATACTTACGCTTTCAACTCAGCAAATCTCACAAGGATGCGAGCATAGCTCTCATCTTGACAATATTTTTCTGCAGGTAACGCAGTCACCGCTTGACTGTAACGACCAATGAGTCTATTGAGTAGGCTAACATCCATCTGAGGAACACCCTTTTTCTCTAGTTTAAGCAAAAAACATAGCCAATCTTCTGGATTATTTCTTGTCATCATTATCTGATTAACAGTTCCAGAGTTATCTGACAGAAAAACAACAAAGGAGATTGATTAAAATAGCAGGAAGCATGTACAGAAGAAAACACTTTCTATAAGCTTTTGTGCAAAACAGTTACAGACTATTTTTTAAACAAGATTAAAGCAACACAGCTAAGAATAAGGAGAGATATTTACTTTGTGATCATCAATACTGAAGAAACACTAAACTGAAATCCTTTCAGTTAATGGTTCTTACACTGTCTAATCTAAGATCTTTAGCAAAAGTGAGAGTAGAATAACAAAACCAAATACCTGTTGTATCAGCTGAGATTTTAGTATAGTTAAACTCATCTGTGATATTCTCTTCATTTCTGTATTTGCTTTTCAAGTTTCTAACTCTATTCATGATTGATGTAATCTGCGGCAATCCTCTTTCACTCAGGTCTGTCTCCTCCATCTGCAGGCACAAGGTTAAAAAACAGTGAAGTTACTGAAGAACCCTGTGGTAGCTCACTTTGATTGGAATTACCCTGGGAAAGCCTCTCGTGTGTCAGCTGCAGCTTGAGACTCAACCACATTACATAACAAACACTCTATTAAGCCTTTGTCAATGTAGTTATACAAGTACTTAACTGATCCACCCAAATTCTAACCCAAGCTTCACAGTAGCCCTTTCCAATAAGGTATATTCAGCATTTGAATAAATGTTTCATTGTCTGAAATAGCTTCCAGTCTGTTGCATTAAATCACATTCTGAACTCATAATTCGGCTGGCTTTAGTTTAGCACACAATGTTAATCCAAGCTCCTTGCCACAGGTTATTACACTTTTCACAGTGGTCTAAGAAGAAAAGAATTCACATTCTTCTCTGCTCAAAGGATAAAGACAAGTGACATCTATTTTTAAGCTTCTAAAAGGAGATTTAGAGATTCAAAGACTTCTCATAAGAAACTTATGCCAAACCTTCAATGTTCTAACAGTTTATCATCAGCTGAGATAATACATGTATACAGCTGAGAGATAAGAATCTAGGCAATCTGAGCAGAGTAAGACTAAAATAAACTAAAAAAATCTTAATGACTTCTTTTCTTCCATCAGTCTTCCGCTCATCTAACATACATGAGAATTTTACTAAAAACTGTGGTGAATTTAGCACATATTCAGGGAATTTGACTTCTTAATTACTGTGAAGTTGGGTCCAGAAAAAGGGAAAGTAATATACTTCAGACATATTAAATAGGTTCAAAGAAAGACTAAGTTTAGTTTCATAGTGAAATGTTGGTCTTTGTTCCTTTCATACTTGTGTAAAACAAATCAACAAAAAGCTGCTGGAAGGCTCAAAAACTTCAAATCTATTTTTAGGTGAATTATTGATAGAGAAGGAATTGAATGGAATAAAGTTCATCTACCTTTAACCCCACTATCTAAAAAATACATCAGGCACCACTCTCAGGAAGTCCCACAAATAACTTATACAGCATTATTCAACAGAAGCTGGCATGTCTTTAAAGGTACCAGACTCTCAGTCTTCCCCAGATAGAAACCACAAATCAAAAGGATTATCATGCTTACAACAGCTTGCTTATAAGGCAAAAGTAGGTATATCTCATGTTCATCCTGAACTAGATATGGCCCTCCGAGGATATCATGCCTCCTCTTTGTCTATAAAGAAGTGTTGTTTTGTAGGTTCAAAACACAGTTTCACTGTATAAATTCCAAGGCTTAATCCAGCAAAAGCACCATCTACATTACCACTATGAAGAGTCCTCAGCACCTTAAGGGTCTGGAGAGACACTCAAATAGCCTCAAGCAAGACCTACAATGAAAAAAGCCCAAAAACCTATGAAAGCTAAAGACTGTATGCTAAATCAGCAAATTTAGTATCAGTAGTATCTGAAATACAATTTTTGTTTCACTGAACAGAAACCAAAGAAGGAACCCCTCTCTCATTTATATTCAAAAATGTATGCTGAATAAACTTTAATTTCAATGCTTGTTTGGAACTTGCTTTAATATCTATTTCCCCCTAAAGAGTCAATTTAGGCAGTCATGAGAGCAGGTCTGTAAACTGTCCCATCTTTTGGGGATCACACTGCTAAAAATTACATAGGTAATTACTATAGCAAATACTGTTCACATGCATTCTACAGATGTTATTTATTTACTTCATAAGGAAAACTTTGGTACACATTGCAGCTTTGCCTTTTAAAAATACAGTAGAAGGGGCTACAGGAAATCAGATACTCCAAATCTCCTATTTGTGGGTGAGGCTATCCATAGAGATCTCTTTCTGAACTGTACCCATTCCCTCACACTATGGATGAAGTCAGCTTCTCCAGAACCTGACGCACCAAGACAACCAAAAGAAATTTACCTCCTGTTAAGTAATACCACAACATCTCATTACAGTTGTAACTGCTAACAATTCCCAGGTTGATTTTGGATTTCGTAAACATAGTCTTTATATTTTCCTCACCAACATCAAAGGTTCATTATTCTTCCTGCAGTGATAGCTTCCCAAATGCAGTAGGCAAAAAGAAAAATAAATTTATGTATAAATTAAATTTTAAGTCTCAACAATATACATCAGACTTACATTTCTGATCTTCTGCTTAACTGCTCAAGGTTCAATGTGTTATGGAGAAAAAGTCTCCTGAAGAATGGATATGCCTTGTCAAAAAGGTAAGATGGATGAGGGTCAGACTACCTCAGACGATTCCAAGAACCCAAAGGCAAGAAATGTAGCTCTCCATCCTGAAGAAGTTCCTGTGGATCAAAAATTGATGGCTTAAACATCGAAAGCTTACCCTGTAAGCTTGCCCAATCTTCATGGTATCCCAGAAATACAATTTTACTTAAAATCAATAAAATTATTCCTAGTTAGTAATAAAAACAGAGCAAAAAAAACTTAAAGAAAACTTTTTGAATGAGGACAAGCACTTCCAAATGTATCAGCTTGCTGTGAGATTCAGAAACTTAAAAGTACACTAAGGGCATAATCATCTACGTATTGTCATGATTTGCCAGTAATCTTTCTGCTCATGCCAATGTTCAACCATAAGCAAGTATTCAGAGGTTCATTTTTTCTTAATCTGCTGCATAATTACTCTTAAATCATTTGACATTAATTTCCCTGACATATATATATTCGAAATCTGACAACAGCAAAGACCTACACCAGCCACATACCGTTGCATAGGCACTGAATAGGAACTGAGGTTGTAACTACAACAGCTACACTGCAGCATACCTGAGGATCTAGAAATGCCTACAGGAGAGAAGGCTGGGGACAGGAAACCAGGGAACAGGGAGAACACATAATGCAAAGATCAGGAAGATACAGAAGTACCTCTAAGTAAAGCGTAGAAGTTAAAGTAACTTCAACCCTTCATACAGACCCACTAAATAAGGAGCCAAAGGTCAGAGACTTGAGAGCAACAAACGGATGAAGTGGCAGCACAGGTTGGTGATAAGATTCCATGTCTAACACACTCAAAAATACTCATTGATAATAAAAAGAAGTACCAGCATCCAGGTTTGAAATACTGTATTTGCTGTATTACACTACTTGTTCTGTTTCCAAATGAAGCCAGATGCAGTTTTTCCTCAAATGCAAATTTTAAGAAAGTATGAAAGTATTGTTTAACTATTGAACAAAATGTTGCACTGTTCCTACCCCTGGAATCTACTGATGTTTTGCTTTGTCCAAAGAGCTGTAGAGTGCTGTAAGAATTTTAACCAACTGGCCAAGAGTTTACCTGGCTTTTATCCGCCAAGTGAGCTGATCAGTGTAGTAAAATAAATTAACATTATCCTATTACATGTATTTTCCTTACATGTCAACACCATTGTAGCTACACTATTATCTTGATTAGTTGTCTAGCTCTGTTCCTATGCCTGATTAAAGCATCTACTAAAGTCAGGACGAAGAACTTTTAAGTTCTCTACGGAGGAGAGGTAAAATGACACCTCCTTCTGAAGCATCTACCCAGGCTTTAAAAAATACAATCTACACAAGTGCATAATCTTTCTTTGGTTTTGTTTATAAGACCTAAGTCAGGATTTTCTTAAAAGGAAAACAAACTTCCCAGCACTAAGAAAAAGCGCTGTCGATTTAAAAAAATTAGCAAAAGCAGCGAAGAAAAGAAATAGAAAAATATTAAAATCTAACGTAAGACACAGAAAGGGTAAGACTCGAAGTTGCAAAATAGGGCTAAGTAAGAGAGAGGCTGAACAGCAGCGGAGTAGGTGAGGCAATGGGGCATAAACAAAGATCGTGAGGCGGCAAGGGAGACGAGGAGACGCAACCAGGTTTCCTCGCCCTCAGGGGCGGAAGCCCAGCGAAGCCGCAGGCCGGGGCTGCCGAGAACCCCGGCCCAGCTCCTCCGCGGCCTCACCGCAGACCAGTGGCCCCAGTGCTGCCCTCACCCACCACCCACCACCCATCACCCAGCCTCCCTCCCTCCCTCACCCCGCTGCTCCCCGGCCCGGCCGCCCTCACCCCCGCCGCCCTCACCGGAGGCGCCGCCGCTGCGGGGCCGGACGCGGCTCCCACCGGGCGCGTTCGCGCGCTGCCCTCGGTTTGAATGTGACCGACGCCCCAAGAGCGCCCTTCCCATTGGTCGGGAGAAAGCGAGCGTTGATTGGCCGCAGGAGGGAAAACCGGTGGCCCGCTCGCCCATTGGCCGATGGCTGCACCGGCAGCGCGTCCCAGCGCCTTGTGGGGCGGAGGTGCGCAGGCGCGCTGGGGAGGCCGCGGCCCGCTTCTGGTTATAGATGGGGAGCGCGGGAATGGGGTAGCGCCGACTTACTTAAATTATGTATCTGAAAATGCTTTCTTCCTTTGTCCATAGCCGGTTATAATTTGAAGCTTCATTTATCTGTAACAAACAGCGGGGCTGTGTATCCTGACCAGCTCCTTAAGGGTACGTCTCCCCTCTACCTTTCCCTCCGAGGGATCCTTCATAAGCCGATCCCGTATCTGCAGTGTGCCTAAGGCTGCTAAAAGCAGCTCTTTCTCTGAGCTGCCCCGTTCTTCGTGGATTACGATAATGCAAGCGCACTAAGTGGAACAGTTCGGCCTCTCGGTTTGCATTCTGGCTGTACACAATAATTTGTGCGTTCTTTGCAGCCGTTGTTCTGATGCTTGTAATATATTCAATATTATGCTTATAATGTTATATTTTCAAGATTGATAGCACATCATAAAAATCAGCTTTGATTTGTTTGATAATTTGGTAAATCGATAGATTTGATAAATTGGTAATCATTCGCTTGCCATAGACATCACGTGATGTATTGATATTAAGATACTTACACTGGCCTTTAATGGAAATTTATCTCATTCTTCTTTATTCATCTACATTTTAAGTATCTCGTCTAATCTAGTGACACAGACTTACTCTATACTCAACAAAAAGATTTCAACAAGGAAATTTATTCCAAACACCTATTTTAGAATGCAATGGATGATCCCGTGGAGATCCCTGTGTTTCTCTACTATGTAAAGAGTAATTCTGACTCTCAGCTAAGGCTTAGTGAGATGATGTTTTTTCAGCATTGCCTTAGTTCTCCTTGCATATACACATTTTTGGTGGCTTTGTTGTGTTGGTGTTCTTATGTTCCACTAGAATCCAAATTAGTGAAAATGTAAAGAAAGCACAAGTTGCATGAATATGCTCTGCACCTGTCTTCACTTGAGGGACATAGAGATAGATTATTTTATTAGCAGGAGTTTTGAAGGGATCAAAGGAGAGGAAAGTTGTGTTGTTCTAGTAAGTGAATAATGCTGTAAGGAGCTATCATTTAATTTCCGTAGCTGGGACAAGAAATCTTTATATCATATAGATTCCTGGCAAAACCAAAATAAATAGGGGAAATAAAGTGGGATAGATCTTGGGAAAAAATAAAAACAACAAGAGAAAAAGAGTCAGAGAAAGAAAGGCTGTAATACTCATAGAAAAAAAATAGAGGAACCTCCATTTAGTATTCTTCAACAAAAGAGAAAATATATGTAGTTTTTTGGATTATTGGTAGAACCATTCTTTATTTGCTTATAAATGCTTACGCTTCTTATTTTATTTAATACAAAGTCATAGATATATAGGGGAATTTAAGACATGTACAAACTGAAGTCTCCACCTAAAGGTAAGAATGCTTTGAATGACAGAAGTGAATTACAAAATCAAATACTAGATTGGATGACAAACAAAAGGAGAGAGGTCAGTCTTTTGTAATGAGTTACTATCAGGGGAATCTTGTTTCATTGTTTTAAATACTTCATCTTATGATAGGATTTCATATCAGTTTGGATAATGATGTTGCAAATCCAAATGTAGCAAAGGTACGGGTGAATCACGAAGGATTTTTGAAACATTAGTATAATCTTTATACCACACTATGGTGTTTTCTACAGTAGATATGAGAGAGGCCTTCCTCCTCTGGTTGAAAATTTGTCAGCCACTAGCCCTTCCTTTCAATTTGGTATTTGATATTTAATGTCTGAAGCCTATGAAAGGCCTATCTAAAAGAAAAAAAATGGTAGGTCTTGGTTGCAACTGTTGACAGACATTCAGTGTAGCTGATTTGGTGGAAAGTGCATATGGAGAAAGCTTTGCTGAGTAATTCATGGACACCATTAACTGGGAGTACCTGGACTATTCCTGATTCCAGATACATTGCTACAACCTATGGATGTCCATGAGAAGAAGCAAAGAAACCTTCTAGATGGCAGAAGGTGTTGTGAAAGCAGTGAGTAAGTAACAACTACTAAGATTTTGAGCAGCAAAAATAAACACCAGATGTCTAGTATTCCCAATCCTCCTATGTGTTATGTTTTCATGATATACTACTTATTTGTCACCACTGACTACTTCGAGATTTATGTGTAATTTTTTTGTTGTTTTTATGTATCAGTGGATCTTATCCTATGGCATTTCTTCAGTTGCAGATTGAATGCATGCTTTGTGACTGGACTTGGAAAGTAAATATTTTTCTATATTCAATCAATAATTGTTCTTTTGGCCTCTTTGTGTTGTCGTTCCAGTTTCTGCTGTAAGTCTATAAAATGCACAGTTTTTCACACACACGAAATACTGATGTAGAAACTGGCTAATCAACAGATTTCAAAAAGGAAGTGTCAATAAGTGTTCAAGTTGTTCGTCTCAGGAAGGATACCTCAGGGATTGGCTCTAATGGTAGTGTGAGTATTATATTGGTGATTTAAAGTGTTTGCTGGTTAACTTGATGGTGTTAAGGGTGTAGGCAAATGATTGAGCTCTTACCTAGGGCCAGGATGGAGGCTAGGCTGACTGAGGGGAGATGGAAATCTAGAGAATGTAATGAGAAATTGCTGAACATGGCAGTGCAAGCAGCTGACGAAAGCTACAGATCAAACTGTGAAAGTTGGCTGTATCTCACATGTTGTTACGGAGGAGTTGTGAGGGACAGCCAAACTTTACAGATATTTGAAGCAGAATATTTTTAAAAGGTCATATATTGTGTGCATGGTGCATGATCATGCACCATGAAGAGCACTTACATAACCATATCAAGAATACCACCACCACAGAAGTATCAGATCACTTGGGTAATGGTGCCAGCCATACCAGATGTGAATGTAGATTTATCAAAACTGGGACCAGTGGAGAAAATGGAATTAGAAGTGGGTTCTGTATGGAGGAGTCTGAGACAGAGAAAAGTGGATGCAATACTCAATCATGTCCCTAAGTGCCACATTGTCCTGGTTTTAGCTGGGATAGAGTTAATTCTTTTCCTTGTAACTGGTAAAGTGCTGTATTTTGGATTCAGTAGCAGAATCATCTTGATAGCACCCTGATGTTTGGGTTGTTGCTCAATAGTGCTTACCCTACGTTCAGGACTTTTCAGTTTCTCATACTCTGCCACTGAGGAGGGACACAAAAAGCTGAGAGGGAGCATGAGCAGGACAGCTGAGCTGAACTGGCCAAAGGGATATCCTATATCTGAGAATATTATGCCCAGTATACAAACTGGGAGGAGTTGGCTGGAAGGGCTTGATCTGTGCTCAGGATGAGCACGTGGTGAGCAATTGTATTGTGCATCACTTTGTTCTCTTAGGTTTTATTCCTCTCTCTTTTATTTTTGTCTTCCTTTTTGCATTACAATTGTATTGTTACTTTTATCATGTATTATGTTACTTAAATTACTAAACTGTATGTGTGTCAGTCCAGAGGTTTTACCTTTTTTTTCCCTGATTCTGCTCCTCATAGCACTCGTGGTGGGGTGGGGAGTGGTGATGAGCATCGACTGTGAGATGCTGGGGTTAAACCGTAACAGACCTTAACAGTTCTTTTTGGCTCCCAGCATGGGGCATAGTGTCTTGAGATAATACCAAATCTGACTAGAATGTGTTAGAACAATTTTATTACAAGCATTTGTTCTATTAGTTTAATAGTTGCCGGTCACAGTGTTGATTTATTTCCTCTCGAAGTTGGTGTGCTTGGTCTTTCAGTTGTGTTATGTCATACCTTACTTGCAGTATCTCACCCGTGGGAACTGGGCTAAAGTTATCACAGTGTTGTACTTTGTAACACTGGCTCATGGTATGATAAAATTGCTGGTAGTGAAACTAATCTAGTATTTGTACTCAGCATTGCTGTCACCACTGTACTTTGGGAGCCATCTGTTGGAAACTATTAATAATGATAACTTTTTACCCACCAAGCACTGTTCGTCACTATTCAGTACCCTGCAGGGGAAGAGAAAGTCTCTGGATCAGAGAACAAAACAACAGGCACTGTGGTTACCCCACCTCTGAGGACAGACACCACAGCTCATCCAACCCCCTTGACAAGCACTGCAGCTGAACTTGAGAACCAACTCTTGCTGGTGTCAGTTGCTCCTGTACACAAGAAGAAATGGACATGACAGGTTGCTTAGTAAAGGACAAAGCAGGAAAGAAAAAGTACGGAAAGAACAGGAGGAAGAAGCAGAACAAGAGGTAACCCCTTGATTCCTATCCGTGATGATGTGCAGGACGTGTGAAAAGATTTCAGCCATCATCCAGATGAGCATGTTGTTACTTGGCTGCTCCAGTGCTGAGATAATGGATCTAGTAGCCTGGAGTTAGAGGGTAAGGAAGCCAAGCAGCTGGGATCACTTCCTAGGTAAGAGAATATTGATAAGGCAAACAGAAAAGGAACACAAGTCCTCAGCCTGTGGTGGAGGTGGTTCCTGTCAGGCATGAAGGAAAGGCATCCCTTCAAGAAAGACATTATGCGTCAGGCAGGTCCACCACCATGAAGACAAGTATCCAGTACCTTCAGGAGTTAGCCATGCTAGACATCATTTATTCTGACCCAAAAAATATGCAATCACCCACAGATCAAGATGAAGTCCAATGTACATGACCCATGTGGCAGAAATTTGTACAGAAAGCACTACCTGTGTGTGCCACCTCATTGGCAGTAATTACTTGGAAAGACAAAGAAGCACTGAATCACTTTGTTCTGACTCACCAACGCTGGCAATATGAAGAAAATCTCTCTTCTTCCCTACAAACTTGTATCTTGACTGTAGAAAAACTGTCCAAAAGTGGTAAAAGCTGCTCCAGCGACAAAAAGAGGATAGGTCCTACTCCTCACCTATACAGACCAATATCTCAGCTATTAACAGTGAATATTCTTTTGCTCAAGAGAAAGGATGGAGAGGATGTACACGACAAGATACCCTGTGGTTTTACCTGCGGGACCACAAAGAGGGAATGAGGAAATGGGGTGGAAAATCTACCTTGACTGTAGAGACATGGGTACATGGGTTGCAAAGAAAAAAGCAATCACAAATAGGAGTTCTTCCAGGAAAATTGCTTCTCCAGTCTTCAGTGGGCAGTTCCCCAGTCAGAGTGGAAGGGTTGGTCTTACTTCTGATCCCGTGGAAATTAATTCTGATTTTACAAGTTGAATGGAGATGTCTGTGACCGGTACTAGAGGGGCCCTGCCTGCAGACAGATGAAGGAGGGGGACAGCCAGGTTTACTGGATTATGTGGATCTCAGTGGCCTGGTACATCAGACCCACAGGACTGTAAGGCTCTAATAAATACCCGTGCAGAGTGTATACTAATACCATCAGATTACAAAGAGGCAGAGTCAAGCTGTATTTCTGGAGTAATGGGAGATCCCAGCACCTGTCTGTGTTGAAGGTTGAATTAAGTCTAACTGGGAATGAGTGGCAAAAACACCCCTCTGTGTCTGGCCCAGAGGCTCCATTCATCCACCATGTAGACATCTCAGGAGAGGGTATTTCAAAAACCTAAAAGAGTATGGTGGGCTTTCCAATATAGCTGCCTTGGAAAAGGAGGAAATTAAGCAGCTGTCTACCTTGCCAGGTGTCTCAGAGGACCCTTCTGTTGTGGCATTGCTGAAGGCTGAAGAACAGCAGGTGCTGATTCCTACCACTGCAGTGTATTGGCAGCATTATTGCATCAACGGAGACTCCCTGATTCCCATCCATGAGCTGATTCATTAGCTGGAGAGCCAGGGAGTGGTCAGCAGGACTCACCCTTTAATAGTCTCATATGGACAGTGTGAAAGTCTCACAGAGAAAGGAGGCAAGCAATAGACTATCATGGCCTGAATAAAGTCATACCACCACTAAGTGCTGCCATACTGGACATGCTGGAACTTCAACACAGGCTGGAGTCGAAGGCAGCCAAGAAGCTTATCTCAATTGATGTTGCTAATGTGTTTTTCTCAGTCCTTTGGCAGCAGAGTGCAGGACGCTGCTCAGGGGGCATCCAACACACCTGGAATCAACTGTCCTAGGAGTGAAAACACAGCCCTACCATCTGCCATGGGTTTATCCAGACTGCACTGGAACTCCAGAACGCCTGTAATACATAGATCATAAATAATTGAAATTACTGCAGGCACTTGGTGAGTGCCTCTGCCAGCTCCCTCAGTATCCTTGTATGGATCCCATCCAGCCCTATAGACTTATGTGTCTATGTATTTGTTGTAGCAGGTTGCTGTTTCCCCTTGGATTATGGGGCTTCTTTCTTCTCCCAGGCCCTGTGTTCCAGCTCAGGGGGCTGGGTACCAAGAAAACAAGTGGTTTTACTGTTGCAGACTAAGGCAAAGGAGTAATTTAGTACCTCAGGCTTTTCCTTATTCCTTGTCACTATGTTCCCCCTGCATCCAGTAAAGAGTGGAAACCATGAGGAAGAACTTCTTTACTGTGTGGGTGACCACCACTGGAACAGATTGCCCAGAGAGGTTGTAGAGTGTCCTTCACCAGAGATATTCAGGAACCATCTGGATGTAATCCTGTGCAAGGTAC
The DNA here is from genome assembly GCA_013396875.1 of Vireo altiloquus. Taxonomy (NCBI): domain Eukaryota; kingdom Metazoa; phylum Chordata; class Aves; order Passeriformes; family Vireonidae; genus Vireo; species Vireo altiloquus. Next base: position 433,455 of record VZRF01015391.1, on the reverse strand, counting down.
TTTAGGAAGACCCTTCTTGAGTAAAGAGGTTAGACCAGATGATCCAGTGTGGTTCCTTCCAACTTTACCCATTCTGTGAGATTCTATGAGATTCTCCTCAGCCCTCCTTTTGTTGATGCATTTATAGAAACATTTTTTATTTTCTTTTATGTCAGTAGCTAGATTAAGTTCTAATTGGGCTTTGGCGTTCTAATTTTCTCCCTGCATAACCCTATGACATCCCTGTAGTCCTTTCAAGCTGCCTGCTCCTTCTTTCAAAGGTGATCCATTCTCTTTTTTTACCCTGAGTTCCAGCCAAAGTTCTCTGTTCTGCCAGTCCTGATTTCCCTGCTGGCTCACCTTTTGGCACATGGGGATGGCCTGCTCCTACACCTGTAAGAGTTCCTCCTTGAAGAATGTCCAGCCGTCCTGGACTCCTTTGCCCTCAGGACTTCTTGTAGGGGACTCTGTAAACCAGGTTGACACTGAGTACAACAAGATGATTGCTCACCTACATACTAGATAATTAGTAATCTGCCATGGACGACTTTTCAGCTGGAGTTCTTCTGTGTTTTGTTCTGTTGTCTGGCCAGTATAATGCATGTATGAGGCCACACAGGAAATCCGTGATGATACGAGAGTTGTGGTGCCTCCAGTAGGAGGATAATACCCAGCTGTACACACCGATTTCATCAGATCCAGCTGGTGCTGTTCAGCAGCTTATTTCATTTATGACCAAACTGAGTTACAGATTTATGTGGGCTGGAAATAACTAGAAAAGAACAGAGTTGAGAAATCGTAAAATATTGCTTTGCAGGTTCACAGCTTTGGGTCATGCTGAATCCATAGGTTCTGTTGAATGTCCATGTAAAAAGAGCAGAAGAAAACATATTTTTATATATATATATGTTAGAAATTTCCTTTTGAGTGTCTGTTTTATTGAAGCTAAGCATGATACAGCAGCACTCTTTATATTAGTGCATTCTTGAATATTTCTAAAAATGTCAGATAATATACTTCAACTGCAATTAAACCTATTAAACGTGTTACACTGGATGCTATTCAATTCCCTAGTGAAATTTTATGCTGACTACCCCTTCTGTGATTAAAGCTTTGGCAAAAGTGGTCACTTCAGGCCAGTTAGTCTGTTACAATCTCTTCTGCCTACGTTCTGGTCCAGCTGGACATGAAAGAAGTCCAGTTCAGAAAAGACACAATTGTACTGGGACAGTCCTTTGACACCTGCATGGAAATCAGCGTATGCTAATTTGTGCAGAGTTGCTCTGCACAGCCCTTAGAGTGCATGTGGTTCCTATGTGACTACTTAAGCGTGGCCAGAGAAACTTGAATCTATTCTTGCCACTCCCGAATGAGTGAGAAAGCCCTGAGAGACTCCTATTCACTTTTTAATGAAAACAAGGGGTGTGGACAGAGGGATATGATCAGCGAATGGCACCCAGTTTAAGAAATCTGAGAACTGTTGTTCAACATCTGTTCTTGACATTTTTCCTCATAAATTCCCGGCTTGTGACTTAGCTATTGGTAGGTTTTGGAGAAAATACTTAGACTACCAGAAAGAACCAAGTAAAAGTAGTTTATGTTCATGAGTGAAAGATGCATTTGTATGCAATACCAGATCAGGGCTTAAAGTTATTACAACATGTCACCATTGTTCACTGCATTATTAGAGTATTTCAGAGAGGAGGTGGCCATAACGCAATAATGTGTATCAGTCTTCTTAACATGTACCTTTCCCAAGAGGTGTAGTAGACATCTGAGGAGCAATCACCATTATAGCTGTAATGGGACATACAGGTCTGGTATCAGACTCTTCTTGTTTCAGTGTCTTAAAAAAAAGGTTAATAGCAAACCATATTGTTTATTCCCAGATCATAGGATCCTGCAGAGAAAATAGGATGCAGATTTGTTTCTGCTAATTCATGGGTCCATGTGACCATGTGGGGTCTTTAGGAGGTTAGGAGAGCTATAACATAATGGCCATGGTGCTCCACAGACTGTTAACTGCTGATACCATTGCAACTGTTAAAAAGTCTCCTTTACCACAAACAGTGAAAGCAAGAAAAGATACTGCATATAATTGTGAATTTGGTCCCACAAAAGTGATGTTAAGATCTAGATTTTGGTAACCTAAATGATGCTCTTAACCAGAAGGACATGAAGTGACTTCTAAATATTTAACCAAAAAGCCATTTCTTATCAGACTGGTTTTATATGCAGCTTCTATTAGCCATTGTACCTGTGATATTTAGTAACAGAAAAAAAAAAAAAAAAAACAACAAAAACAACAAGAACTACAACAGAAGGGTTAATTTTCCAGAAATCTTCTGCTGGGAAAAGAGTAGAATTAGAGAGATGGCATGTGTACATGATGAATTAACTACATAACTACATCCAAGAAGGCACAATCAAGGTCCAACAAGCTTAGACAGGGTCTTCAGGGAATAAATCCAACATATAGTAACATTTGCCCTGCCCTCAGGTGTAATTATGACCCTGTTTCTATGCTACCTCTTACTTGACAGCTACTTCTTTTCCCAGCATCCCTTTTTAAGAATTTTATAAAAACTGAACTGACAAAAAGCTAATAAGGAAAAGGCCTGTGTTTTCTTTGCAAGTCTTCCGCTGTCTTACTTACATATTGCTAAGGCTTAGTCTGGCTTTTTTATTCTTCCTTGTCTATGAAAAATGATAATAAGGGATTTGTAATCATCTCAGCTCCTCATGAGGAAGATACTATTTTAAGTATGGTTACTGTTATTATTACATATATTAAAATATATTTGTACTAGAACAAAGCGTCCCCTTATAACTAGAAGAAGTAGGGTTCAAAATTTATTTAAATACTCAATCATTAATACTCCACCCTCTGAATTATCAATGCATCCAAGCAATGTATCATTAAGCCACAGAGATTGCACTTCTGACCTAACAATTAAACCTTTATTGACCTTAAGACGGAAGTAAATAAAATACTAGTGAAATTGATAAGTGAATGGGAGGAGTTGGAATAAGACTGACATATAGCAACCTTAGAAGAATACAAAATTAAACCAGATCAGAAAACAAAATTATTTAAAAAACCCCTGTAAGCCTTCAAAAAGAACAACTAAGTGGGCAATCAGTGATGCTGCAAGGGAAGTAAAGGTGATGTTACACAAGGACTTAAGTATGTCATAACTGCCCCCCAAAGCAATGGACATATTAAGCAATTGAACTTTGTCAAAGTTCTCATGAATCTTGCTTTTTGCACCCCTTACCTGATTTCCCCCTTTTCTGTTGGAGGTCCCTACTTTCATAATGCACATAAAGAATGCACAGTACTTCTTGAATCCCAGTGAAAGCAGGATGCTCCACTGAAGCAATGCCGCTCAAATACATATTCCTTTTGATGCACTCTGCTACAGGGAAAGTAACCTGACGCCGTGGGATGAAAAGAGTGTCTCAGACTGGATCACCTCTTTTCTAAGCAGCATGATCAAAACATTCAAGGCCAATTACTTTCAAAATCATCTTCTACCCCTGGAAAAAGATAAATTATTTTCTGCCTTGAAAGTTCTCACTCTTTTTGCTGATAATAATGAGAAAATAACTCCAATGTTAACAACATGCAGCATTTGACATTTGTCTCATACTTAGCTTTAGTGGAAGACTCCAGTGACACAAAGCTCTCATCAGCACTGAATCTCATTTCAACAGGAGATTTTCCTGTGTTAGATGAACCATGAGCATGCACAAACCACAGCTATACTACAAATTAATGATCTGCTACCAAAGAAACTTGACAAAACCTTTGCTGCCTGAATTAGGAGAGAGATCAGATTCAGATTTTCCCATCTTTCTTTTTTAGTAGCCCTGGACAGACTGCATCAAAAGCATCATGGTGGCTCCTGATGACCACTTCATCACAAAGTTATTTTTATTACAAAGATATTTACAATTTAGAAAGAGTTTAGAAAAACATTTTAAAATGCAGGCATTTGGTAAAAAATTTACAAAGGGACAAAATCTAATTAATTTATTTATGAAGCCAGACAAGAAGTAGGAAAGTGTCATACCATAACATTGTTGGACTGATATTTAAAATTACAGCAGATTCTAGTACCAAGTACAGATAGATCAGCTTTGTGTTGCATCATGTTAGTGTTAATTGTGTTGAGTACTCTTTGGATGTACATTGTAATTAGTATTGCTGAGGAAGAGGAGCCACATATTTCCAATCATATAGGAAATAGGATTTAATCAGATTTTGCCAAGGAAGAAGATAGAACTTGAGACACAGAAAAATACCTGCTTATGGATACTGCTTAAGCTGAAGTTACATAGTTTGTTTTTTAATTACCAATACATCCAAATAATCTCATCAACACTCTCCACAAAATGCAGTGTAGAAACTGTTTTCTTTCATTAGCTCTGATGGGAGATTGTTTTCCTCAATTCATCTCCTTCAAAAGAGGCAGTAGTTCCCTTGAGTTGAATTTTGTGGTTTTATTTTTAATGTTTCCAGAAAATAATATTTTCTCTGTAAGTTTTAAAGTGTGGCAGGTTTTAAATTAAGGCTTATTTTCTATTTAATAAAAGAAAAAACTTTGGTTAACTGAAGATAAGCATTTAAGACAACTGAATGTTTCTTTGGCTAATTTGGGGATACATTCCACTAAACAAAGACCTTTTTTGTTTTCATAATATGTAAACAGTGAAGAATGGTAAGATTTGAAACATCAGGGATTGTTTCCATTGCTGGAATTAAAAAATAGTTTTTAAACTTCAGCAAAAGAGAAACAAACTGAAATTTTAGAATAGATTCAAAATGGGTTTAAATGCTGTTTCTGTAAAGCATGAAAGAAAAAAATTGAAGCTGAAGGAAAAAGACATAGAATCATAGATTGTTCGTAAGAAAAGACCTTTAGGATCACAGAAGCCAACCATTAACTCAGCATTGCCAAGTCCACCACTAAATCACGTCCCTAAGTGCCACATCTATGTATTTTTCAAATACCTCCAGGGATGGTGACTCAACCACTTCCCCAGTAGTCTGTTCCAATGCCTGACCACCCTTTTGGTGAAGAAATTTTCCCTAATATCCAATATAAAGCTCTTCACACACTATTTGATACTGTTTCTTACTGTCCTATCACTCCTTAATTGCTAAAGAGACTGAGTGCTAAGTAAGAGAAGGAACCGGAGGGTATCCTCCTCTCTTGTGGGGGATATGGGTGGTCTTCTCTCTGATGCTCCAGGAGATGCCCATTTCAGTCCCTTTCCTCAATCTGCCCCTCTTTGAAGTGATGAAACTGATAGATTTACTTATAATTGCCATTATTAAAAGCAACAGTTTATGCTATTTGCAATGCAGCTTGCTGCTATGAGCAGTTTTACTACAGCAAATTAGTTGGTCACTGATTGCCTATGTTATCTCTTTCAGAAAAAAGTGACTCTGATCTGACATCCAGTTCTCAAGATGTACTGCTGAATACAAATCTTCAGGTGTCTTTCCAAAACAATTGTCCAAAGGACATACCAGTACCGACAGTCTAGTCCCCAGACCTGAGTTATTAAAAGGGCTAAAACTGTGATACTGGGTGATGTTTTCCCACGAAAAGAACAGGGATTTTTTGGCTGAAAATATGATTGAAGATTACACAGCAAAGCAAAATGAATGAAAGTTTTTAGTAGGCAGATTGCCCAGAATGGAGCCTCAGGAGATATTTAAAAGAAAAAAATTGGATCTAAGCCTGACAAACATGAAGTGCATTTTAAGATCTTGTTACTAGAAATAAATATGTAACTGATTTTTATCACAGCTGTAAATACCAGCATGAGTGCCAAAAGAACCACCTCAGGACATCCTTGTTAGAACTCTTAATTTTAGCTCATCTTATATGAGCTAACCTGGTTATTGAAGGTAGTCCAAGGACATAACAGAGAGCAACATGGGTTCCTATGCACTACTGAGAACTGTTGAGCTGGGAAGCCATGCACTGTGCTGCACAGTTCTCTGTGCTGTCACTGTTGTTTCTGGTACCCAAATAGCATTTTTTAGGGAAAACCTATAATATATAGCACAATAGAGACTACTGCCTGATAGAAAGTGTTGCTTTCTCTGTAAGAGTATGACTAATTTAAGAGATGATGATAATTTTGTACAGAGCTAGCTCCCCTATTCTGTCCTGACAGGTTTGAAACAAAGGTGATAATGAAAATCATTATTATCACATGTGATTTCCCTGAGAATCACATGTTCCAGGCTGAAAGCAGAGAGAATTAGGAAAGGAACCATGGTTTCAGTAGTAAATTGTGCTTGTGTTAACTCACTGCAGCAACACTTCCTCCCAAGGTTTATCAAGGAAGGAGGTTACTCAAAAAGTAATCCACAGATTAATGGCACAAAGGAACCAACAACCGAGAGTGATTAAATCCAAGGTATGAGAGTTGAAATTAGCAATTAGCAAATGTCCAGACACACAGTACTGATTAAAAAAAAAGATTAGAAGGCTTTGTCCACCCTGTTTCCACCTGTTTCCACTAGGTGTGTGAGCAGCATGAATAGACATGCACAAACTGGGTTAATCCAGTAAGCAGAGGTAACACAGCAGTCAAGATGTGGCAGTACAGTGTGGGCCAGTAAGGAATGTATTCAATATGCACTGGATAGCCCTGTCAACTGCTGATGGTATGATTATCAGTACTGTGGTTATTTGAGGCACCCAGAGCACAGCCTACGTGTGGTTCTCACCACTGCTGCTGCTTTCCATCCCATTTGTGGGTGAGCATGTGGAGAGGCCAGTGGAGGCAGTGTCTTACGCTACCCAGAGGTTACCCTTGGCTACCTGCCAAGATAACTCCAGGCTCATTGGAAAGGCTGACCTACATGTGGTAGTCTTGCAGCAGCACTTGTTTACATTGTGCATGGAATAGATACCCAGAGGTAACACAAGACAAACAAAATTTCTTTTTAAAAGCAAGGACATAAATAAACAGTTATTCCATACTTAGAGTTCATCACAAGAGGATTTGTCCCCCGGGAAAAAAATACAAGAGTAATTTGAGGGGAATCACCATGGCAGTGCACATTTCTTATGCTGTCTAGCAGAGAGACTCCATCAGTTGTCCAGTTTATGACCTTATGCCCTGGGAAAGTTTGAATTCAAGATAATGACACTTTAGAGAACCTTAAGACCACTATCTTAAGTAAGCAAGTGTTCTTAACATTGCTGATACTAAATCCTTCGGAACTGGAGTAACAGTCACGGGTAGGCAAGATTGCTGACATTTTGACCCACACGTATTCCATACATACTAGGAAAACTTGATTATTTGCTGCAGTAATTTCTTGGTAGGGCATTGGCACTTGGCCTCATTCTCAGTGAGGGGGTTCCTTATGCTGCTGTAGTCATGTGGTGCTCCAGTGTACGAGATTGAAAACTGTAAAGGCCAGAAAATATATTTTCTAAGACTGCTTTGGATGTTTGACAAGAGAACCATTTTCTCTGAAATTTGCTTTCTTACAGTCTTCAGTTATCTGTCCCAGTTGCCATGACCTTCCAAAGATAATTGTCTTCTCAATTATACTGGCCAGTACTTGTGGGTATGTCCCATCAGGTGAAGTGTGTATGTCCAGTTTATTTAAATAGTCCCTAACATTATCCTCATGCATCAAGAAAAAGTCTTTCTTGCTCCAGAACCTTGATGTATCTTGGGAAATTGAGATTTATATCAGAGGATTTTAAGGACAAAAAACTTAAAACTGTGATGGTATTGCAAAAACAAATTATTCAGTTCTCATGTATAAAAATCAGGTGGGTAGTGAGTAGGACTCAGACATGATCTTATTTTTACATGTAGTGCTGGGGAGTCTCAAATTAGTCAACAGCAAATGACTCATTTCAAAAAACAAGTCATTAGAATACACAAAAAGGTGACAAAAATACCTCAGACTTGAACAAAATGCCTCATTATTTAAGGAGGAAAGGAAGAAAGGTGTTTGAGACATAACTTGGTTGCTGTTAATCTTTGCTGGGAGAAAAAAAAAGTCGGTACTACAGTGGCCTCCAATTTAGTGGGGAAAAGTTCTAAGGAACCAGTGTCTGGAAGATGGAACTTGAGACAAAACACAGCCCTGAGCTTAAGGACTGAAATAAAGCTTTCAAGAGGATTTGTGAATAATCATCTTTGAATCAAATTTACTCTGAAATAATGTTTTTTGTCAAAAGTTTCTTTGTCTCAATAAAAATGGAATACAATAAAATGCAGTAAGTCTGATACATCATCACAGATGTTAATTTCACAGTTCTGTCTGACTTAAAACTATTACATAATTCATTCCAGAGGTCCTGACAGTGAGTTTGAGGCCAAAAGCAATGTCAGACTTCAAAAAGTACAGCCTGTGCTGTTGGGTATGGTTGATGCTGTACATCTAAAGAATACCAGTCAGGCTGAGGTATCTCTGGTCGCTGTTGAGGCATGAACACCAAAATTCGATGGGAATTAAAAACACTTTGTCCATGGAAGATAGAAAAAACCTAGTAAAACATGAGATCATTTCATCAGAAGGAGAAGAGATCCTACTAAACAGTGAACATTTTTAAACTCCTACTTAACAGTGTTTCAATATAGTTTTTGTACTAATGCAATTTCCATGGAATTATGTCCATTTTTTGTCATTATGGACTAATCATTTGAGTGAGTACATTACTCTGCATTCCTAGCATTGCAGCATTGACTGTGGTGTTGATTTTGTCCTAGATAAACATGCCAGAACTGTCAAATGCATTGACACATTTGTTTTATATTTATTAGTTACTTTTTGCTTCCTAAAGACTTACCATATGCTGAGTGACTGGGTTGCATAGCTATATAGATGTAATTCATATGACGTGAGTATTTTTTGCATCAAGGCTTCCACCATTATGCTTCATAGTCTTATCTCTTCTCTACTCCATCTGTTGAAATGGTGAATTTATTAAAAATAGTTTTAAAATTAGACTTCTGAAAGATGGTTCTCTCTGATGTGACCTTTATGTTGAACAGGGAATGCATAATTATTGCAAGACTTACGCAGCTTTTTGTGAAAATATGTGTTTATCAAAATCTTGTATCATAAGAAGCAAAAAGAAAAAAAAAAAAAAGCTCCATTAGAGAATTGAAGATCTAGGGAACAGTTTCAAAAGAATAAACCAACTATTTAGCTACAATCCCTTTCTAATATACTTCTAAGAAATGTGGTTATATTGTACTCATAAGAGAAGCTACAGTTAGATTTACCCATGCACTACCTCTCTGATGGAATGATTTTGTTTGTATATTCATGTCTTCTCCAACAATCCCATCCTCTTTGAGAGAATTCCTTCCCAACTCTACATTGTAAATGTATACTTTTATTCTCTGTCTTCACATAATTTTTCCCAAGCAGAAAGGGCCATCTTTTTCCTCACCTGCATCTGTCTTATTTGCATCCAGATGCTGCATGTTTCACTCCTGTTCCAGGAGGTAGCCCCAGGTCCCTGGACACCCTAACAGCTGGATTGATGCTGGAGCCAAGACTGTTTGGCCCTTCNTTTGAAATCCACCAGTGTGTGTTTATAGTAGAAGATAAGAGATTAACTCATATTGATTTCCACACCAATTATATAATTTACTAATAAAACTTTGTTAGTTTTTGAGGACCCTCTAAATTCTGTTGTTCTTTTCCAACCACAAGAATCTATGACTGTTAGGTGCTCCCTTTCCCTAGGAGTGGGACACCACACACACAAAATCAGGCCTTGAAATGATAACTCTAGGTTATAGGAAAATTATGCAAATATCCCTGAAATAACAACTGCCTGGAATGGGACTTTCCAAGAGTCAGTAAGATCATCAGTGGTACTAAAACACGTTATTTATCCATTAAATAAACACCTGGAAACGGAATTGCTGAGGCTGCTATTCCATCATTCTCAAGTGGTACTGAGCATCAGTATGTGTATGTATCCCAGAGTCACAGAATCACGGAATGGTTTGGATTGGAAGGGGACCTTGAAGTTCCATCTCCCCCTGCTGTGGGCAGGGACACCTTCCACTAGACCAGGTTGTTCACAGCCCCATGCAACCTGGCCTTGAACACCTCCAGGGATATAGGAAGTATTAGCAAAGGTGTTAAAGAGTTATGATGTTTGCCTTTTGGGACAAGAGAGATTTTAGTCTCTTACTGATAAGGTCATTAAAAAACACATGATTTCACAGTAGCCACAAGGAATCCCACTGACATGCTCCTACCATGGTGCCAATTGCAGGATGATGGAAAAATGTGCAGGCTGCAGTGAAAACATCAGTGTGTAAGGAAACACTTGGATGCAGTCCTGGCCATGTCTTTGCAGAATGCTGAGCTTACAGAGCAAGCACTTGCATACTATACGTGTTATCTTTTCATTACCTGAACAGATAATGGCAGGCTCTGTTTGCATACATTATCCCCACACACACTCATCTTGTAAATCTGGCACACACAGACAGAAATTCAATCCCCTCCCTCTAAGTCTAAGGGGAAGCAATCAGGGAAAATGAGGGATGCCTCCTGCTCCCACATCCGTTATTGCACAGTGACGTGGCTTAGGAATGAAGGAATGCCAGGCAACCCTGTGTCCTGTCATGTGTTGTGCTCTAGTGTGGTATGCATATCCACTCTGCTGTTACGGATTGATTTATGTTGTGCATCAGTGACTTTTGAGTTTATAGACTCTACCTACAATAAATATTTTGTGTGCAACTTTTCCCCTTCAATTTCCAAGTACATAATACCATTTTTAGGGTATCCAGCCAGTACATACAAGAGCAAAAGTATGTGTAGAAAAACAGGAAGTATTTTTAATAGAAGAGATGGAAAATATTCTCTTATCTAAGCAAATAAAGCCTTGTTAGGAATTGTTATCAACATGACATGCATCTACTCCCATTTGAAATAATGTGCATTTGGAAGCCTGCTCTGAAGCAGTCTGGGGCAAAAAAAAACAGAGGGCTCTGTTAAGAATTTCTTTTTCTTTATTAATAGTAAAAACTTTTAATAACTAGGAAAACATAAGGAGTATTTTCTAGGGAAAATAATGATATAACATATATGGCATTGTGATTGTGTTGCCAGAAATGGTTTCACTGTTGCTTCATAATTGGTAGGTCCTGGAAGACATTAGTAACGGAGACTGAAAACAGGCAAACTATGGAAAGGTAAGCATAATTCCATCTGTTAATGCAAAGGAGATTTCTTCATTGCCTGGTGACTCAACAGTGTATTATGGACTGCAACATATGTTAGTTATGGAAATTGCCATTGAAAACAGGCACTCACTAGCATCTCACTGACCACTGCAATTCCCCTGGTATGAAGAGGTCTGAGGTGTCCTTTGCCAGCTAGAGGAGGAATTTAGACAAGCATGAAAAGAAGCTGAACTATGAGAGGAGTTACAAAAAAGCAAACATTTCACAAGCCTTTCTACATCCCTCTCAGTTAGAAAAAGCTTGCTGAGAAATGGTACAAGCCAAAGACTCTAAGTGTAGCAAGTTCCACAGTCCATCCATTTCGGATAATTTTTCAGAGTTATTCATCTTAGTCTACTGCTATGTTAGAGATACAAAAATATTGGAAGAGATGGGTACTCTTCCTTACTATACCTATATCTCTTATATTTCTGCAAATTGCAAAGATGAATTAAAAGAGGCCCTAGTTATATGCTTAGACCACTTTCCTTCCTCCTCCATAATTTACCAGGTACAGGAAAAAAAAAAGAGGTGGTGCAAGAGAAATGCTCTTTTTCCGTCCTTACGCTAAGGCGTAATACAACCCATAGCTGTAAACCAATAATAAACTCAGTGCATAAAGCTGGGTACTGCAGCAAAATTTAGGAGTATCTTCCTCTTCTGCTCTAACTCATGGCAACAGTAAAAAGGATCAGTGGACTTTTTTTCTGTCATAGATTCTCTAAGACATGTCCACAGCTTTTACTTAGTCCAGTGCTTGTAGTATTCAGCAGAACACCTTCTAGTTCACCCACTGCTGTTGCTGTTGTGCACGAAATAAAAAGAAATAGACTCCATTTTTCAGATGATCAAAAGGCTGTGTCTTTATTCAATTGAATTCAACACTCTTTTTATAAGGTGCTTTGCTAAAAGCTACTTGATTGGCTCAACAGCACAATGCCTCTCTACAACCATTGGATGAGAAAGAGAGAGCATATTTTGAAAACATAAAAAGTGAAAAACAGGGTAAAAGGGAAAAAACCACCTGTTATTTTGAGAACTTAAAGGTGCTTACGAATCTCTATCAAACCTCTCTTGGGAACATGAAATGTTTACGGAATTGTTCTCTTTAGAAAGTAAGAAGCTTTCCCTTGGGAAGAAAATCCTTTTTCAGGCCTGCTGGTGGATCTCTCTAAGACCCACTTAATGTCAGCTCCATGCACTGCCAGAGGCTGACCTTGAGGTCCATGGTCATCATGGTCTCTTCTCCTACCTCCCTGCCATTAACACCCAGCCTCTCAGTTACTCTCACCTGTGTCCTACACGGAAAGGTTGAGAGAGCGTCTGTTCGAAGTTATGTCACAGCAGGTGATGGTGGCTGAAGGAGTTGGCTGTTGGTTGCTCACACTAACAGCTAACCCAAACCATACCATGACCCAGATAGCAGCAGGAAAGGTGACTTGGCATTGTGTTGGATGGCACAACTGTGAGGAACTCTGTGGCAAATGGAGAAGGACATATGGAAATGGAAAGTGAAACATTGTGCAAATGTCAACTCATTAGGAAGTTGTCCAGTACATGGAAGAGTGACAAGGAAAAAAGCAGAGAAAATAAAAACGTGAAGAGTATGAATAATACTTTGAAACTAGTTTAGCAATATGTGTTTGGTACTTCCATATGGCAAAGTAGGAAGTTAACTGAACAGGATTTCTCCTGTAGCTCTGGTGATATACACTGATGAGTTGAACCATAACTCAGTACAGTTACGGTCTTTGGCTTGTGCCATTTCTCACACTGATGACAGGTTTATACATGCAAATAGGAAGTGATGTACAAGAATGCCATCAGGAGAATGAAGCCAGGAGGGGAGAGGAGTGCTGTGGGGAAAAACCCAGCAAATCTCTATTGAAGACAAACTCGTAAGCAGGGACATGAAACCCATTGAAGGTGTGAACAAAACCTGGCATCAATAGATACCTATGTCCCCAAAAATAAATTGGCAGCAGAGAATGTTCATGATCCTGAAATGAAATCAGCTGCACTAGAAAACTCCTAAAACACTCCCTGTCTCGCTTTCAGCCTAAACAAGCTGGGCTTGTTCCCAGCTGTTCTGAAGATTTTTTTGGGGAGTAGGACCCAAACACTCTCAGCCTGTCTTCATAGGAGGGGTGCTCCATCCCTTTGATCACTTTAATGGCCTTCCTCTGGACCTGCTCCTGTGCTTAGGACCCTGGAGCTAGACACAGGTGAGGTCTCATCAGAGCAGAATAGAGGGACAGAATCACCTCCCTTGACCATCTGGTCATGCTTTTTTTCATACAGCCAAGGAAATGGTTGATTTTTTGGGCTGCAAGCGCACATTTCCAGCTTATGTCCAACCTCTCACCCACCAGTACCCCTAGTCCTTTCTCATCAGGGCTGCTCTCAAATTGTCTCTTTGCTGAAAGATTTGATTCTGCCGAATCAAAATAAATGAATCATACAGACACACAAATATGTCAAGTATATATGAAACAGGTATTTGACCCTTGCCCTGTTGCTCTGTCCTCTGTCTGGCTATATCTGTACCAAGTTTAGTGTATGACTGATGTGAACTCATCAAGAGTTACCTTGTGCACACCACGCCTCAACCTATTTACTTTGAATAGGCCGGAAGCAAGGACCATATTACACTGTTTGTATTGATTTGGGAACCACACCTTATGATTACCTTATCTTTGGGCTATGATTGTGAGGCATCCTCTAGTATTTACATTTAAGCCACTGGTTTTCTGTGCATCCGGAGACAACTTATTTAAACATGCTATGCCTCCATTTCTTCATCTCTAAATTGGGGGCAATTCTTTCCTCATGAGATTGTTATGAAGACACATTAATTAGCATTGATAAACAGAGGATATCCTGGGATGAATGAGATAGATACATGAGATAGATAGATGAAAAATATTCTTATTATTCATATTATGACAGCACATTCTGCTTGTATGTACACAGGGAATATATACACTGGCTCAGAATGGGTGAAATTTACCTATTCCACCTTATACATAAGGGTGGAATTAATTTTCTTTAGTCGCCTAACACCTACTACTCACTGTTCTAGGCTTTTCATACTGTTGATAGAGACAGAGAACCTCAGGCAAAGACATTTTTTATCTAAGCCAACATCATCCTTATCTAGGGTCATAGAAAACATCTTCCTCTGCAAGTATTTATTTCTTCACACATGTTATGGAACTTGAAGCAGTTTATACAACTTATGCAGGTGCACAAAGGAAACTGAAACTAAGCACAAACTTACCATTTTGATCAATCAACTGCTACTATTTATTGCTTATTCATAAGAATGATAGGGCTAAAATATCACCTATATTATACCCACCATATCCTTTAAAGTCAATTGGACAGCCACATAACAAAAATTATACGAGTGTTTACCCAGCTTTTTTATTGTACATGTGGTTTCTTATTACACTGTGTATCTAAGGGTACAGACACGACACTGGAGAATCACCTGGAAACTCTGGAAACTCCAAGTCCTGAAGGCATGAGCTCAGGTTTCTTCATTGAATGCATGGCAAGCCCAAGCCCCAGAAATTGAATACTCAGCAAGAATCCATTTCGACTTAACAGAGCTGAGCTCACATTTGGAAAAAAGAAAGGAGGAGTAGGAAGAGGTGAAGGAGGTGGAATCACCTCGGGTACCCATTTAAACATCAGTAAGATCAGTGAGTCATTGTTAGAGGTCACTATACCTATATAGGAATATTATCTTGGCAGCCTCTAGCCATAACATGGACCAGATGCTGTTTTCCCTAGCCTTTCCTCCTATAGCCAAAGCATTTTTCATGCAACCATGTCAGAGTGTTTTCAAACTCTCAATATCCAACTTGCCTGCAAGATATTTTTATCTAAGCTTATTTAGCAAGGCCTTTATGGTAAGGGCTGTGCTCCTGCTGTAAGTGTGATTTCTAGCATAAAGGTTCCAGTTCTAGTCACTATGGCATTACAGATAAACTATTACTATTTGCAATTCATAGAAAATTTTCTCAACCTCCTATATTGTTGTTATACAGTGGATATAGTCCACTCATAGATGAAATTCCATTTATACACGTGTTAGATATACAGAATATTCACATTTTAGGATATAGTGCAAGATATTCTAACATTGGATATTGTCATTCAATAAAAATCTCTATATATTCATATGGAATTTGAACCTAAGTGGCAATAAAAGTTGCCATAAATTCTATATGTGGTTTAGTGTTTGATTTTCTAGGTAAAGTGGTCTTGCAAAAACTCCTGTGATGACCATGTTGGATATTCTGGCTGTATTGTAACTGCTGTTGTTATTATTATTAATCACAATATTGCCATTCCTGTACAGTAGCATATTTGAGGTTATCATTACACCTGTACATTCACAAATATTCCTTTACAGTATGACTTAGTCTGGGTCATTCATGAATTTCAGTAAATTTGGGATTATAAACATTTCCTGATCATAAATCCTCTATGATGTACTGTGACATGGCATATACTGAAAGTATAGCTCAGGACATGTCACATTTTAACCTGTATCCTAGGATACTTTTGCACATGTCAGAAAAAACCAAACCAACAAAAAACCCAAAAAACCAAAACAAAAAACTCATTACATCTAGAAATAGATTTCATTTTTACTTGTCATGCAAAAACTTTTCTGTCAATTCTGACAAATAAAATGCAGTACACATGGAACAGAATACAAATTGCATCCCACCTAGCCACTTCCCAAGTCACCAAGTAAAGCTATTGCTTTTGAAACACAAGGTAATGTTATAATTTAATGGATGTAGATATTTAATTATTTTGGTAATATTAAAAAACCCAAACAGCACAGAAACAGAAAACTCAGAGTCTAAAAGTATTAAAAGATTAAAATATTTGGCCAAATGACTCCCTTAAATATTAAAGTTGATTTATCTCTAATCTTGAAACACTCATTAATTTAATGTGCATTAGAGAAAATGTTCAAATATTAAATAGGTTGCTTTCACAAACTTGTAACTCATCAACATGACTTGGGTTCAGTCAGTAAAAAGGCAGAAATTGGATTTCATTAAAACAAAAATAAAATGTCTAAGCAATTAATGGCCACCAACAGGGTATTATGAAATACAGATTTTGTTACATAGGCTTACTATTTGAAGATCAGAAGTCTGACCAATAAATGTAATGGTACTAGTATATAAGATAGAGCTTCTGTAAGCATCTGAATTACATGAGTGTAGGAAAAAAATTAGAGATGCAAAAATTAGTTAATTTAGTTTATATGGATTAACAAGTAGCTAAGTGACAGAAAGGGTAACTGCAAATGGACCATCGGCTGTATGGTATACAATAATTTCTGAGATACCATTGATAGATCTAGCATTCACATTTCTACAAAAATACTAAAAACTTGCAAAAGCTTTGGTGAATGATATAACATCTGGAATGTGCTTAACACTAATCATCAAAATAAGACTAATCTGGTTTGCAGTCCAATAAAAATATCAAGAAATTACTAAATGAAGAAATATGAATTGAATACCTACATAGAGAAGGGATTACTGACAATAGACTGATCTATACAATAGGGATGAGAAAGTACAAAAGTTGCTACTGGAAATTCTGACAAAAATTTATGATAAATAAAAACTTATAAACAATTAATTCAGAAAAGAAGATAAATGGAAACTCTTGTATGCCACAGAGACAGAAGTTATGACTTCTTTTTCTTTTCTGCAGAAAGTTAAGTGGAGGCTATTTGATAGGCAGCTAGTCTGGGCTGAATACAGAACAGAGATGGTGACAGCAACCAGGACAGATGTTTCCTCTGCTTCTTGACACAATAACCAGCAGGTCTGAGGACCATGTCCTCCGCGCTGCAGCCACTAAGCAGCTCTGAGCTGGCACTGGGTTATGCATGGACCTGCACTTTGGCAGAAGTTCCTGGTGTACTCCCTTACCCGTGTCAGCAAAATACAGGAGATAGGTTCTCTTATAGTCAGGTACTGTCCTGCACTGCATTTTTCTTTAGGTACCAATATTATACAGNAAAAAAAAAAAAAAAGTATAATTTCCTTGATGTTTAATAGCCTCTGGGGAGTTTGAATACATCACTGGAGCTATACCTGTGCCTACAGATACCCTTCCTAGAGCATGCTGGTATAATGAATGCTACTATAGATCATATATACTGTATGGATACTGGTATTGTGGCATGGTGTTATTCTGTCCAAGATGCAGGACTACATTTGTTGAATTTCATAAAATATTTGTCAACTCATTTCTTCAGCTTGTCAAGGTGGCTCCAACAGCAGACATACCATCCAGCACAATGACTGCTCCCTACATTTGGATGTCATCTGAGAACTTGTGGCAGATACACGCTGTTCCATTGTCAAAGCCATGAATGGAGACGTTAAATACTAGTGCTTCCAATATAAATGCCCAAGGAATACCACTTGTAAACAGACATTTTTATTTTCTTTTCATTTTCAGCCTGTTGCTCCGGCCTGTTTTTTTTTACTTTAATTCACCCAGCTAGTGAATTAAACTAGTGGATGAACCCACCTGCCCTGTCTCTCTAGTTTAGCTCCAAAGATGATGTAAGAGCAGAGACGAAAGCTTGCCAAATGAAGGGCATCCACTCCACTGCTCTCATCTCCAAATCCAGTCATTACAATGTAGAATGCAATTAGGTTGGTCAAGAACAATTTGCAATTGGTAAAGACATACTTTTTTTTTCCCCAATCACTTTCTTCTTTCTTATGTGCCTGTACATGGTTTACATAAAGATTTGCTCCTTAACCTCCACAAGGATGAAAATAAAGCCAGGTGGTCTATATTTCCCCAGTTCTTCTTCCTTGTCATCCTGGAAGAAGAGTGTTACATTTGTTTCTGCAGTCATTGGGAACTTCTGATCACTGTAACCTCTGTAAGAGACAGAGAACAGCCTTGCAGTGATGTCAGTCACACATCCTACTTGTCTCTGTGTTCAAGTTGCCTGAGTAATCCCTAACTCAGTCTTCTTCTAGCACTGGTTGTATTCCACCAAACACACAGGAAATCCGAGAACAAATTTTGCAAGTAAAAACTGGGTTGCAAAAACCTCAATGTTTCTGTCTCCTTCATTACTAGGCTACCCGTTCATTTGACCTTATTCTTCCTCTTGCTGCTTCCTTCACGTACTCTACCAATTTTTACTCTGGCTAGTCTTTGGTTTTCTTAATTCAATCATTTCAGACTTGGGCATTCCTTCTGTATTTTTGCTGAGCAGCCCCTGCCTTCTTCTGTCTCCCATAGGATTCCTTTTTCCCATCAAAGCCCTGCCAGGAGTTCCCCATTCAGATCGTCTGGCCTCCTCACACCTGCATCATGTCCTGCAGACAGAAGCTGATGCTTCTCATGTTTTGAGACTCACTCTCTTGAGCTCCTTTGTCTTTCAAAGGAACAGCTCCTGGGAACTTGCACAACAACAATCTCCCTGAATTCCTCTTTTTTAAAGTTCAGAGTTGATATCACGACTTGCCTCTTTGGTTTTCCATCTTCAAATCTTATGGCTTACTAGATCTAGACCAAACAATCCTGGTTCTTTTGTTAGTAGAATCAGCTAGGCAGAAACAGAAACAAATTTTGTTACTCAACAAGCTTATTTAAAAAGAAGAAATTTTTTTTTCATCTTGACATGTATCAATAAATTGATCCTCAGAATATATTACTATAAATATTTTATTGTACTCTTATAATGCAGCATCATTGGCCTTCCTCACATTGGCCACTTTCTCAATGAAAAGGCAAATAGTATATTTCTGTTGGTATTTCTGCTGTAAACAACATAAAACAGGTGTCCGTAAAGACTCTACTGAATTCAGTGGAGTCTGTTCATTTACACAAGATCTGTTTCAAGTACTGATTCATGAATTCTTGAAATAATTCAGGTACAGAGCTACCCTTTTGTGTCCATGAGCCTCTCATTACTTGTGATTTTTTGGGCAAGTATGGCAGTATTGACCTTTGTCATTTCGATATACTTTAATATTGCTTATAACAAATAGATTCTCCTCCAATGTCAGGCTTCCCAGGTTTTGGTTTTAAGCATCATGCTCCATTACATAGATAAGACCTAACATTTTGAGACAAGACCTGAGGCAAAATAAAGATTTGTGGGTAGATGCAGAGTTCATAAAATGTGCACACAGATAAAATGTGCACACAGATAAAATGTGCTTATTTTGTGCACGTACTCATACGCAATAATTGTCTTTTAAAAACCACGACAGTTTAAGGTGTCGGCTTCCCTTTGGGAGTCCATTTATCTGCCACATAGAGCTGTGACTCTTACCTTGGGGACAGGTGACTTCATTCCCACCAGAGCTTTGTAATCCTGGTAAAATCTTCCTGAGTATTAATTGCCTCTTGCGCTAAGAATGGATGGCTCAGAGGCTAACACCAAGCCCAATGCCACAACACCCTGTAATGGGCAGTGCAAATCCCAGCAGGAAGCACAATATGCCTGCATAGCAGCCCTCCCTGGGGATTTCTCTGCCTGTCCCCAGGCAGGAGAGACGGATGCATGACAACTTGGGCTGAGTGTGAACAGGGTGTGGTAGAAGATGATTCCAAGGCCCTTTACAAGGTAATGACTGTATTTCTGATTTCAACCACTAAATATTCATATGTTCTATTATGTTTCTCTGCTCTTGTTTTTTCTCTTAAAACACTACTGTGTTATACACACACATACACACAACTACTACAAAATTTTCTACTGCAAACCCTGACATCTAAAAGATTGACAGTAGTCACTGCACGAAGACTTAGAGCAAAAGCTCTCATATGTTTAGTAAGAAATTTGGAATTTCACTATACAGCATAGAAAGTATTATGTTTTATATGTGTCTGTCTTGCCTACAACTACCTGGTGGATCTTTGGGTTCTTTCCAAGTAGTGTTCTGAGGCTCATGCTCATTCCTGAATATGGCACTGGAAAGACCAGTGAACAATGGGCTTATACCAGTGAGTGGCCAAGACATAGCTAGCTTAAGGGACATCCCAACAATTTCTGCTCTATTCCATTCCAAAGGGCTGGAACTGGAATCACTTTTCTCTGGGCTTGGTTTCACTATATATAAGATGAAGTTAATAATGCCAGATTATCTCAGTAGGGCTATGTAGCTAACCTATTGTTTATAAAATGTGTAAGCCTTTGGCAAATACTTTCACATGATTTTCTGAGGATAAGACAACACGCCTATAATGAGGACTGGCACTCAGGCTGTCCTGCAGAGCGTGCAGATCCTCAGCGTATCCCCCTGGCAGAGTGAAAGGCAGAGTGTGCCCCAGGTCACACCAGTTCAGAGGCCCAGGGGCTGACACAGCCTTTATGTAACACCTCTACCACAATTTTGTCCTCCGCACACCACGCAGATACGGGGTATGGGCAGCACCATCATTACCACTCATCTCACACAGCTACAGCCGGAGACAGCACAATGGCACCCAGCTTGCACAACCAACGCCCTTCCACCTGACTGCTTTGCTATAAGCAGCTTCTGCAGGGGACTATGCCCTACATTTCAGGCCATTACCAGAGCAGAAGCAAAGGTGCAAGATCATCCCTACAAACAGCTACACGCCTTCGGGAGGCTGACACACCCAGTGAAGTGGGTGCAGTAGCAGTGACACACACCTATGGAAAAGGCTGGATTTGGTAGTTAGCGACTTGCTGCAGATCTGACTATACATGTTGCTGTCATTTCAACACAGTGCCCTCAAAACATCAGCCCATAGTTTAGCATCGTCCTTCTCCAGCATGTACACATATGAAGCCCTCATTGCAAAAGCGTGATTGCCACACCTCACAAATGATAGATGCTGTGACAGATATCGCTGCAGATAAAAATCTTAGCTGTGTAAAAGTATGAGAAACCATGTAAGAAAAGTATCATTAAGGCGGAGCGAGATAGTATATATACAGGTTTTTATCATCCTTGTGTCTGTTGAACATTCATTTTTAAAAGGAAGCTGAAAAGCAGGTAAAGCTATGAAGCTATGTGGACCTGCTGGGTATACACATCTCATATACAGGATATACACATTAGCTTCATGGTTAGTGACATCTCCCACACAGGAAGCAACTCTAAATTAATCTCTGAGAATGGCACTGGGAAACACTGGACTAATGGCTTCTCTTCTGAGCCAGTACTAAACAGCAGCAGTTTAAGCTGAAGGCAGCCCAGTACTGCAGGCCAACACTTCCAGTCTCTGCCCAGACTGCAGTAAATGGGTTTAGTTCTACAGTTGAGAAAAAACAATGTAAATATAATGATCCCGAGTCAAACCACAGTTATATTTACTTGAGAGTAAAGTCGGATATAGCTTGGGAGAAAGCTGTCCACCACTTTCCTCATCTTCTTCTTGACAACAAATTTTTATGCAGAAAGATGAAGAAGAAATCTTAATATGTATAGAGGCCTGTGGAAACACAACTTGCATTTACTTCATTGGGAATGTTCAATCTGGCCCTTGACCATTTAAATCAGGATAATAAACATACTTTAATTCTCATATTTCAGATAGAGCCACAGCAAAAATGGCTGATGTTCAAAACATGAAGTTGATACACGAGAGAAATCCAGTTCAGTGCTGGTGACAACAGTGAGGTGGAACCCTGTGGGAACTTACATCAAAGGTAAGTTTTGGCCAAAGCCCGCACTGAGAATTAACATCTCTGGATACTTTCTGAACCATCACTCCAATATATTTGGTTTCAAAAAAAATTATTTTGATGCAGTTGAATGTATGAAAGGACAGATGGCATCTAGCACATGGTTTAGAAGACAAAGAACAGGATCTGTTTCAGATCCTATGGAAGACTGTGCGAAATCTGTGTAATCCCTGTGTGCAGAATTACCCCACCTCAAATTATTGAGTTAATAGTGTGTTACGTAATAAACAAAAAAAAAAAATTAGTGCTGAAAGACATATTGTCAGTTTTAATGTTATTATTTTAAAAAAATATGGTTGTATGAAAACAGCTTCTTTTAAGCTTGTGTAGTATAAAGCTGCCTTAAATCAGCCTCTGCACTGAAGCAGATAGCAGTTGTTTATTGCATATGAATACACTTGAACCTGTACTTGTTCTTCAAAGATCAAATGAGCATTTTTTGGCTCAGCTAGCAGTCTTTATAAGGCATATCAGTTCAAAAGTTTTAATGCAAGGAGCATATCAATTGGACAGGCTGTGCAAGAAAATCCTATGCACTGCAAATTAATCTGCTAATTTAATCATTTTCCCTCCTCGGACATTGATGGAATCAAATGAAGAAATATGAAAATTCAATCGTTTAGTTAGTCAATCAAAACACATTTCTAAAATTAAAGGTATTTTCATCATTTAAATTTGGTCATGCTCAACAGATATGCCTTCTTTATTGATAAGTGAGTATGTTGTCCCTCCCCACATCATGTAACATTTAGATCTGTCAAATGCGTTGATTCAAGCAATTTTATGCTTTCCCACCAGGTAAGTTGCTGGTTGTGATTCTCTTTGTAGCTAGGCAGAGTTTTTTTACTGCTGATTTTGTCTTTTGTTGAGCTGCCTGGAGGGATCACTGGCAGCAACATACAAAGCTCTGACTGCTTTCTTCCCACTACACTTCATAAATATTACCAAACATACCTGCATTACATTTTCCCCTTTTAGCAATTTCACTGCTAACCTGAAGCAAACTCTGAGTGGGAATATGTTCAAGTAGTGCAGAAGCATCTGCTGATTCATCAATCATTATGATAGCATATGCTTCACTGAAAGTAATGAATAAATGCGTTTTTATTATTTTATTATTACTATGAGCAGTGGTCATCGAATTTGTAATATTTCTATTGCTATTTATTTTTTTCATGAAGAAGCAGAAAATGGCTTGAAACAGTTCTGAAATGAGACATCATTGGGGTTTTTTTTACGAAAATATCTGGAAGAAATACAAATGGTTTGTATCTGGAATGAGAACTGGGAGGAGACGTTCCTAGAGCCACCTGTCCCACAGGTTCCTGTTACCTTCTGCAGCCTTCCCAAAGCACACAATTGCCTGCTATCAGCACAAGCACCCTGGAGCACTGGCCAAACAGCTGGAGCACAGCTGGGAATTCATGTGTGTGTTTCTCTGGGATCAGCTGCCACAGATCCTCCTTTTCCTGGCAGAAATTTGCCCATCTGAGATGTCCAGGTTTTAGGAACGTGTAGATTACCAAGCAGAAGATAAGACAGGCTAACTAATGATATTGAAAAATCATTTTTCTCTGACTACCATGTGGCAGATTTCCTTGGAGGGTTCTTTGATACTGTGCCTTTGGATGTCTTCCTCCCTCTGCTCTTTTTAAATAGAAGATATGGTCTCAGTATCCTCAGGCCAGCTCATCCTGCTGGGTGCACAACTGTAGGAAACTAGCTGGGATGTGTTTGGAAGCCCCAGACACAGACCTAATCTTAAAAGAACATCCACATAGTTGCAGGCTGCAAGTTAAACTAATGATAATAGATAGTCATAAATTAAAGCACATTTTTTAAAGGCAATCTCAAAGCACAGAGGAAGTTGTTCTGGTTAGATAGTTCATCTTCTCCCTGTTGTCCAAGCTCTGCAACTCAGCTGCGGCTCCTCTTAAGCCTTAATTGGTCTGTAAAATTATCTACGTAAAATCATATTGCTAATATAAAGGATTTAATTGCATCAAGAAAAGTTATCTAATCGGAAATAGATAAAACAGTAAATTGGATGATATAAACAAACATTCTAGAAACAATAATTATTGGTGTCAGTGCAAAAAAGACTTCCACAGAATAGTCATTCTATAAAGAAGTAAGCATATCTTGGCTATAATATAATTATTGACACAAATATGTATTCACATCGGTAATATGTCTTTTTCCTTTTTTCTTCTTTGGCAGCCTGTGGATATTCACTTCTTGTGTTGGTAGCAATCTCTTAAGTCCACATCTTGCCCAACAGGGCACAGGTGTGTGAACCTTTGTCATGTT
This sequence comes from Vireo altiloquus, assembly GCA_013396875.1. Lineage (NCBI taxonomy): Eukaryota > Metazoa > Chordata > Aves > Passeriformes > Vireonidae > Vireo > Vireo altiloquus. Next base: position 409,178 of record VZRF01015391.1, on the reverse strand, counting down.
GATTCACTCAGGAGCCCATTCTCCTTCAAGCATGTGGCCAACGCAGATGGCCACATACCAATTTGAGGATTATGACTCAATCTCCTGGTTTCCTTTTGATTTAAATGATAATGTTACAAAAAGTTCTGAAGCTGTGCTTTAGACAATGCTAACCACGTATCAAGATTCTAAATGTCCAACAATACACTCGTGGTTTCACCTATTGGAGGCACAGGAACCACAGCAAACACTACACTGTCTGCCTGCAACTTGAGAAGCAGGTTGGTGTTCACCTTCCCCTATCCAGTGACACATCCATTTCAGAGCTCTCACCCGACCGTCTGCTATGATCAGCACCATCAAAATAAGGCATAATTCAAGTCAGTTGTAATTCATGCAGAATTTTGATTGACTCTTGTCACGTGAGAGAAGTGGCAGCTGTCCATACATCCACATGCGATAGCCCTGCTTTGCTCCAGCTTTCAGGCAGCATTGGGATTAGCTGGACTTCCCTGCCCATCGAGACCTCCGGGTGTTGACATAGCTCCTCTTCCTTTTCCCAGCATAGGTGATCCCTGGACTCCCAACCACCCGGTTTTGGTGCAGTGACTCTGCTTCCAGTGGAGTAACTAGCGATGGCCAGTGTGCCTCTCCCGTCCACAGGGCTGGCATCGCCGCAGCCGGAGCAGTGCGGGAGCTAGGCTGGAGGTGACTCGCCCAGAAGAAGTGCAAGCTGTGCTCACCAAGACCAAGTGACAATAAGTGACAGAGGTGCTGCTGCACGGGAGGAGGGAGAGGCAGATACTATCTGATCTGCTGCCTGCTAGGAGGAAAGCTTGCAACTTGGGTAGAGCAGGTCCCCTCCTGCCCCTCGCTCCCAAGGGTGTAATGCAGCCACCTGCACTATCCAAGATCGTGGGACAGACAAGTGGGCAAGGAGGAGATAAGAAGCAAAGGGCGTGAGGAGCAGATGGTGCCCTCACACCAGACAGAGGGTTTGCTGGGGCTGAAACACAGGGTGCAGAATAGATGCTCCTTCTCCTGCAGCGCCCAGCAACATTTCGGGCAGCTGAATCTCTCTGCTCAATGAAGAGACCATAAAGGCCTTGCTTGGTCCGGGAGACAAGGGGAGGTGTGTGAAGGGCAGCCTGGAGAAGGCTGGTATGGGAAGTGCCCCCAGGCGGTGGGGCAGGGAGGTAGCGAGGTCCCGTTGCGGTTGCTGGTGTTATCCGTGCTGGGAGGAGAAGGGATTTTAGAGGAGGCTCCTGGAAGCAGCAGAAGACCCGACACCTCGGTACGCACAGACGGAGGTAACGCCAGCAACGCTCACGCCAGAGTGTCGGCGTGTCTGTCAAGGGGCAGCAGGAGGGGAAGAGAGAAGAAAAATCCAAACTGCTACAAAAAGAAAAGGAAGAAAGGAAATAGGAGCTGGCTGAAATATTCATTTCCCCCCCTTTCCGGTAAAAAACAAACAAAAAAAAAATCCTAGTTGAAAATAAAAAGCCAAAGTGAGATAACAAGCGCCTCCCCGCCATCCCGCACGCCCTCCGCGGGAGGAGGAGCAGGGTCCCCGCGCCACCCGCACCTGCTCCGGCCGGGGCCGCGGGGCGCNAAGATACCGAGAGATAGAGATTTAAATCACATCCCCGGCTGTAGAAGGGGCAGCAGCAGCAGCAGCCCCGGCGCAGAGGCACGGACGCGAGCGCCGAGACAGGTCTGCCGGCTCCGCCGCTGCTGCTGCTGCTCACCATGGGTGCCGCCGCCGCCGAGCCCCCCAGCGCCATGGGCCTGGTGTCCAGCGTGGTGAACGACACCCTCGAGTTCTACCGCTGGACCTGGAGCATCCGAGGTAACGCGCCAGGGCGGCCCCGGCCCCGCCATCGCCGTGCCCGGCGCCCCCCGCCCGCTGCCACTGATGCGCAGCGGCTCAAAATGGCTCCGTCTCCCGGGAGACGCGGAGCGCGCTCCGGACCCCCGGGACGCGCCCGCCTGCCCTCCTCGCCCCTCCGGGTGCGCTCCGTGCGGTGCTTGTTTGTCTGCCGTAGCGGCCCGGGCTGCGCGGGGCATCGATCCGCGGCAAGGTGAGCGCGTCCCCCCGGGCGCCCGCGGGCGGACGTAGCGAAATCCGCTTCCCAGGGCCGTGGTTCCTCCGGTTCTCTGCCGCCGCGGCGTGCCTCGGGGTGGTCATACGGGAATCTGATGTCGGAGGTAAGCGGGGCCCTCCAGTAAGTCGAGCCCGAGCTCAGGCGGCCTCCGGCTTCTGCGGCAGGTGGGAGCCCCGTGTCGGCATCGCGTGGAGTTCAGCAAACGAAATGAGCGAATGGTTCTTACAGCCAATGCAGCGGCTTTTCATTTTATATTAAACGTGTTTGGGTCAGTTCTGCTGTTTTCCGTTTTCAATATGCTCCTGTATTGGCACCACACGACTGCAATGTGGCAGGTGCTGAAGGAAGAGTAAATGGAATTTCTCTTGGAATATGGAGAAATGTGCAAAAGCAGCTTTCAGTGCCGGGACAGCAGACGAGGTGGTATCTTGCTGCAGTGTCTGGTAGCTGTGGAAGTGCTATTGGTCAGCGTGAATGGTTCTGGCTCGTGTGTCAAATGAGAGGAGTCGCAGCTTTCGCAGTTGCTTGCTATTGTGAGTAGCCACGGGCAGCTGACAGAAGGATCATTTACTCCTCTGGATGTTTTCTTCATTTTTTCGTTGTCCATACAGCGATGAGGTTTAGCTGTTTTGAAACACACAGAGCAAAACTGGAGTGCATGCAACTGTGGATGTATTTCGTGGCAGTGTGATAAGTGGGAATGTGGGGCCTTCATTACAGATGAAGGGAAGCTCACTGCATCAGCAGTCTTTGCTTTTCCGCCCCCCTCCCTTCTGCCATCTGTCAGATAATAAATTAATCGTATGTTATAGATGGAAGGAGCTCACTTTTTTTCACAATTTGCCTTTCCATAACTTCTGTGTTTTGCAATATTTTAAAAATTAAACCTGCATGCATATTTTTCTCTTCTGTATTTAAAAACTGCCAGAATATGAGAGCAAATAAAAATGCTTGCAGCAGCACTGCATTGTAATCTACCAGTGTTTGCTCTCTTTCCCTGACTCTTGTAACATACAGTGGTTCATAGGCTGTCAGGTAGCATATGAAAGAGATGCTAGTCAATCAATAGCATTTTCAGATGGATATAAAAATAGATGTGGGTACAACGTTGATAACTGTATAGATTACTTGATTTCTTTGAAAAAAATATTTCAAGTTCTGATATATTTCCTGAACTTCAAGCATGTTATTTAAGTCTGTCAATAGACCATGTCTATTGTAAGCAAAAATGATCAGAGGGGGAAATAAAAAGAAGAAAAAACAAGTAAATGTAAAGAATGTAACAAAAAGTAACTGACAGTGTTACTACACATAGAGCAAACTTTTTTCCTTGTGTTTCTTTGGAGAATGTTAAGCGGTACCAGGATGACATTGTTATTGCCCCTAAAATATGTGTAAGTCTTACTGATTTACTAATGGAAAATTTTTAAATTTTGCTTTAAGTTCGGTAGTGTTGCTGTTTAGGCAGGATTCCATTGTACTGAAGTAATCGGTCCTATTTTGTGGAGAGTTTCTTGTTCAGATTCTGGATTACAGCAGGTCCCTGCAAGGCTAGTTTTGGATAGAGCCTAAGTCACATGGAAAGCATGTTACAGTTCTTTTTTATATGCAGTAGTATGTGAAACAGGGTTTTTCTGTAGTTTTTACAGTCAGGTAGGGATAGGTGAAATATGTAATATCTCACATTGTAGTTACAAGGTAGCTTGGGGTAAACAAGTGTTATTCATGAGGCAATGCTGCATAGCTGTTCAGTGAAATAATTATTTAATGTCCTAAGTTCTGCAAAAATACTTGCTCAGTTTGCTGCTTTTCTGCATGTTTCTTTGTTCAGATAAAAATAATTGTCTCCATTTGCCATCTCTGAGCGAACATACAGCATCCTTCCAGTACCTAAAGGGGATGTGAGAAGAGTATGGGAGAGGGACCTTTTAGAAGGGCATGTAGTGATAGGACAAGGTAATGGCTTCAGACTGAAAGAGAGTAGCTTTTGATTCAATATTAGGAAAAAATTCTCTACTGCAAGTGTGATGAGGCACAGGAACAGGTTGCCCAAAAAGCTTGTGGATGCCTCATCCCTGGAGTTGTTCAAGACCAGGTTGGATAGGGCTCTGAAATTCTAGTGGAAGGTGTCTCTGCCCATGGCAGGGTGGTTGGAACTAGATGATCTTTAGGGTCCCTTCCAACCCAAACCACTCTATGATATATGTTTAAAATAATGAATTCAGCACTGTTAGAAATTCATGCAATTCACCTTTGTGTTAAGAGCTATGACAGTGATGTTGCTCAACAGAAAACACAAATTATGGCATGCAAGACCATTGCCTAATGTTCAATATCATTAAATAAAAAACTATACCACGCAGCAAAGTTGCTCAACAAATGATGCTATGCAATAGCATTACAAAATAAATCACACTGAAACACTACGACACAGCAAAATTACACAACAAAATGTGAAGAAATTTTATTCCCACTACTACTCCTACACTTACTCTGTCCAGTTCCCACTTCCATTCTTTATTGAACACCTGTGTGTCTTCAGCCCTGTTCTCTCTGTTCAGCAGGGTTGTCCTGCCAGCAGGTGTTTTCTCCTGCTGCCTCTGACTCCTGTGATGAGACTTGTGTAGAACTATGCCAGATCATCCCACTGAGTCTTGTGCTGCTTTATTTTTGCACATTAAAGATTTGATCATTTTCCTCCCCTGCTTTGTGCTATTTATAAAGCAACTGACCTTTTCTGAGACCCCAAAAAAACCCAAAAGACCCAGTATATAATGAGCCTAAATGGATTTTGAGTCGATGTTACAGTTTCTTTTAGCATTAAGCATGCTGTCTAAAGCTAATTTGTTTGTGGTTTTGGTTTTGGTTTTTTAAGTCTTTCATTTGGGAATAATAGCAGTGTTCTGTGACTTTTTCCCTGTGTATGTTATCAAATACATTTTCAGCGCTAGCTTAATGCTTTTGCTTTTTCATTTGTTGAAAAACTCCTTTTTTTCTCTCCTCCCTTGACTACTTTTCAGACCCCTTTCATGAAAGCCCAAAATCCATTGCACCTAGAAGGCTGCAGGACATAACTTAGGAAGCCTTAAACTTCAGGAAGAGATAGAAGGGTCAAAAACATGTTCTTAGTGGTCAGCAAGAGGAAAAAAAAAAAAAAAGAAAAGGTGGCTAGAGGAACAGTTACTATCAGGAAATATGATCTAGGAATTCCATGTCCTTATTTCTGTAAGAGCATGGGACCAGTTCCATGTAATTCCTAGGGCAGGGCTTCCTTCTTTCTCTCAGCTCAAGTAGATGGTTGGGGTTAGATTTGCCAGGAAGGATTAAGGGTATGATTAGATGACTGAGCAAGTGACTTAAAGGGAGGTTCCAGTGTGAGTCCAGGGGAACTATTAAGATGAATAACTCAGAGCACAATCCAGGAAAGAAGGGTGTGGAAATCTCAAAATGTGGGTGAAGATATCATTGTCAGTTGGGGAGGGGGAATAGGAGACTGTGGCTTGAAAAGAAGATTTGTGAAACACTGTACAAAAAGATCTGTTTAGTGGAGCTAGTTAATTTGATTGTATTGAGCTAAAAATCAGAAGGCTTTTCTTACTTTGGGTGAGAATGATTGGTCTTGGAGCTCAAGAGTTTAAAGGAGGCAGGGCCATCCGAGGCCACATGGGGCTGCTTTGGAACAGCAACTATTTACAGCTGTTGCAGTTAATAAGATTACAGACTTTTTCCATGAGTAGGAAAGGAGAGAGATGCAAACTTTCACTTTAGTGGTAGGGTAGTGTCCTGTGTAGCATCTTGTTCAGGAGCAACATCAACTGTAGCTTTTATTAGTTGGGTCAGACATGTAAGGCAGTGAGGATGAAGAAGATGGTAACCTAAAGGTAAGCTGCTTGCCTAAAAAGTGAACCAGTGGAGCAGCTTCCTTGAGAACACCGATTGCCGTAAATGATTTTGCCAGTTCTTAGGACTAATTAAGAATTGCCCAGCAAGTTCAGGTTCATTTTCTTTTTCAGTCCAGGGAACAGAACCGGAACAAAACATGTTTTTCGTCCTTCTTCTTGTTCCTTCCCCCATGGAGAACCCAAGAATGAGCAAAGGATCCTGAGTGTTCATGCTTGAGAGAATTTCACTGGGGTGCTCAGTGCAATTAGTCCCTTGTAGCTGAGGATTTGTGCCGAAGCTGGAGGCAAGTAGAATCCCAGTGAAAGTTCTTCAGAGGATGATGATGGGGAAAGAGAACAACGGGTGAGATTAAGGTTCATGAAATCTGTTTCACAGAAACAAAGAAGAATGTGTTCCTAAACATTTGGAGGGCTCACTGAGCATCAGACTTAGTGATTTGGCACAATACTTTTCTTGCAGATACAATTTTCTTCTCAAGGGAACAGTTTTTTCAGTCTGCGGTCATGACTGGGTCAAACACAAGGATTAGACAGGTAGAAACATACCAGAAACGGAAAAGTTGTGTAACTGGGCTGGCTGTCTTGTGGCAGAAACACAAAGAAAAAACCTGTGGCAGAAGTAGCACTTGAAGAAATTGATTACAGAAGTAAAGGATGTTAAAGCCTAGATCATATGAGTCTGCTGTCAACCAAACTGAGCAATAGGAGCATCCCAGTGTACTTGATTCGTTTAACATTTAATTGCCAGTTAGTGGAGGGAGGGACTTTATTAGTGAAGAAAAAAATAATGGTTAGTATCGAAGGCAATTTGCTGGGTGTTTGAGAGAAGTTCTACCCCCATTTCATCATCAGGAGATTTTGTCAGATTGTAGAACTCAAAAGACGTAATCAGAACAAAACAGATACCAAGCATTTTTGGAAATGGAAACGTCATTCAGAAAAGTACATTAGTGAAGGGTTAGTGTTAGAGATCTTGGGTCACCAAGCTTCAAGACCTTGATCATGAGGGAGTAGCATCAAGCAAAATTAACTCTATGGATGAGTAGCTGAGTTATGAGTGGAAGACTTCTCTTTCCTAAAATGAAGGAGAAGTTGTAGGGATTATCTGCAAATATCAGCTCCAGCAAAGAAATGAAACAGAAAAAAAACCTTCAAAGAGCACCAGCAAGAATGTAATGCGAACTTCTGTTTGAGCACTCATAAGCATATTCCAGAAGGAAAAGGAAATGTGTAGACAAAATAACAAGAACATAACTGAATGTTTGAAAATTCATTCTAAAGCTGTGTGGATAGCATGTCTTTAAAACTTTCAAGGAAATAAGGTGTTATGAATACTCTTAAAGGAGAACCCATGGGAAAAGAAACGGCTGTATACAGAATTCAACCAAGCTGATTGCATGACCTTAGTACCTACTGTAGAAGACCAAATGGCTAGGTGCTAAATTTTGGCACGTTGTAAATTGCTGTTGTGGTGTTCTCAGCAAATCATGTTTCTCGACTGAGGCATCATGAGGTGCAAATCAGTATGGAGCCACATACTGCAGCCAGAGGTGAAGAATTCTTCAGCAGTTGAAATATCCTTGGCATGAAGCAGATGCGGCCATCCTGGAGACTGCACTGGTTACGTAGATTGATCAAGCATTGTGGCTGAACTCTTGTTCGTAGGTAGCTGTCTCTTGTGGGAGTACCTTGACTAGGAGTGTTTGTAGTAGTCACCCTGCATTTACACTGTGCTCTGGGTGAAGAGACATGCAGCAGGGCGGTGGCTGTAGATGAGGAGGACCAGAAGAGGTTGTATTCAAGGCAGCTATGCTGTGCCATCCTGTGCAACTAGGGGAGAGTGTCAAAGGCTGCATAAGGACAGTCAGTAGAGGAAGGTTAGGGAATGTAGGATGTAGTTCCTTTTAAGGTCTTGTGCATCAGCAGTCATGAGGAGTGGGTGAGGCAAGACTCCACTTCTTCCTCTGCCAGTCCAAACAGGTTTTTGGAGTTACTTGATTCAGATGGATTAGGAGAGCACTTAGATAAAAGGTGAATGAGTGAAAAGACTCCATACAGATATGGAGAGGACTTTGAAAGGAAGAATTTGCTAGGATGCAAGACTAAGGGAGGAGAAGAAGTTGTTTTGTGTACTGAAGAGTTTTTTGAGATAAGGCATGTGGGGTTGAATCAGGGCATGAATGGCCTGAAAAAGTGGAGCTAAATGAAAGTTAATTTATCTAAACAGTATTGGCCATTAAAAGAATGACAGCTTTGGCTTTTAAAGAGTGTTGATATGAGTGGAGTTTTCCCAGAGCACAGAGGTTGTGACAGTGTGATTTTGAGGATACATCTGATCCATAAGGTAGGACTTCTCTGACTAGTAAATACATGGCAGGGCTTTGCTTTCTCAAGCTCCAAGTTGGAGCTATCATTGCACTTCATCAGGAACTCTTTGAGTGGGACTGTGACTGACACCTCATTTAGGAGGATGTAGAGGCTGAATACAGTTACTGGATCTTGTGTGGTGACAAGTGGGTACAACTGTGCTCAGTGTTGTCAAACTCAAGTGCTTCTGAGTGTATGAACTTCAAAGTCTTGTGGAATTTTAAGGATATAAATGAAGACAGCTCTGAAGTTCGGGCTTGGGAATACTTAAATGTTAGCCCTGTTGCAGTTTTGACTACTGCAGCTAACTTGCAGACAAAGCAATAAGTAGCCTAGAGATGACTGGAGTGCGACGGGGTTTGTATTAACTCCCTTTGTGTGTGCTTAGATCTTAAGGTAAGCATGAGCTAGATTACCTTTCTCTCATGGAAGGTAAGGAAGAATAAGCTACCTCAATTTGGCTTGCATTTGATGCAAGATAGTGACATGCCTGTGGGCATTGATTGCTCTTGGTTTTGTTTCACTCTTGTGCCTGCAACTCAACTTCTTTCTTTAGGTACTTGAACTCAGTGGTTTGATCCTTAACTCCTGCAGCGGAGTGTTGTCTCTCTCTGTGGCATTGTGTCTGCTTGTACCGTGGGATTCTTCCCTTATATTGTGTTTGCATGGCAAAGTTTTGGTACCAGGGGGGCTATTCTAGCCCCATGGCCAACAGAGCCAATGTCAGCCCATTCCAAGATGGGCCCACTGCTGGCCAAGGCTGAGCCAATCAGTGATAGCAGTAAAATCTCTGTGACAACAATCACACTACCAAAAGCCAGCAGATTGAGGTAGGTGAGCCTGTTCCTCTACTCCACCCTTGTGAGACCCCACCTTGAGTACAGCTTTCACCTCTGGAGTCTCCAGCACAGAAAGGACATTGACCTGTTGGAGCAAATCTAGAGCAAGGCCACCAAGTTGATTAGAGGGATGGCACACCTCTCCTATATGGCACCTATGAAGAAAGGCTAGGAGAATTGGGAATGGAGAATCAGCCTGAAGAAGAGAAGGCTTTGGGGTGACCTAATTGTGTCCTTCCAGTATCTGAAAAGAGCCTACAAGAAGGATGTAAAGAAACTTTTTACAAGGGCATATAGTGACAGGATAGGAGGGAATGGCTTCAAACTGAAAGAGAGAAGGTTTAGATTACATGTTAGGAAAAAGTGCTTTACTCTGAGGATGATGAGACGCTGGAACAGTTTACCCAATGAAGCTGTGGATGCCCCATACCTGGGAATGCTTCAAGCCAGGTTGGATGGGGATCTGAGTAGCCCAATCGAGTGGAAGGTGTCCTTGTTCATGACAGAGTTGTTTGAAGTGGATGATCTTTAATGTCCCTTCCAATCCAGGCCATTCTATGATTCTACAATTACATATTTAAGAAAAAGAAAAAAAAAATGGCATGGAAGTAATTGCAGCAGGAAGAGAGGAGTGAGAATGTGAGACAAACCACTCTGCACACATCGAGGTCAGTGAAGGAAGGTGAGGAGGTGCTCCAGGCACCCAGCAGAGATTCTCCTGAAGCCCATGGAAAGGACCATGGTGGTGCAACCATGCCCCTGATGCCTGCAGAAGTCCATAGGGCAGCAGAGATCCATCTGCAGCCCCTGGAGGAGTTTCACACCAGAGCAGGTGGATGCTGTAAGAAGGCTGTGATGCTGTGGGAAGCCTGTGCTGGAGCAGGCTCTTGGCAGGAAGGATCACACACTGGATCAGTTTGTGAAGAGCTGCAGTCTGTAGGAAGTCGTGGCAGAAGGACTTGGGCTGGAGAAATTCATGGAGGACTGTCTCCTGTGGGAGCAACCCCATGCTGGAGAAGGGGAAAGACTCCTTCTCTTAAGGAGAGTCAGCATCAAAAACAACATGTGATAAACTGACTGTAATCCCTATTCCCTCTTCCATTGCCACTGGCAAGGAAAAGGTAGAGAATCAGGAGTAAAGTTAAGCCTGGGAAGGAGGAAGGGTTTGGGAGAAAGATGCTTTTAAGGTTTGTTCTACTTTATTATACAACTCAGATTTTGATTGGTAGTAAATTCAATTCATTTTCCCAAGTCACATCTGCTTTGTCCATGACAAAGTAATCAGTAATCAGTTTGTGGCCTCTCCCTGTCCTTATCTCAACTCATGAGCCTTTTCTTCTATTTTCTTGCCCCTGTCCAGCTGAGAGGGGAGTGACAGAACAGCTTTGGTAGGTACCTGGCCTCCAGTCAGGGTCAAACTACCACATCCCTAGTTTCGCTCTCTGTTTCAGCATAATCATGAATGCTTGGCTGCTTGGTTTGTTTCCGTCATATTTTCATATTCCTCTTATCTCTTTCTGCTATATCTAAAAAGTGTCTTCTTCCAGCTTAGTTTGCATGCTTGACTATGGTGTTCTTCTACTGTCTTTTTTTATCTGCTTATAGATATTACCTCCTTGATTCCTTCTCCCAATTATGACCAATAAGAAAGATTGTTTTACTGCTTTCTAAATGTTCCTAGAATATTGCTGGAAGAAGGGAATTTATAACCCATTTCTGTTGAGCCAGTAAATCTCTCTCTGACATGATTTTATGTCCTTCTGTTCTTAGAACATCACTGTAACACCTTGTTTTTAAATGGTTTGAGATGACGTAAAGAATAAAAAGAAAGTAGCTAGTAGTTAAATTGACTAGCTGGGCTGTAGGCTTCATAATCATATTTTCTATGGTTCCCGTTTAGTATTTAGTGGTTTACCAGGAACAAATGTGCCCAGTACCCCAGAGTACCCCAAAATGCTTTGATATTTAGGTCAAATTTTTTTCTGCTCTGTCCAATCTCCATTTCAGTGATCCTTGATTTTTTTTCCAAGAGTGAGAAACTTAATTGCAGAAACCATTACAGAAGCTTGTGGGCCACATGTTACCATGAAAGGTAACACAACTATAGAAGTGAAAATACTTCATTTTAGCAGTCATTTGGACATGGACATTATGTAGCTTCCAAACTGATGATTTTGCTACTGTGTACTTAACAAATGAAATATTCAGACACTGATCATTCTTTTCATAATTTTTGGGTTAAGAACATTTTGTCATTCAGTTCATATTTTGAAAATTAACATTGCAAAATTAGTCTTTTTTTTTTGGTGTTTGCTTCCTCACCCCTGATTTGTCATTTTTGCTGATGTTAAAGGGATGTTGAGGAATTAAGTTCTAAACGTTTTAGAGTTTTGTTTTTCCTTGGAGGCTTTGACTGATGTATTTGTGTTAAGCTAACAGAAGACCTAATGAATCTCACAACTGTAAATATACTTCTGCCTCTGAACTTTGAAGAGCTAATGCATTTCAATAACTCCTTTTGTAGTCTTCTAATCAAAACAAAATTCTCATCTCATTCATCCTTCTGTAAAACCAAAGTGATGAGAAGCAGCGTTGTGATAATGCAAACAGGAAAAACAGGTAGTTTATCAGAGAGCTTTCTGTGCAGCTTGCAAGTTTTCTCCAGTAGCTTTCTGATATTATTCTTAGGTAGATTTCACTTGCCATTGATGGTTTTCATACATTTTCAAGCACTGCATTTAAAAGTCTCTAAATGTTCATCTGCAACCCCAAATTACTCTGTTACAAGAGCAGCCATGTAAGTTGTTTACATTCACTTTGTAGTTAAGCACTACTATCCCTCCACTGTGTTAGCAGAGTAGCAAGACTTGTATCAGTGCTGAATTTACTGTCCTGCATATGCCGAGTACATAACACTTGTCTCTACAGTGGATAAGACCTTGCAGAGTAATTATTGAACAAATGTTAATAATCCTTCACATTTTTCAAGGAATTTGCATTTGAACTGGGGAATCCAGTAATGATATCTGTCTATGGAGAAGATCGTCATACTCTATGATCATCCTCTTCAGCATTATAAAACTCTGGGTGGGCCAATAGACTAATCTGTTATTGCAGCATTGAATGTGAATAAATCCTATGTTTGTATTACTACTTACTGATACCCCTACAAATGTTTACATAGTACCAAACCCCCGTGCTTTTGCATGAAGTCTGAGCTCTGAGGAATAGTTTTGACAAAACCACAGAAGCTAGAATAAAAGTTTCAGTAGAAGGAAAACTTTGTGGAGTATGTTTTGTGCAGTACTTTTATTACTTTAGAAATACACAGACATAGACTGGATCATAAAGTCTGCAACTAGTTTATAAAATTACATTGTGTGGAAGGGTTGGGGGTTTTGTTTGCTTTCATCTGTTTACTTCATAACTTACAATATTTAAGAAAAGGCATGCAGCTATCACTGCACTGGGAATGCATCTTGCATTTGTGATGTTTGGAAAAGAGGACTTGGCAAACAGGAGAATGCTTCACACCTCGAGGGCTTTTATCTTGCAAACCTTGTGTAAGCTTCAGTGAGGATTATATTTTTATTATTCCTTGAAGCAGAGTATTTGTACTGTGCCCACAAGTAATAATAATCAATTGGGGAGATAAATCAAATATAATTTGAGCGAGATAATCTCTTTGGACTTGAAAATCCTGAGACTTGGTGATAAATTGTCATGTCTCCTGAACTTCATAATAATTCCATTATTATCCTTGTCTTGAAATGTGTATCATGTAATTGCTGTATACAGGCACAAAGACAATACAGTATTAATGACTGAGTGATAGGAGTCCTGAGAAGACTAGAATGCTAGTCAGAATAATGGGAAGGCTGGTTAAAATACATCTGGCCTTTTAACAGCAAACTGGGATTCGGCTTTCCTGTTACTTTAGTGGGAGTTTATGAAACACATGCGTATTACACAGGTGATCGTTAGCTGCAGGAGATGTTGCTCTTAGCTGTGTGGCATTTTGATTTTATGTTGCTGTATACAGCTTTAAAGAAGACTAAGCAGTCAATTACAAAGCCCTGAAGTTGAAGACAAAGCCACAACTGGTTATAGGTGGTACCTGTTAGTCTTGCCTTGTAGTCCTTTTGGTTTTGAGGCAGGCATCTCTCATTTCTGACTGCAGCAGGATTTTGTACAGCTTTGTCTGCAAACTTAGAGTGTGTGGGTTTCATTATTTTGGTTTTCAGGGTATATGCTCTCATTATTCATTGTGCTTGGGGCCAAATACTTTTATTCTTGCACCTTAGTTTCACATTTTATGGCTTGTTAAAATGACAGTGCTTTGTTGTAAAATTTTGATGTCTCTCGTTCTTGACCCAAATGAATTAGTTTGTTCTTGACTAGTTAAAGTTTGAGGATAGACAAAATACTTAACTCAGATATTTAGATTTATTATCAAAGATCAAAATAAACTTGCTTTCTCTCTACTGTTCTGTTAATTAATAAAAAATAAAAAAAAAAACTTAAAGCAGATCAGCTACTGACCATGCTTTCATATACCAGGTTTTGGGAACCTTTGTCCATATAGCATCCTGTGCATAGCATCCTTCGCTTTACCAATAACATACATGGGAATAAATTATTTTCTGTGAGGGTGGTGAGGTACTGGAACAGATTGCCCAGAGAAGCTGTGGATGTCCCATCCGTGGAAGTGTTCAAGGCCCGTCAGGTTGCATGGGGCTCAGAGCAATCTCTGGGAGGTGTCCCTGCTCACGGCAGCATGGTTGGAACGAGATGATCTTTAAGGTGCCAACCCAAGCCATTCTGTGATTCTCTGACACTCACATCTTTGTTTTCTTGCCAGTCGTAACCACCACTGATGCTGTGATATTATGGTAATACAGAATTTTTTGTGAGATAAAGCAGCAGGGGCTTGACTGTTTCCTGAGAAGCCAGTGCGAGGCTGTTTTAATGGTTTGTAGAGTATCCAGAGATGAGCCATGAAGATGATTCTATGACTGGAAAATATGCTATCAGGTAACTGAGATGAAGTGCTTCTTTAAAAAATTTTAGAAAATTTTAAAAAAGGAAAAAATGGTAGCTAGTGAGTGAACTGATAACTGTTCAAAACTACTAAAATGAGGAAGGAAAAAATTTTAAAAGGTGGGCCTAGCAAAGAAAATTATAATGAACTCGTTAAAGTTTAATCGTAATTTCTTTGGATGTAGAGAGTAACTTTATGCTAGTTAACATTTTACCGCAAGCTGCTATATATTCTACTGGGCTTTCTGCCTTTGAAAAGACATATCATGTATTAAAATGGGAAATTCTTCTAAGAAAGATTCCTTAGTTTATACATTTGTTAATGGAAGCTTCATGGCCTTTACTTTGTAGATGATACTAGATTCTTTCTAAGTACTGGTATCTTTGACCTTGTCAGACTCCCTAGAAATACCCATAGTGCCAGAAGACTGCAGACATAACCAAGTGTGATAGACAAGAAAGAAGCATAAACTGGCCATTCCTTTTGTCCCAATCCTTTTGCTTTTCTGTGGTAATCTGTCTGCACAATCCTTCCTAAGAACATGTGGACTTTTCTTTTGCCTGAAACATGGAGGAGGCTATAGGGATGTCACTGGAGTTCATGCAGTAGCTTCAACCTACAATTATAGGATTTCTCATTAAAAAAAACTTTATAAATTGAGATTATTAGCAACGGGACAAGAGGAAATGGCCTCGAGCTGTGCCAGGGGAGGTTCAGGTTGGACATCAGGAAAAATTTCTTCACTGAAAGGGTGTTTAGACATTGGAATGAGCTGCCCCAGGAAGTGGTAGAGTCACTGTGCCTGGATGTATTCAAGAAATTACTGGACATGACACTTAGTGCTACGGTTAATTGACATGGTGCTGCTCAGCTGTAGGATGGACTTGATGATCTTGAAGATCTTTTCCAAATTTAGTGATTCTGTAACTCCATGAATTGAGGATTAGAGTGCAATTTGTACAATGAATAATCAATATCAAAGCAGATGAGTTAATTCAAGCAATGACAACCTAAAAGAAAAATTGTTTTGAGACCATATGAACAGCTCTATTAAAATAATAGTAAGTGAATAGAAATTTTTTGCTTCTACAGATGTTCAATCCAAAAATATAGGGCCTCTCAGTTTTCACTCTGCATCAGTGCTTCTCGATCAGTCTTCAGTCTCAAGCTGTACATCCCATATAGCCATGTACTGTTTTAAAGGCTAATGAGTTTATAGCTTCACCTGTTGTTATTCTGAGGTATTATTTAGTCAAAGACTGGGCTTTTTTCTTGGAATCTCTGCAAACTGCTAACAGTAAATCTACTTTTGAATTATTCTCATGCATTACTCAGTTTAGTGCAAAAGTGTAGGGTCTAATCAGGTAGATGAATATTCAAGTTTACTTTCAGTGGATCCAGTCTGCAGTGGTTGTGTAGCCAGAGTGAATCTTATATTCACTTGTAAATATCTACATGACTGAACCAGCATTTCTAATAAAAATGTTGAAGATAAGTGTATTGTATATTTATCTGTAGCCAGAAAGAAAAGGGGAAGAGGGGCACTAAAGCACCTTAAAGGGATCTAGTGTGAAAGCTTTGTAAACATTTTAAGGTGTGTGCAGTTATGTTTCTCACCTATTTTTTTAATTATGATATGTACTTTCATTTTGTAATGAATTCCATTACAGTGGTAGTGGAACTAACAAGGTGTGGGAAATTCTTAGGTTTCATGGAAGAGTACTCCAGTTAGGTAATACTGGTTTGCCTTCCTTATATTGTGGAGTTGAAATTTGACTTGTTTCAGGAAATCTTTCTCAAACTTGAGGTTGGCTTTGAGAGTACTTTTGTTAAAATAGACATGATCTGCAGAGAGCTCTCACAGAACCACTTTTAAAAGTCGCCATCATTTCTGCAGTGTCTTTAGAAATGTAATCGGACAGATGGATGTGCTGGATTGGCACTGTAAGTGCCTTTGCGCTGAGAATAGTACCAATAGCTATTAATAACTTTGAAAGTCTCTCCAGGTAAATTAGTGAGTAGCGACCTTATAGCTAAGGAATACATATGTTCTTAAACTAAAAATAAAGATTTTCTAAGTATTTATTTTAAACCTAACGTGAACACAGGGAACTGCAAAAATCATATATTTTAGTAATGTAATACTTTCTCTAAAACTAATTTTAAAAGCAGAGATAGTCACTGTTGTACTATTTCATGATTTCTCTAGGTGAATGTCAAAGTGACTATGCTATGCATTCGTTTGCTTATTTTTAAAGTTTGTACTTCTTGGGGAAAGAAAATAATTGATCCTAGGCTAAGTAATATGCAGGAAATTGAACCATCTAAAATCTTTATTGGAAAGGAAATGCTGAACCATGTTTAACAGAAATGCTTGCATATTAAAACAATTACAATATGTTTCTCAAAGGTTTCTTGTGATTTTTAATGCTGTAACAGCATCACTGCAACCTTACTTATTGAAATTCTTCTTCACTTGCCGTCCATATTTCAGTATAGGTTAATTATGTCCTCTTTGGACATTGCCAGGCAGGATATTCAGTCCTTTTCACTAGTCCTGCTCTTCTTGCTTTGAAGGAAGAAATCAAAGGGATTTATGTGTGTATTTCTTGTTAAATTTCACCACAGAAAGAATTACATCCTGCAAAGGTAGTTACTTCAAGGCAATTTCAATTATTTATATATATATGATAATAATATATATACTTACATGTAATATATATATATACACATACAGATATGTAAGTTCTTCTGTTTCTTGTCTTTGCAAGGTGAAACTTTAGAACTTAGATACACAAAATTACAGGAAAGCCTTGTGTTTATACATATTTCCCACTATTTCCTTACATAACAATAATTTTCTGTCAGGAACATGTTAGCAGATGCCTTAGTCTAGGCTGGATACATTTTTGCCATAAAGTGCAACCATAAGTTCTTGTTCAAAAAGTTTTCCCTCCATACCTAAAGACCATGGTACTACAGGCTATGCCATCACAGCAGACATTTTATTTGTGATCAAATTAGAATCTGGGTCTTGGGATTTGAAAGACAAATGCATTAATCCCCTGAAAGATTCAGTCAATCTCTGTCAATTCTAATCAGGTAAAGGCATTGGTCTTTTTGCTTCAAAGCAGTTGGAGGGATTTTTTTTTTTAAATTCAGGGAGCTGACCTTTTTATTTCAAGCTTATTTCTTCTTTCAGGTAAAATTGTTCCTATTCCATGTGAACTACTGCAGGATTTAATGCATTCATAAGTTCCCTTAAGCTATCACAGTTCTCTGTAATTTGCAGAAATCTTTTGTGGTCATCAGCACCAACTAGTAAGTAGGACACAAAATTATGCTGGTTTTGCTAAAACAGGTTGGGGGATGGGAGGGAGGAAGGTGTTGGAGTAGCTTGGAATGTTTGTCACTTGAGCAGATGACTTAAGATAGAGAATTTATCTTAGTTTGAAAGAGAGCATATGAAAAGAAGTTTGGAGCAAAGGTCTGCATTTTACTGGGTTTTCTGTGTAGAACATGGACAAGCAGGCTTACCAGGTAAACTGAAATGAAACTGGTTTTGTGCTACCTTCTGTGCAATAAAAATGATACACGGAGTTGACTTATACTGCAGTAAGTTACTTTGCATTATCCGGGAGAGATCCTGTGATGAAAAAGTTCTGAGATTAATAGCATCATGTTTTCTGAAGCCATGGTACTAGTTAAAAATAATCATATGCAGAGGCCCCTAGATGCCCTTAAAATAAATGTAGGGTGGTAGTCCATAGTTAGCACAGTAGAATAGACTTTTCTACTGTTTTGGCCAGGATGTACTCCAGAACTCAATTGCCTACTGTATTCCCTCTCATAGAAGCATATTGTGTTTGAAGTGTAATTACTCATCCTAGGAGAGGTCAGGCCCCCAATATGGCAATGTTAGATTCCTTGGGTAGTGTGTTATGAGATTTGTATCAGTAATAAATGTTTTTCATGTAAATACTTCAAGGCTTGTCTCTGAGATGTGGTGGCTTGCTGTCGAAAAACCTGTTGCAGAGGGAAAGAAACAGGCTGAAAAAATGCTATGGAAGAGTAATGGCAGCTTTTCAGTTGCTCTTATGTTGTTGTCAGAGTTAATGAAATAGATCTCTTGGTTTTCTCCAGTGAAGTTCTTCAATTTACAGTTCTTGTGGAAAGGAGGTGGAAGAATTGTTTGCAGTGCTGATGAGGTGTGAGGCAAAGCCTATTTGCAGCTGGGTTCTAATAGAAGTTGTCCCTTTGTCTTTCCTTTCACCCTCCAGTGAGTGCTCATTCTTCCATCTAGAAATCTTTGTCTCCTGCCACAAAAAGAAATCTGGAATAGGTCATGGTTTCCCTGTTTTCAGCAGTGGGTGGTAACATCCACCTCCTGGGTAAAATTCAAATCTTTCTCTTTCACATTTATTTGTACTGCACTTTAGTGTGTAAGATACCATGAAATACTGTGTTAGAAAATAGAAGACAGATTCTCTAATGTGTCTTTTCCTCTTTATTCTATTTATATTGCTTACTGCAAGAAACCTGGGAAAGCAACTGTCTCTTGCATCACCTGTTATTAACTCTTTGTGTGCTACAGAGAAGGGAGATATGGATTTGATTAAAGCATGTGACTTACTGACTATTCCCAGAGCTGTATCTTAACTGACACCTTCTTGTTTCATGACGAGTCCTTGCCTATTACTTGGTATCAGGTAGATAATGAGGTTCTCCTTTTTTTTTTTTTTTTTAATGGTGTTATCTTTTATTTTCAAATTCCGATTGGTAGAGCAATTGCTAAAAGCAAGAAGGAACTAAAGTCTAAAGGATATAAGAGTGTAATAATTGCAATGCAGTAGTGATTTCAACTTCAATAGGTGATATTCTGTGTGGTGTCAGGAGCTTGCCGAAAAGTTAAGCAGTAACTGTCTCCTCTCACTCTGTTCAGTCTTCTTTTACTGCCTGTGTTTCTACAGCCAATTTATCTAATTTTTTGACATTCCTCCCTGTAGTCCTTGCCCTGTCTTGCCCTTGGCTTCTTTGGTGGCTGTGGCCACATGGCTGAATCCCATCATTCTGGCAGCATTAGTCTCCTTTCTTGAGGTTACCATGCGTTAGGATGAATTCTCTCATCTGGTATTAACAGCTGTAATGGAAGCAGCTAGGCTTCTCTTTCTTCTTTTCCAGTTCTTTTTAGGCATACTAGCATCTTGGAATATGCAGCTTAATTATTGTTAAATCATCTGGAAGTAAGAAGAATCTGTGTTCTTCACTCTCTCTTTCCCTAGATCACAGTACTTGTTTATTAGAAATAGTGGGCCTCATGAAATTTGTTCCTAAAATTAGGTTCTAATTTACGGCCTGAAGGACAACAAAGAAAATGAGAAAGAAGAGTAGGAGAAGTAATGGCAGCGCTGTTCTTTATTTTCTTCATTGCATTGCAGTTCCTCATTTTCTTGATAAGAAGGGTTTTCTAAATTACTGGTTATATGCCTGCGATCGAGAATTAATTTGGTATAGGAATGGTATGGGAATTTTTCGTGGTCTTTGACTTACATTTCTCTGAAAGAAACTTGTCCTCTAGGTAAATCTCTGGACAGCTGCATTTGTGAGTTTACCCCCAGCTGACTGAAGGCAGGTTTTTCAGATGTTTGAACTTCCCAGGGAGTCCTGCGATGTGATTCCCATATGAACTGTCACTGGCCTAGGCATCTGGAAGATAATCCAGTTAGTATCATAGAGCTGTGCAGTAACTGAAGTTCTGATAGTTGTGAAGTAGTTACCTTTTATCTCTTGTTACAACTTGATATTAGCCTTCAGGACAGGAGGGCACACGTGACACACGGAACAACACCAGCACTAAGGAGGTGTCACTGCAGTCTCACCTCCCTCCTCTAGCAGAGCTGTCTTCTAATCCTAGATGTCACTGGTTCATCAGGCTAAGACTGCTTTTTTCATACTGATCCAGAACTTAATATAGCATATTCTCAGCTCTGAAATATGTGTAATGTAACTGGATCCTGTGAGTGACTGTAGGAGACTGTAAATAAAACCTTTGTTTCCCATATGGCAGCACAGATTGACTAGAACCATCCCTTTTGAACTCTTTTATTTGGTTGTTTTCTGGTGACATTGTTAGTATTCTGTCTGAAATGTGAGACTGACCTATATCAAACAGCAAAGGTTGTCATCATACAACCTGTATAAAATTGATAGGAGACTTTCTAGTGCCTAATTTTAAACTAATAAAAGCTACTGGTTTTATCAGTATTTTGCCAATTTTATGTATCTTTCATTTGCAGTGGTGTTGAATATTTGGTTATACTGCCACTGCAGTCACTATTCATAAGCAAAATTTGTTTGGGGGAATTAGTGGGTTGACTTGTGTTTGGGCTAATGTGATTCTGTTTGCTTTATTGTTTTGGAGTGTAGAACTGGACAACAGAGCTTGAATGACATAATGAATCTCTGTGTGAGATAATGTGATATAGTGGAGGTTTTTTTAAAACTATTATCTTTAACCTTCCTAGAAAGAATGAGTGCATTGTGTTTCTATCTGATGCAGCTATTCCAGGAGAAAATAATACTTAACAAATTCAATGCTTAAAGTGATGATGGAATATATTTTATTCAGACCTTGTTGACTCCTTCTGTTTGCTTCACTCCCCCAGACAAACGTGTTGATGATTGGCCCTTGATGCAGTCTCCATTTCCAACGCTGACTATAAGCACTATTTATCTCCTCACTGTCTGGCTGGGCCCCAAATGGATGAAGACGAGAGAGCCCTTCCAGTTACGCTTCCTGTTGGTTGTTTACAACTTTGGAATGGTTCTGCTCAACTTCTTCATTTTCAAAGAGGTGTGTATGCCCTCTTGCAAGAGGGAATTCTTACTGAGGTTTGAGGATTTAAAAATGAAAATGATGTTGCATGTTCTTGATGTCTATTGAGAGAGAATGTTTTGGACAGACTTTTAAAGATATGTTTACCTTGGAGGTGAGTATTTCTATAAATAGGTAGTTTCTGTTTGAGAATAATTGCACTGAGTCTATAGACAGAAATTGTGTTTGAGGTATTCCAAGTTCCTCTTAGATTTATATTAGTCTAAATACTGGAGAGAATAAAATCTTGTAACTTGTAACTGATACTTTTTTTAATCTTAATAATCCTAAAGGGTGTCAGAATGTATCTTGTTAGAAATTAAGCTGTTTGTTTATGCTTTCAATGTGTTTATAATTTTTAGAAATTCAGATGTCTGTTGTCTGTGAGGAAAAGTATCTCGTCTATAAGTTTTCTTTAAGAATAAAAATGAAGTGAACTATATCTTGAAATAAAAATAAAAGGATACAGACTTCTAATGTTTGTTTTGCAATGTTCCGAGTGTGTTAATTTAATACATTTCAGAGTTGCTGCATTTTTCCTTTGTTAGATTTTCTGGACAGAGGAAATGAGTAGTAACACTGCAGTGGATCAGATGTGTAGCAGTAGCTTACTGGAATTACTTAACAGTTTGGTTATTGTTATTCAAGGATATCTGTACAGAATATGCTGTTTATGATGATGTTAAGTTTATGCTGCCATGACTGCTCATGTGGATCAGGGAAGACCTTCCTGGAAGATCTGTAATCATAGATTTGCAAAATATGTTGCCAGAAGTAAGCAAATGAACAGAGCAGTTAAAATCACAGCATTGCAGAGCTGTCTGGTCTGTTCTGTACTTTTGCCAGGAAAAAATGGCATATCTGATGATGATATGCATTTTGACCCTTTCCCGGAGCTCCTAGCATGAAATCATTAATCATAAAATTATTTCAGCCTCTCTTTAAGACATGGTTTAGTAAAATTTTAGCCATCACACCTTAGTCATTTTGTCTCAATTGTTTCCTTGGCCTGTTCAACTAAGTAATAAAGTATGACAGGTACAAAAGAATATAATGCTGACATGCAAGCATAATTGAAGGAAGAGATTAAATCCAATCATCTTGGCAGGCTAAAACTGAAACTCCTGAAATTAATTCTGCAGTGTTACTGCCATGCCTGTCTTTTTCACTTATTCTTTTAAACTGGTTTATTTTATCCCTAAGCTGAATTCCAGCAAACTTGCAGTCAAATAATTTTCAGACCTATCTTCGTTACAGGATATGTGTTTGTAGCATTTCCATGTCACTGAATTAACATAAAAATGAAAGGGACTGCAAATACCTATTTGTCGTTGATATGCTGAAAGCTCATAACTTTATACACAGAGGTTCTAGTTTCCTGCTCTCTCCTAATGGTAGATTGTTATTCAGTGGATGTTAAGGCAATAGATACAGCATTTCCAGGAAGAGTCTTTTCTTGATTGTAGAGATCGATAGGAGGAAGGTGTTCAAGTTTCACTTGTTCCCTTTAACGAGACAACTTCTGCTTCTGTCTACATGAAGTTTACAATACCACCATGCCACTGTTGAAATTCACACCAGTTTTAATGTAATTGCTATGAGTAAAATGATACTGTTTGTATTTCATGAGCGACTGTAAAGTTTCCAGATGCTGCTAAGAACAGAACTTAAATATGAAATGCCTTTAAATATTATTTAAATAACTGTCCTAATGGCAAGCTCTTTTGTTCATCTGTGGTAGCTTATGTTAAATAGTAAGTCATAAAGAACTGCGAGTCTAGTTGCAAGACTCTCATACTTTGAATTCAAATTCAGGTCCAAACTTGGAGCAAATTTTGCTTAGAGCAAAGACACAAAGGAATAGACCCTATTTTGCTGCAAAACCATGAATTTCTTATTCTACTTCAAGGCAGTCTGGTGAGGTCAATTTACTGCCTTTTACCAAGGGAACCTTGGTTGAGTTATCCAGTCGGTCACAGTAGAGATTGATTGGTTTCTGTAACAGTGCAAACTAAACTTTCCCTGCTCTTCTCTATCAGTACTGGATGTGCTTGTGCCTGTGTGAGACCACACTGGAGTTCCAGTTAGTTACAGTAGTTTGTAAATGGACTTAGATGATGCAGAAGTAGTTCCATTTCTTTTCTAGAAAATCACTTTCTGTGGACAGTTCTTTCATTTACCTCCTTTAACACACATGTGCAGCAAATAAGTCCAGAGGTTCACAAGGTTGTGTATGTTGATTTTTTTCCTGGGTAACACTTGTCTTTGCATGTGTCTTTGCATCCTAGTGCTGTATGCAAGATGGGACAACAAAGTATACTCAAGTTCAGTCTAAATAAGATGCAAGTCAGGTTAGTGGAAAGAGTAGTCAGTACCTATCCATGGGGGCTTTTTTTGAGATCTTTTTCTATCACCCCAATCTACAGGTTATGTCTGCTCCACTGCTGTATCTCTTTGATCCTTAACAGAGTGGGATTACTTGGCTTTAAACATTTTTGGATCATAGCATTCATGAATATCAAGATTAGAAGTATTTTAGAACTTTGTACAGCTCTAGACAAGTGTACTTCTTTGCAATGGGAACTTGCTCAAATGTCAAATTTTATCTTCTCTTGTCAATGTTTTTGCAACGTGCTTAGTTTGGAGAGGCCCTACAGGTGCACATCAATTGCTTTAGGCTATTTTTATTTGCACAAAATGGTAAACTTTTCTCCATCCATTTTCCCTCACTGTGTTTTGTGGGTGTTCAGCTTTGGCTATTCAAAGTGGTTGGGTTTTTTTTCTGGATTTTGATTATTATACTGTGTTAAGAATTGTAGATCCAAGTTATCTAATCCCCGTCTCTTGAATAGTGTTCTCTTGAATCCATACTAGGAATAGCATTTTTGTCAATTGTAGTGAGAGCAATTAGGTATTTTCTCTTTCTGAAGCTAGAGCCATCAGAAAAAATATTAGTGTCTGAATAGCTTAAGGTCATACTGGAATTTGTTGTACAAGGCTCTAATTATTTGGGCAGATACATGCAGGGAAAAGTGAGTACTTTCTTTTTAATTTATGAGAAAAAAATAAGTACTCTGTAACAATAGGTTGTTAGTACTAAATATTGGCTTTCTTCAATACTATTTTCATTACTAATAAGTATTTCATTTACTTAATTTCAAAGTAAGTAACTTTAAGTATTTCCATTCAGGTAAGTTTGATGTAGCAAGAAATTTGCTGATAATTGTTATAAATGTGCTTTCTATATTATATTTCCCCTCATGTATGGCTTTAATATTTTCAGTTGTTCTTGTCGTCAAGAGCTCGAGGGTACAGCTATGTCTGCCAGACTGTGGATTATTCAGATAATGTTTATGAAGTTAGGGTGAGTATTTCTTATTTGTATTTGTATATGAATGTGTGTAATATATTGCACTAAATGACGGTTTAAGCCTTGTCTGAAAACAGTGTTTCCTCAGCTGCTGTCAACCATGACTGTATCCCGTTACATCCTCACAGGCCACTTCAGGTTTGACTACATTGTACGTAGCAGGTTTAATCAAAGTGCATCAGCATATTTTACTTCTGACTGCTACAAGTAAGGGCAGTCTTAAAGATACCATCCTTGGCTTCATCCACAGCTGAACAATCCAGGGTAAACTTTGTGTACATGCTTTGGTTCCTAGATTTGCTGAAGTTTGTGATACCAGGGTAACCACAGTAAAGGTGGTGTGTTCTAGCTAGATCAAAGCAAGTGAGATTTGTCAGCTTATCTTGTGGCTGTGCTTCACCCATGCTGGTGAGGCAGCTCTTTGTCTCCTTTACCCATGTCTGGCTTTGTGAGGTCTTTCTGGCATTCAGCAAGTGTATTATCAGTACATTGCATTGTATAATCTTAGATTTCAAATATCTGGGTTTTGGAAAACGTCCAAATTAAAAGCAAAGCGCAGATACTTGTTCATTTTCGTAATGCTGTTGATTAGCTCATGTACTAAACCTTATCTTCCAGCAGAGCTGACACTTGCAAATCTCTCAGCTGTTCTTGCAAGTTTCACATACAGATTAGAACATGTTCCTGAAAATGCAGTGAAAGTATGCTATAGTCTAAATGCATTATGTTTATAGCACACTTAATAAAAATGTTTATGAGGTTGCTGATCATGGATGCTGTTAGTCAAAAGCTTGTGCATGTGGCAAGGGTGGTAGGAAGGAAAGGTTTGAATCTTACACCTTATTTATAATGGCTGATATTGCAGAACAGCTCTGTGTGTAGATTTTTATTGGCCTCATGGTAGTTGCCAATCTTTCACCTTTGTCAATACAGTGTTCTCACTATTTCAGTCACTAGAATGATTCTGTTAAAAATTTTGTTGAAAATTAAGATCTAGCAAAGTATAGCATGTGCTTGACAGGTTTGTGGTGTTTACTGGATAAGCAAAATAGAATGCCCTTGTACTTAGCTAAATGACATTGAGGACTGGTATGGCATATATTGAAAGAATTTTTATATTAGCTAAATACAAGCAGTATTCTGTTTCATAACCTCACTTTTAGGTGCACTTGTTCGTGCAGTGGAGAGGTCAGACCTCCTCAAAAGAATTTTCATCCGTTTTGTTTGTTACGACAAACAGAGCATTATTATACAATGAAATAAAGGCAAAATGACCTGAAGAATATATTTACACTATATAATATGTCCAGAAAGGAAGGGTTGCTCTAGCAATATATACTCTTTTGACTTCCTGACTTTTAAATTTTTTTAAAGTTTTTTTTCTTAAATTTGTGGATTTGCATAAAACTTACCTCTGAAGTTTTAAGTTGTAGCATGTTCAGTTTGCAACTGAGGGAGTTGAGGAAGTAGGGAAAATTGAGTTCTTTCAAACTGCTGCAGCAATTGTACAGTATGTTATCAGTTAAGATTCTTATCTTGATCATTTTCTGGTAGTTCATTTGAATGAATTCTCAGTTTAGGTAAATAAGTTGCCAGTAGAAAATTATACTTTCCACAAGTGTACTTTGTCTAACTGAGGATTGTGGGATACATTTCTGTCCTGCTTTACAGTATATCTGCATGCTCTGCATTTAGAAGGTATGTTGTTTTTTGACACAGTCAGACAAAATAAAACCCCAAAACCCAAACTTCATCAAGATTTCTTTCACCATCATTTTTCATAATATAAACCTGACAAAGCAATTTTTAAATGTTTTTGAAGTTTTGAGTATAGAATTTACAAGCATTTTAGCACATCTCTCACACCCTTTTAATAGATATAGATACTAAATATCTAGCATGTATTGGCACCAGGTTTGCTCTGCAGAGAAATGCTGCCCTGCAACAGTAGAATCAATTACAAATGCAATGACTATATTTGCAAGAGAATGAGTAAATAAATTCTGTGTTGCTCAGATAAAGAAGACTGGGACTACCTCACATGGAAACAGCACTGAGCCCAGAAGGCATTATGGTCTGTCATGCTCTGAAAAGCAGAGCTTCATATATGACTTTAATCTGGGGCTTTGAAATTTGGAACAAATATTAAGAAATGTCAAACTGATTGCCATCTAGACCACTACACACAATGTAGGAGCCTTTGTAAGGCCTCTATTTCTGGCTTTTTGGTAGCGTGCCACTGTGATATTGCCATCACATTGAGTGGCTTCTTTAGTCTAAAGCTCTTGAACAAAATAAGGGGTCAAGAAACCATCCTTTGTCCTT
Organism: Vireo altiloquus; assembly: GCA_013396875.1. Classification (NCBI taxonomy): domain Eukaryota; kingdom Metazoa; phylum Chordata; class Aves; order Passeriformes; family Vireonidae; genus Vireo; species Vireo altiloquus. The sequence continues at coordinate 382,376 of VZRF01015391.1, read as the reverse complement.
CAAGGGAGTATGGAGAGCTCCCAGAAAACAATTTAAAAAAAAAAAAGAAAAAAAAAAGTTTGGCTCTCCTGGAGACCAGAGAATGTCTTTCCCTGCCTCTCCAACCCACATCATGTGTCGAGACAGTAAGCCAGTGATTTTAAGGGAACAGTGTAAGGACATGTGGTGGCACTTCCCCTGTATGGTTTAGCAGCACCAGCAACCTCTCGCTCAGACACCTCATAAGTCAGACATAGCCTCGTTGGTTTTGCCTGTTTTTAAGAGAATATTTTTCTATGTATTTGTCTGTATATTTTCTCCAATTTTCTCAGTCTTCTGACTTTCACTGATGATTAATTGTGTAGGTGGTTTACACAAAATGTAAAGAAGCTGTTCCTCCTACTTACTGTTTTGAACCTACCTATACCTGTTAATCTCATTCAGGCTCCCCTGGCTGTTCTACAAGAAGCAATGGACAACTGGAGCAAGCAGGGATGAAAATTAAATTCCACAGTTGCAGAAACATTTGCAGAAATAAACTCCTTTGTGAAGGACTTATCTGATGAATGTAGTAGGTAGCCAGCCACCTTACTGACTGTTGGCAGGAAGTTGAGTGGTTTTGTTATGAAAAAAATGAAATGTTCGTAGTAGACAAGAAAGAAAAAGGGGCACAAATCTCTAAGAAAGTATTTAGAGGTATCTACAGGTGTATCTTGGAAAAACATTTGCTTATAGCTTAAGAGTCAGAATAAAAGGTCTGAGGTGTTAAATCCATGTTTTGTAGTACTCCTTTGGGAGCTTCAGTATTTGAACAATTTCGTAACACTGTCTGGCTTAGTGTATGTTAGTACCTGTGAGTAGTCATTTTCCCCTCTGCTTACATTTGTGTGTCCTTGTTTCCCAGGTCAAAGTTCATCTATTTTATTAGCATTTCTGAAGAATTGGGAATTCAGGGCTGTGTGAATTAGTTTTTATTTTAAGTGGCCTGATTGTAATCGTGAAGCTGAGCAATGGTTGTTTTCTGTATTGTAATTGTAATCTGCATTTGTATTTATGTCTAGAGCTTGAGTGATTTCCTCTTATGAAAAAGAGGAAATAATAATATACTTAAAACTAAAGTGAAATTGACTTCACAAGTTCTGTAAACAAAATTCTGTAACTGAAAGAGGGAAAAGAGCTCACTATAAAAGCCACTTTAGTTTTTCATATTGCTGTGACTTTCCAAGACGTACCTGTCCCTTCATACCCCTTAATGGATAATTGTCTCCAACCCAAAATGAGGGAAAATGGTGCAGAAACAGTAGTGTAATGAAACAGCCCTCCATTCAAAAACCCTGCAGCAGGCAGAGGACATGGGATTGGACCTCTTGTTGACCCTCTTAATCCTAGGCTGTAATGTAATCTTTCTGTGCCATCTGGTGTTTTAACAGACTTACATTGGTACATATGAAAATTACCAGAAAATTTATGGTTGTGAATAACATTGTTCATTACAGGAATGTGCTTTTTAATGCAGGTTTTCTTTTCTTTTAAACTATATTTTTCTTGCATGCTGTGTCCAAAGAAAGGCTACAGGTTGGGTCATGATTTCTGATGCTTTGCAGAAGAAGTTTAATAGTAGCCACCTACTCCTAACATAGCTTACATATCAGTGTATTGTTCTACTCTATTTCTGCCCCTTTTCACTGATTTTATGCATGGCTTCAGGCAAATAACATCTGTTTCATTTTTTTCTATAAACTAATGATGAAAACATTTGCAGAAGTCACTGGAAGTACTGAAATAGATCGTCAGTACACAAAACCTATCAGGTTTGAGAGTAAATGGTAGAAAATTTGATGATAGTAAGACAGCAAAGAAGCTGACAGTCAAAAATTCCACAGGAACACAAAATCAGCAGGTATAATCCTTCAAAGAATCCTGTTGTTTTTCTTAAGTGATGGGGAAGCATTTTGATCAAAAGTTTGATTATTTTCACCCATGGACTGTAATTGATTTCTGTGCTGGGTCGAATTCAAAAGAAGAGCAATGAGATGTGTTATGTGACTTGACAAAAGCATGTACTGAACCTGTGGCATCTTGGGCGTAAGACCAGAAGTATTTTTGTAGGATTTTTGTTCACTTATGTTTTGCTCTGTGTCACAGTAAATTGGCTATTTGCTTATTGGCTATTTGATTTATTGCTCCCCTATTTCATTAACAAAAATGTCCATTTAGTTTATAAAAGATTTTATGGCAGTTTGCTTGTAAGTGACCTACTGGTCTCTAAAAGTTTCTTGGAAGGGAAGACCTCTGAAGAGCTAAAGTATTGCAGTGCTGGATTGTAATTTTATGGATATAGAGTCGAAAGTGTTTATTGTTAACTTATGAAATGAAAAGATGCTTATCTTAATTTGTTTAAGAGATGCAACTTTAGCAAAGACCTGCAAAAGATGCTGGACTGTCATGCTAACCCATTGGGTGTGAGACAAACCTTGATGTGGGTGTTATTAAATACTTGACTACCTGTCCCAGAGGCAGTACTGGATATTGAGCAATATCCATACGTATATATATATATACACACATATGGTTTCTGCAGCTTGCCTGTGTGTCTGGGAGTTCCAAGATCTGTGGGAGTCACTTTTCTGTCATTAAGCCTCTCTCCAGCTTTAGATATTAATATCCCTTTGTATAAACCTGAAGAAATCTGCCTCCTCTTGCCAAGACCTGAAGTGGGCTAAATCAAATCCAGAGAGTGAGAAAGGTGTTCATTAATGGATACATAGAAGGCTGCACTTTGGCAGCTGTAAGATATGCAGTCCCTCTGGGAAGCTGCAGAGCCTGCAATGCAGATATGCAGCACTCTTCTCCTATGCTGCATTTTTGCTTCTGCTGTAATTTCTCCTCAACTGTTCACCAGACCAATTATGGCTGTGAAAAACTTTAGTCTGTGGAGAGATGTTGTCCTTTCCTACTGGTTTGAAGAGGTGGAGGAAAACATCCTGCAGGGCTGTAGCATTGCTCTCTACAGCTCATTATGATTCCCCTTTCTCTCACCTGAAAGTGTGTGTGTAGTTGGGAAGGGAAGCTACTCTGTGTTAACTCTGTTTTCTTCTGTCTTCCCTGGGGACTGAGGGGGCAGTGGGGTTATTTCACACCATGTTAAGAAAGTCTGATTTACCATCATCTGAATCCTGAAAGACAAGGTGAACTTCTCACAAGTAAGTGTGTTGTGACATTGCCTGCTCTCCTTGCTGGTGGTACCAATTCCAACTCTTTTTTTTTTTTTCCACTCTCTGTGTGAGTCACCATCTGGTCCCACCCTTGCACAACAAGCTAGATGACTTACAATGCCAAAACTAGCCTTGTTGCTATGTTTTGGGATCTGGGAGGGAGTCCCTACCACCATCATACTCCCATATCATAGCATTAGCATATTGCTACACAGAGCTTCTGGGCTTTGCTTGCTTTAACAATATCCTAATTTCAGCAAGAAGACTTGTTTATGTTGCATCCTGGGGAAGATTTGCTGTGATGGGTGGATTAGAAAAAGAATTTGGGGTGTGTAGCACTGCCCTGTTGGGTAGATAGGTAATACCTGTTCACCTTTTATGGCTCCTGTGGTCTCTTTTTTTCTACTTCCTGAATGGTAGAGAGTCACTGGGGGAATGCTGCTGTACAGAGGGAGTTACTGAGCAGACCAGAAGAAGCTGAGGGAATATTGCTATAAAGAATATGAAATCTGTACTGTACCTAACTTTTTTGGTATCTTTCCACCCATATGCCCATACTGAAGGTTTCAACCTTTGCAACTTCATTTTATCGTGTTTCTGCCTCATTGTTCTGACCACATCAAAGTGTTGCCTCATTAGAAGGGGAAGCCCTGTGGGAGTCTTCTTCTGCAAAGCTTAGGAGAGAATGAGGACACAAACTTCCTGTGTTTAACTGGTAAACTGTTCAGATATGGCAAAGCTTTTAACTCTATCAGCTCTTTTTTACTGATGTGATTTGTGAGCAGTAGGCTCAGAATAATCTTCTTCCATAATCTTCTTCCATGTTTAGAATAGATAAATTCTTTTTTGTTGTTGTTATCATACCATCAGATGTTTGACTCGACCTCAACATTTAACCAGGTTTTAGGGAAGGAAGAGCTATCCTTCTCTTACAGCACATAGATGGTGAGAACTTTATTTCATTCAGCTTGGAATCACTAAAACTTAGTATCCTCTGTTTTTCATTGCAGATAGCTGCTGCTTTATGGTGGTATTATGTCTCTAAAGGAATTGAATATTTGGATACAGTATTCTTCATCCTGAGAAAGAAATTTAACCAAATTAGTTTTCTTCATGTCTATCACCATTTCACCATGTTCACCTTGTGGTGGATTGGTATTAAGTGGGTTGCAGGTGGACAAGGTAAGTTCCCTTCTTCTCATATGCTTTTGACTGGTTAGTAGGGAGAACTATTATTGTTTCGTAGCAATAGAAGAAAATTTCATAGACTTGACTTTATAATATACAAAACTGTTTATTAATGCACACAGTCTCCCTCTGTGGGAAACATGGGGGAGGAAAAGATAGCAGGGCAATAGTCTAATGAATTGCAAAACTTCTTTTCTTTTCCTCATGGGAATCAATTGCAAGCCTGAAGTTCTGCCTTCAAAAGTATCTGTATCTGTGTGAAACGGAAAGATGTATGCATCTTGCCTAACTTTAATATTTGCAGATACAGAGAGCTGCAAAATCTAATTGTGGGCCATGTTCTGTGTGCAAATTTAATTAGGTTAATGGAGATGTTATTTTGCTATTGTATATGTGGTTGAGCTTTGCTTTTGTTTTAATAAAGAGGCATGTATAAAATTCTGAAACCTTCCCTTGGAGGTGAGCCAATAAATCTGTCAATTCACTTTTAAAACCTATTCATAATGACACAAGTCTAAATTCATTATCAGCCTTTTTTTTTCCTTGTTTCCTTTCTAAAGCCTCCATCAAATGATTTTATTATTAATTATTGCACTGGCCACATCCTCCCTTGCCTACACTATACTCTTGTTCCTGTTGTTTAGCCTTCTCTCTCTCAAACTGAAAGCTCTGCAGAGCTGAGTGTACAGGGAAAATGCCCTGTTCTGTTTGATGTGTACTTTGTAGGCTTATGACACTGAAAAAACCATATAGTAAACACTAAATACCATATTATGAACACCAAACTAATATTTTGGATGTGATGTTTTTGGTTTTTTTTGAACTACACTAGTACTTAATGCATGGGGGGGTTTATGCTCCCATTTACTATTGATACTTTGTACAGAGTGGCCACTTACATTGCAAAGAAGAAATACATAAATTTAGTATCTGTGACTACCTTTTAATTTTTCTCACATAATATGCAGAAAGCAGGTACTCAACCAGGTGTTTCATGATCTTTATCTGCAACTGTACCTATAAAATAAGTTTATTGGAGACCGGATGGTTACCTGTAGTCTTGCTTAGAAATTCCCTGGATATCTCAAAAGGCCCTCTCTTGTTGCCTTTTCAGAATTTTCATGCTAAATATCAGCAGTTTTTAATACAACAGTTGCAACTATTTCCGAATTTCTTTCAAGTTGTGGTGTTCTAGCACTGCCTCTTAATTTCTAGAGCCTTCAAAAGGAAAAGCAGCAGTTGCTATTCTGCATTTATGTAGCACCACTGCATAAATGTGGATAGATCCATGTTCTTCTATTTTCTAGTTGATAGCACATTGCTTACATAGACAGGTCTATTATAAACTAGACCCTATTATAACAACTGGGTCCAGACCACACGGGCATCTGAGCTGCTTGGTGTCAGCAGCTCTTGTCTCTATTGCCCTCATCTTATACATTAGAGCATTTTTTAGCCTCTCTGTCAGCGTAAGAATACCTTAACAAGATATAACATGATTCTGTTAAATGGCTGCTAATCTTGACAAAGCAAAGAGATCTTAATGCAAGTGAAACTGTCAACATGGATCTAACAGGGATCATTCTGGAAAATGTTATACTACACACGGACATATTTAAGAATGCTGGATATTTTAAATGATAAATAAGGAAACTAAAGATGATTATTTTAGACAAACTCACCTGTCAATGCCTTAAAGTTCTTATAAACGCAAGTCAAGTTTTGCCTTGTATGGGGATTTTTTTGCCTATTTAATCAGACTTCCATTTGAGTTTCTTGACCTCTTCCTGTGAAGCAAACCTTTTGCATTTAAATACAGCTTAAAAGAATTAAGTTCAGAGCCTGGTACTTTATACTTTACGTTGTCAAATAAAGCTTTTAATAATCCTTTAGAAAAACAATTGCAGTTACAGTACAGCAACTAATGTGGAATATGTGTAGTTTATGTCTGTTCAACAAAAATCCTATAAAAAGCTTTGGCATAAGTAGTTCCATGGAAGATGTGACATACTACTTGCATTAACATTTGTTTGTGTCAGCACATGTTGGCAGCCAGGTCTGTACTATACTATTCAGTATTTTGGAGATGGAATCCTGACGTGTTCTGTGCTTTTTAATTTTTACTATTAAAAATAATTATATGAATAATACTGGGTAATACTCCTCCTTTTTCCAAAATTACATGATGATCTTCCTTTCTGTTCCTGGACAGCTTTTTTCGGAGCTCAGATGAATGCATTTATTCATGTCATTATGTACATGTATTATGGATTAGCAGCTTGCGGCCCTAAATTTCAGAAATACCTGTGGTGGAAACGATATTTGACCATATTGCAATTGGTAAGTAAAATTTTTCCTTTTGAGATAAAAGGTGTTGCTTCTGAGTGGATTTGCATTTGCAGAGCTTTGGAACAGATGCTGCTCCTCTCAAAAGTTCTTCTCTGTCTGACACTCCTCAAGTTAGAATACTTCCTGGAGATGGAAGCATTTATCCAACTTCAAAAAAAAAAAAAAAAAGGCAACATAGAAAAGAGTTGTGTGAGTTAAAGTCTAATGCTTCCTTCCTGGTTGTTTCAACTGAATTGCAAAAACATGTTCAAAGTGTAGAGAAAATCCAGATTGCTTATTATATTCTCATTTTCCTGTTTCTGAAAACTGATACCGGATATACTACAATAAATTTGATGTTCCTGGTCAAGCGTAGATGTGCCTGCATGGATGTGACAGCCAAATACAGCTTCCCTGCCACCTCCCAATTCAGCACTTTTCATTAATTAATGAATTGGTATAAATTTATGCATTCAGGCCTACAGAATGTATCCCGACCTTTTTGATTCTATATTTTTTGTCTTTCAGGTGCAGTTCCATGTCACTATTGGCCACACAGCCTTGTCTATTTATATTGATTGTCCTTTCCCTAAATGGATGCACTGGGGTGTCATTTTCTATGCTGTCACCTTCATTTTCCTGTTTGGTAACTTCTACTATCGGACATATAAGCTGCCCAAGGAACCTGTAAAGAATGGCAAAATAGCAAATGGTGCTGTTGCAAATGGAGTAAGCAAACCAGAAAATAATGCGGTGGTGGAAAATGGAAAAAAGCAGAAAAGGGGAAAAGCAAAAGGAGAGTAACTTGATCCAGGCCTTAACCATTGTTGGCAGTGAGGAACCTCCAGTTTGGTTTATAAAAGGAAGAAAAAAACGCTATCTGTACCAATTAACCTTAGGTTACTGAAGAGCTAGAACACAGATATTTTCATTATTTATGAAGATTGTTTTAAGAACAACACTAAAGTTGAATTTCTATTGTAATTATGTAATTATCATGCATATGGTCTCTGTGTAAACTTGTAGACTGCTGGTGTTGGTGAATGTAAGGAAGAATTGCAGTTGATTCCATGTTTAGCAGTCCAAAAGTTAATACTACCATTGATAAAGGCAGTTTTGTTGGCACCCACATTTCTTGGGGGGGGCGGGGGGGGGAAAAGGAAGTAGCATTTGAATACTTGTGCTTTATTTCCAGAAAATTATTAAATTTCAAATTATGATGTATTATCTAATCAGAATGCGCAACTTTTCTTGTCCTCCTTGGAGAGTACCTTCAAACAAAATATGTGCTGTCAGAAGAGTGTTTGACTTTTCAGACATTACTTGATTTAATTATCTGTTGCAGTTTGGTTTTTGTTTTATTATTTTTTTCTTGTGTGGAAATATACCTACCTCTTCATCTGCTGAAAAGAATATTGAGCATTAAATAACTGGTTTCTGAAATATGGAGTCCTCTAATCTAAATATCTGTTAATATTAATTCGGGAGAACTCCTGTGGGAGTAAAAGGGATTTTTGGTGGTATCCTTTGATCCAGTCATCAATAACCTTTTTTTTAATGTAAACTAAAATTTTGGAGGGGTACTTTTAGCACAGCCAAGTCAAGAATACATTTTAAGAATGTATAAATATGAATGAATATATCGGTTGAAGCAAGCAGTAAAAATAGGCCTGCTGCTTGTTGTCCCTGACCTGCATTAAATCTATGGGGCTGACTGATACTCAAAATGGTAAGATAATGTTGTGGTGAAGAGAAAACAGCATGTAATTCCATTTGGAAATGTGTGCATGAGTAGTCATGCTAATTACAAGACCATCATTTTATTGGGAGAGAGAATTTGGTTTAAAAGTACTAAATAGTGCAAACATAAAATGTTGAAAATATTGCAATTGCTTGATACCTGTCAAAATTTTTAGATACTTGCAGGCAAAGTATTGCTGATAGGCCACCATTTTAAGTCAAAACTTCTAAAATAAGTAGAAACTTTTAGATGGATTTTCATTTATATGTTACATAAAGGACTTTTTACCATTCCTTTTGTGAAGAAAATAGGGAAAATTTTATACTCCTTCTCAATAATGTGATTACTAGGAGATACATTTTGAGCTGCTTAGCATGCAATGAGTAGAAGATGGGTGGAATTAGAAACTATATCCTGAATTACTGTGTTCCTCAGCCATCACTGCAAGAGCTGCATTGTTGCTGTCCAAATGCATTCCCCCCCAGCTCTGGTCAAAAACATCCAGAGGTAGCAACAAACATATATCTGGCAAGTGGCACCACTGGTGCAGGAAGAGTGCACGGAACTGTAAGTGTGAAGTGAGTGACACATTTAATAGATTTCTGCATCTCAGTCATCCATTCATTGTTTATAATATGCAAGCAGGTCACATCTTCTGTGTCTCAGGTTTGTCTCATCTCTATACAAAAAAAACCAAAACATCTAAACCCAAAAAACAGGTCCTAGGAAAAAAAAGTTTTGGATATAGTCTGTTGTATTAAAAAATAATTCCTAATGCTGGAGTTGGTACAACGGGAAGGTGGTTCATCTCTAATCACCACCACTGTGGAATTTTGGGCAGAATATAGAATTGCAAAAAACTATGGCTGCTGAACTCAAATGCATGTGACCATTAAGTTTCTTATCTTCTGTGTCTTGTGATTCTTCCAGCCTTTGTAATGATGCTTCTTGCATTTGCATCACTGTGTATTTAGGTAGTGTGGCATGGGGAAGAGGGATGGTGATCTACCCTTCCTTCTTGGACAAATGCCACTACCCTTAACCAAGCCAAAATGCTGGCTGACTCAGTAACTTTGGAATGGCTAAAGGAGTAAATAGCTACAAAGCAGATTTACATCACACCTGCTACTCCAAGGTAGTGGCTGGTGTGAATACACTTACCCTACTGTAATTTCAAGGTAGTTTACCCCTCTTTGATAAAGGGTAGCTTCTTTCTATTTGCCATGGGATGTGGGCAGCTAACTTATAAATCTGTATCATTCCTTGAATTGTGTTAAGTTGGTTGTTTGCTGTGTCATTCATTCAGTGAGCCAGATCAGCTAAACTGATACTCTCAATGTGATCTAGCTCTCACACAGTAAATAATTGAACAGTGTGGGTTCAATTATGTCTTTGCTACACTTTCTGAGTTAAGAATTATGTCTTGCATGATAGCAAATATTTAAATAACTGAAAGTTAAATCATTTTTCCCCCTCATCATGCATGGAAGTGGATTAAAGTTGATGGCAACTTGAACCCTATTGACAGAACTTGAATAGAATCCTACTGTCAAACTCTGGGGTAATTGTTAAATTATAGGAAAAAGTGAAAAACCTCATTGTGAGAATGCATGTGTACATGCACAACATGTTGTCTGGCCCTGTGCATAAAACCAGTTTGAGAGATTACCATTTCATGGAAAAAAACCTCCAGTTATTAAATTACTGGAACACTGCTGTTTTGAGTACATCTTTTGCAATATGACTTTCCTAGATCTGTTTATGGTATATTTGGTTGTTCATGTTATTCAAGTCCCATTACAATCTTGAATATAATGGCCTTATTAAATGTGCATTTTTGTAGGCATGGTCTTGAGTGCAATATTTCTGTTTCTGACTATGCAGCCAGACTCATAGAATACAGGGCTGAACTTGTACAGCTTTTTGCTTTTCAAAATATGGGGCAATAATGCACATGTGGAATACTGACAGATTCATTAGAGTCATCTTTTGAGTCTAAGGAACCTTAAAATTTTGCCATGAAAGTGTGTATAAATATGTGTATTTTCTATACGCAGTACTGAAATTTAAATTATGGAGTCTACTTTGCAGGGTTATTGGGTTTTTTTTCTTCTAAATCCTTTCAATTTATTGACAATTTAAATTCAAACCATTTGGAACTTTTCTTTTTTTGCCAACGAATGATAATTTTTTTGCTAAGTGTTCTGAAGCTCTTGGACTAGAGTATCATAATTATTTGATGCCATATACATAATACCATTTCATTTAGCCTCATCTCTAGCAGTGACAGTTGTTGGATAATTTTAGCACTTTTTCAGTGTAAAATAAATACAAATTATCTATAGATGTGTGTATATATGTGTACACATACATAGTGTATGTGTGTGTGTATATATGTATGGGTTCTTAGCAGATCCTTTCAATATGTGAAGTAAATTATATTTCTTGAATGTGAATTTGGCAGAAGCTAATAGAATGATTCCTACAGCTCCAGCAGTAAAGTGAAGCAGTTTTCGTTCCACAGGTCCAGTATCAGTCTTACAAACATAAATAGTATTTGTCAGTCATTTTAGACATAGGATGGCAGGCAAGACAGAGCCATTTCTACCAATGTAATAAATATTTTGAGGCATCAGTTGTAGATTCTGAGGGGAGGAGTCTCAACTCAGGGTAGCTGGGGAATTATGCTGTATTACAGTAGGGATCATTTTATGATACTATGATTTAAGTATGAGTAACTTGCTCCAGGTGAGTCTTTGAAATCATTGCAGTCATATTCTCTGTTTAACAGAAAACTTTTAAAAATTAATCATAGAGTCATATAACCATTTAGGTTGGAGAAGACCCTTAAGATGACTGAGTCCAACCATTAAACAAGTGTTTCTCTGTAGGTTCAAAAGCATGGCCTATTTGATTACAGGACCATCAATTACTTCCAGATCAGGAGAAAAAGGTGAAGGCAAAATGAAAATGCTGCACATTTTTTTTCAGGTTAAACTAAGGGCACATTTCTTCAGAGTAAACACTTGAACTGCGTGTGCTGGGAGGTAAGAAAGGATAAATAGCTTTTGTGATGCAAGACCTCAGTCCTAAAATAGCTTACAAGCACTGGCTATCTCTTAAAAACTTGAATAAAATGGTTCATGGAGCATAAAGTTAAACTTTGCATGAAGGTAGTGTGAGCTGAGAGTCATATTTAAAATGAGATCTATTTCAGTAAAAATTGAAGAGAATGGGGAGCTAATTAACTATCTGGATAGTGCATTTATCTTGGTTAGAAACACAGACTTATCTAATTTGATACCTAAAGCTAGACACCCATATGACATCTCATTGCACTGCAGTCTGATGCGCCGGACCCATTGCTAATATAAGCAGAGGGAGCTCCATGGAAATCAGTGGGTTGGTTCCCATTTACCTCTGCAGAGTATGTTGAGCACTAAAGATCAGGGAAAATACTTGCTTTCTGCCAATATCCCAGGAGGATTGAGGGAAATGTATGATTCAGGGTGCTGCTTTTGCATAAGGTGTTCATGCTTTTGTAAACATTAAAAATAAACATTACTTTTTTCATGCTGTTTGAGTTTGGTTTCTAACATTCTGTAGTATGTTCTTCTGTGTCCCATCTTACCTCAGGATGCTGCTAATTTCAGTGTTGTGATGTAATTTCAGATCATGTGATGCAATCTGTTTGGTTGCCCAGAAGTTTGAGAAAACCGTTTTTGTGACACATCCTCCCATTTTAAGGTTACAGAGACTCCCTAATTTTGAATATTGTCCCCAAATGATAGCGTAGTGGCTTTGAAATCACTCTTAGGGAGCTGAAGGAAAATGGGATGCCCACTTAAAAAAAACCCCTAAGTTTTCTTATTTGGTCTTGGAAGTATTAACAATTAGGAATACAGTTAGCCATGTAGTTTAGCTTTTGCTGGACACTGTGTGGTGTTAATGTCATCTCTCATCCCAGAGAATTGGAGCACTTTTAGCATTAGGTGCCATTCGTGGTTACGTTTTGCTGTGTACAGTAAGTTCCTTCATTGTCTGCAAAGTATGATCGCTGTAATCAACCTTTTAATATCAAGTTGCACCCATGTTGCCCTCCTAGAACCTAAGTGTAAATAGCTACTCCGGATGTCAAGTAGTAGAGAATCAAGTCTGCCATCATAGCAAAATACGGTGTGGTCGATTATGTCTTGCACAATTGTCAGCTGTTGCTTCAGTCCACTGCTTACATCCTCCCTGGAATCAGAAAATACATCAAGTGCTCAGAGCAGGATTTGTCACTTAGATGATTAACATATGCTGGAGTAGGCTCTCTCTGCAGGCATCTTTCTCATAACTCTATTCTCCTCCAGTAATTAAAAATAAGAACACGTGATCAAATCCGATTCATCAGATGATTGGATAGAATAGACTGGATCCTCTGATGTTTAGTTTTCTTTTTTGTATCACTTGCTTCTTAACAACTGGGAGATTGGGGTTGGGTGGGGGAAGGTCTTATTACCTGTTTTCTTGCTCAGCTCAAAGCAGTGGGTGAATGTGGCCTACTCTCAGACACACACATGAAGCATGCACTCAAAGACAGCTTTGAAGGCAGTACCTTCTGTGGACTAGTGTCTTTCAGTGTCTTTTTATGCTTGGGACTTCTTCCAGGTCACCTCACGAATGCACACACGCTTTTCTGTTGACTGCCTGACGTGTCAGTGACATCTCATTTGACTTAATTACTTATTGATGGCCAAGTTTATGTCTCTTGGTCATCCAGGCCATGATTAGTGCACTCTATAAAACAGTGCTGGCAGTTCTTGCCAGAGCGCTACATGGTCAGTGCAGCTTTGAGGGAAAAAGCTATTTTCATTCAGTAGGCTGGAATTGATACAAGCTCATATGGTATCACTGCTATCTGTCAAATCAATATCAGGTAGGTTTTAGTCTGCTAAACAAAAAGAAATACCTGATTTTTGAAATTATTCAAAGTGTTTTCTGTCGTTATCTTTAATTAGAGAGCTATTGTTCTTGCAGTGGTATAACCTTAATTTGTTTGAAAAGAAAATCACTTTTATGCTAGTATTTTTTGGAGTGTGTTTATGAGAGAAAACCAGAGAAACACAAGAAATAATTTGGGCCAGAAGCTAGAGAACCTGAGGTAATTGCTCCTCTAGTTTTTGCCGTTGCCCCTAGATATTGCAGGAGTTAAATTCTCTATAGTTGTTATTGCTGTATATTTATTACAGATGCTGTAATGGTATACAAGTAGTGTACTTGTGCATAAGTATATTCTGAAGTATATAAAAATTTACTTTGTCTTAAATGACAAGCAAGAGAGCAATTTATGTAACTACTAATGTTTCAAGTGAAAGTAATGACAAACATCATATCCTGCATTGGCAGGACTGACTCTATATTTTCTCATTAATAATTTTCAGAACTTCTGAGTACCTTCTTGCAGTAACACAAAGCCCTCCAAAGCTGAAAATTGCTGTATAACTGCTAAAAAACCTATTTTTGCAGAGCTTCTGTTACTGGTTAGTTTCTTTTTTGTACATGTATCTTCAGGTCAGATGGTTGATTACTAAATTATTCCAGAGTGGGATATATGTCATAGAAAGATCTTGTAGTAGCTGCAAGTGAGTAAAAAGTTAAAATGAACTTTGGGATGTTTTGCAGTCAAGGGTTTCAAGTCCATGGCATCATTTGGTACACTGGCTTCACCTCAAATGCTGTCCTTGGGCACAGGGTACAGCAGTCTGGGCCTACGCAGCCTGATAGGAGTTTTTACTGAACAAGAGATTCTCACCTGGAAATTGGTATCTGACCTGGTTTTGACACATTTGGCGGATGGCACAGAAGTAGTCCCTGGACCAAGGAGGAATGGGGGTTTTTTTGTAGTTCTACCTATTCCCAAAACACCAAACCTGGCAGGGAGTGTTGGAACACTTTGTGCTGACAGCATGAGGTACAGAGTTTGAAGAAAATGTGCCCCTGGATTCAGTACTGGTAGAGAGCCTAGCACGCTTTTCAGTTCTTAGTTGCTTGACATAAACCAAATATGCTGGAAATGCTCCAATTAAATAGGAAAAAAACCCACCACATTGTTAGGATTTATTCAGAAAACTATATTTTAGGTGGTAGCTAGTTTTTTACTGAAAAATTCCCTTTTTTATCCCTTTGCCCTCTTCAGTCACTGTGCATGCCTTTCTGCTCTGCTAGAGTGGCTCCTTGGATGAAGATTGTGATGTGTGTTCAGGGAATAGTTTACTGCTGTGATTTGTCACTGGGGCATGTGGAGTGGCTTTTTTTGCGGTCTGAAATGCTAAGTAGTGGCCACACAGTCTGAGCAGATTGAGTTGTAACTATATTTTTTGTTTAATGATCTCGAAACTGGGTGTTACAGATACAATAAACTAGACAAAGGAACAGCTTCTATTAAATTTCATCTTCCTTCTTAACAAATACAGGGCTACAAGGGCAAACTCCAGTTTTGTGTTCTATGATATGAAGGCACACTGTACATTCATAACCAGAACTTTTGGCTGTGAGAGATAGAGAGTTTACTGCGCTATAAAATCACTTTGTTAGAGATTTTATACTGAACTCTTCTGTGATGACAATTTAATAAAAAACCAGATTTTTATATAAATCTGACTTTTGGGTATTCTTATTTTAAAGTCAGGTAAGTTTTCTTGCACAGGTAAAATCTTTCATTGTGACTTCTGTGGCTTTTTTGTATTCTCTAGGTGAAGTTTCACTTATTTCAGTGAGAATTTTCACTAAGGACAGTCCATCCTAACTAAATTCTGTTGCTAAAAGAATTTATAAAAACTTACTTACCATCTAGACCTCACATTGCACATTAAGAATTTTGGAGGATAATACAAAAATAAGGACCAAACACTTCAATTTTTTTTCTATTTGGTTTTTTTGAAGACTTCACAATGAAAGTATAATTACTTTAGTAAAATACTAGAAGTGGCAGTGTATTTTGAACTTACACAATGTTGGCTGTGGCAGAGTTCTTACTAAGAAAACCCTGCTTTGTGCTGCAGACCAGTGCATGGACGATTTTTTTTCTTGCTTTATGGCACTTTATTAAATCTGCTTTTGATAAGGGATGAGATATGAGACTTGTATGTGCAATGTTTGTAACTCAAACTCTCCTTAATGCCTCTGGTTGCAACAGCACTATGGAATATACCTGTAGTGCCATCTTGATAAGCAGTTGGCATAAGCTGCCTGTCTCACAGGTCTATGAAATCTCTTGGATCCAGAAGGTGTTGTCGGAAGCCTGTTGAAAGCTACAGAGGTATTGATTTACTAAAATCTTTGAGCTGAACCATTAGAACAGCAGTTTCAGGTCCAAATTAAGCAAGCCTGTAATTTTTTTCACGCTCAGAGTTACAGTGTACCTTTCAAAATATGTTTCAGCACTTTTTTGGCAGTGAGACAATTTCTCATTCTTTCAACACCTTGAGTCTAACTTTGTCAGCCTCTGGTCCAGGCACTGCTACCAGGGAACAGCACTGGGCTCTCTGCAATTCATGGCAAGTATTAGAAGATGACTGCTCTGCTCAGTAGGAGATGCACTATGCAGGAGGAATTCATTTACTTTGTGTTTTGTTAGGAATTTAAACTGACTGGAGAATAAGTGGATATTTTAATCTGACCAAAATATTCTTGATATTTTCTTCACATTATTCCTTAATTTATGTTTTCATGGGGAGTAGGAACATGTGCTGTAGGAACAAAGAGATGCACTAAGCATTAGTGGTTTACTTGCTTTTGTGTTGCAAGGATGCTGAAAATAACACAATGTTTTAGCCAGACAAAGGATTTGAGACTCTGTTCTCAATTTAATTTTAAGTGTAGCAATTTTGGCATCATGACATCTTGAGGCAATATAATTCTTTTTTTGTTATAACAGCAGCAGAATGCTGTGCAGTGCCTCCTTCACTGGGCAAATTTCCCATTATAAGCATAATGCCAGATGCCAAGATTAGTTCTCAACATCATAGTGACCTGGTGAGCAGTGCATTCTGGATCTAAATTACAAATTTAAAAGAATTCCATAATCTTCCACAAAATCGATACAATCAACAGCTTTTTTTTCAGTACTGTAACTAGGCCAGGATATAGAGATAATTAGCTGCAAAAGCTATGTTTAGGAACTAAGAATTCAGAAAAAAAAAAAAAAAAGAAGAAGAAAAAACGGAACAGGTTGTTGTGTTCTATTTCCTTCCATGTTTTAAACATGTTTTAAAAGTCACTGGATTCAATACAACTTCATCATTGAGGAATAAGGTAAAGAAAAGAAGAATCCGTGGACTGTGCTCATTGAGGTTATTACTTACTGTTCTTTTTGTGCCCTGTGCTATTTCACTAGCTAAAGTAATCAAATTAAGAAATGCCCACATTTTTGCTTATTAATGCTATTTATTTTAAGAAAATCAATATCAGGTTTTAAATCTTCAGCTGGAGCCTGTTTCTCTTTGTTACTGAGATAAAATAGCCATTATAGTTATGAAGAATCCTTTAGAGAAGAGATTGATGATACGCTTAATCAGAGGTGGGGGTGGGGTAATTAATTTTTTTTTTCAGCTGTTATAGTGCAATCTGAATGTATATGCCAAAATTTCAGGTCTTGAAACAGGAAATTCTGGAGCAAAAGGAGCATTTTATGTTAGCAAGAAGGAATTCATCCACACCCAGTGGGATGGCCCTGCTGCACCATGAAAGTTGAAAGAATAAGATATCATAGCAATACTTGGCCCTGACCCATTTTTAAAATTACAGCATTCTCATCACTGGTCAATCCTATTTCTTGGAACTGATTTACCTTTGAGGACTTATGGGATTGACCGAGCCACAATTTAAATATGTAAATAAATAAAAATAACAGATGTTGAATATCTGTTCCAGGTGATTTAGTGGGGAAAGTGAAAATTCCCATAGCTGGAAACTGTCTACTTGCAAAACATTTTCTAGGTGGCACTTGAATTTAGCAGGTTTCACAACCTGCAAGCTGTCACCAGATTGCAGGATGAAGGGATGGATACAAGTGAGTGATGGCAAAGGCACAGACAGCTGGATGATGCATTTCATTACAGTGGTTCCCTGGGAAAACTTGGAGCCCTTCCTAACTGCTGATGTTTTCTATGGAAGAACTAAATAACCTGGCATCAATAGGAAGGGCGTTTCTGCAGCTCCACCTCCACGGCTTTAGAACTTTAACTGATGGGCAATATTAAAATGGCTTTTCTGGCATCTACCTACCACAAATCAAAAGCTTCTCTTTCCAGAGCTCCTCAACATTGGTAAAAGACCACTCTCAGTTCTTTAGCTTAAGGGTATTTCTTACCTTAATAGGGAAAGTTGACCAAAAGAAGACTTATAATTTACCTGGAATGGCTACTGTGCAAACTGTGAGAGTTTTATACGTTTTCCCGTGGTTTACAGGCAAGGATGAGAGGACTAAAGTTTTGAGCAGACACCCTTTCTGCAGTGTGGTGTCATGCCTTAACAATAGTGTTATCCCTCCTGGCAGGGCTATAAAGTAAAGAGATTATTAATTCAACAGTAAAAAGCAGAGTAGGTAATTTATGTTAGTCTTAGTTCTTTGTTAATATTTTTTTTCCAAGACAAAAAAAAAAAAAAAAAAAAAAGACATTTACAAAGTGGTTGGAATACTTGGTAAACAACCAGAAACAAGACTTGCAAGGACTTGGGTAAGGATGACTCTCTCCTTTGATCCTGTTTCTTCTGCAGCGTGGCAGGCTCATACAGGGCTGGTGCTGCATCTGCAAGCTCAGTGCAGGACTTGTCACACTGAGGGGCTGGAAATGAGGTCCCGCAGCCACTGCTACCTCCTGGGACATGGTGGTGTGGAGAAACACCGAGAACTGGCAGAGGTTTTGTTCTCCTGCCCATCCCCAGAGCACCCTGAATCTTCTCGAGCAACGAATATGCCACAACACGTGATTTGTACCGTCACGGCTGTTGCAGTCTCTGGTCTGGGATAAGAGACTGAATTCGTTTGCACAGCATTAGACAGGAATTGTGCTGAATGCTGAAATCAAATGCCAAATCCCAGTTATCTTATTCATTAATAAGGTCTTTTTTAATTTGGGATGTAATTAGCTTACATCATAAAAAAATTCTAGATAAGCATTTTCTAACAAACAGCTGAAAAGCAATCACATAGAAATATTCGTAATTGCTGAAAATATAGCTAAAACCATTTTGCTTAAAAAGCTTCTAACAAAACAGCAGTTATGTTAGCCAGAAAATCAGAAAGTGTTTATTTTTGCTAGGTATGTCTAGGTATTCACACATGGACACCCATCTCCCCAGCCATGGTGCTGCACTTTTAACTTTTTCTACAGCTCTTGCAAAGTAAATTGAAAAATCCCCAGCATCTTTCTGGTGTTATTCATGAGTATTCTCAGTTTAGCTCGCTGTGTGCAAGCCCTAAAGCCTTTGTCAACTGCACAACAGGTCTTCCTTAGCTTTGACTGCCTCTGAGCCACAGGAGAGGAATTTTTATAACATCACAGAACTGCTCTGTCCTGAAAATCCAGAGCACATAGAGTAGTACAGTGCCAATGATCAGCTGGTTTTATGAGGTGTTTATATAAGTATTTTATCATCCTCTAATGAAGATTAATTATGTAACTGTACCACAGCCAGCAACAAAAAATACTACTCATAGAATTGTTTTGAAAAGCCAGCAACAGCTCAGGGATGAGACTGGTGGCTCCCCCCAAAAGGCTCCATCACCACGTGGGGTCCAACCCCTTCACCTTGTCCATGGGGTGAGTGTTCCCACAGGGCTGGCAATCACCTCTCCACTCCACCCTTTCTCCATGTTTCCTCATGCCCGGCCTAACCCTCAGCTCATGCCCATCACTTATGGAAAGGATGGACCAATCTGTCTCCTGCCTCAGAAGCGCTGGCTCAGGCAGGAAGACATGCCAAAAGCTCACCAAGCAACAGGGAAACAGGAGCAGGTTTGGTCTTGGTGTCGGCCAGGCCGCCTCTGAAAGGCACTGGCGGTGCAAGGCAGGCCTGGCCCTCGCCTGCTGACAGCCCTGCGTTATCTCCCCTGCCATCCTTCCCATCAGCTCATTCTGCTTGCCTCTACCGGTGACTCAGTCTATTAAATGGGCGTCATATTTTATTACAAACCTGAGCTAATTAATTACATGCTGTTAGGCAAAAAAAAAAAGCAGGGCAGCTGTAGAGGGGAGTGGTGATGCAATGGAGGTGCAAACAGAGAAGTTGTCACTTCTGGGAAGGGAGAAAAAAAGGATTAAAGAGCTAAACGTAACCAGAAGAGCTGCTTTCCCAAGTGGATCAGTCACTGGAGGAATTGGGAAAGTGTAACCCCACAGGTCTGCTGCCATGGGAAGCACTGCCACCCATCATGCCAGTGCCTTGCAGCTTCACTTCAGGCCTGGAGAGATGGGGAGCTCCTTGTGCCTTTTCAAAAGCAGTCATTGCAATCTGTGCTAATGAAAACAAAAATGGTGATGCATTTTAGAAATGATTTTGAAAGTTCTTTAAATGGGGAGCATCTGAGCTGGTATGGCAGGATCCAAAAGAAGGAGAGTTTGGAAACTTCCCTCCCCTGCCCAACAGTAAAGCAGGGGAAGGAAGTGCCCGCTCATCCTGGCTTTCTGTTTGGGTCAGCATCATTAACTATGCAGCAAAATCAGGAAAGGGCAATGTACCTCTTCCCAGGAAGAGATGGAGAGTTCCTGGCAGCTCTGTGTCTCAACTGGCGCCTGTGGGAAGGGAGGACACACTCCATCCCTTCAAGGGGAAAAGCAAAACTGAATGAGATGATTAAGGCCAGGGGGGATGGTGACTTTCCACTGCCAGATCTGTCTCTTGGGGCACAGGCTGGGATTGCCTGTCTTTCAAAAGAAGGCTCACACAAACATGCCACACACACAAAAGCACCCTTTAAAAAACAATTTGGAAATTTTGGGTCCAAGGTAAAGCGTTAGTGGTGTGGTTTAAGAAGCCAGGTACATCAGTAGATGAGAGCATGAATCATTCAAGAGCCCTTTTGCAAAGGGGAAGTCGGCAGGTATCACACTGAAATTACCATGGGTGGCAGCTCACACCCATCCAAGCGTTGGCTAAGCCAATTTATTTTCTGCTATACATGTTTGTTGCTCATGCTTGAAATCAAAAGGGAAAAAACCACTTCTGCTTGCTCTGTAAAACAGCCTGTCTGCTTAGTGCTTGAGCTGGCACATCCCTGTGTGGTGGGTTCACCCTGGCTGGATGCATGGTACCCAACAAAGCCACTCTATCACTCACCTCCTCAGCTGGGGCAGGGGAGAGCAAATACAACAACAGCTCATGGGTCAAGAGATGGGTAGGGAGAGATCACTCAACAATTTCTGTCATGGGCAAAACAGATTCGACTTGGGCAAATTAGTTAAATTTACTGCAAATTAACACCAGAGTAGGGTAATACAAAATAAATCTTAAAATACCTTTCCCTACTCCTCCCTTCTTCCCAAGCTGAACTTCACTCTTGATTTCTCTACCTCCTTCCTCCCTGTGGCACAGGGGCACAGGGAATGAGGGTTGCAGTCAATTTATCACATGGTTTCTGCCTCTCCTTCCTCCTGAAGAGGGGGACTCCTTACACCCTTTCCCTGCTCCAGTGTGGGGTCTTCCAGGGGCTGCAGGTGGATCTTTGCTCCAGTCATCAACAGCAGGGGCACAGCTGCCTTGCCCTGGTCTGCACCACAGGCTACAGGGGAATCTCTGCTCTGGCACCTGGAGCACTTCCTCCCCTCCTTCTTCACTGACCATGGTGTCTTCAGGCTTGTTCCTCTCCCATATTCTCACTCCTCTCTGGCCAAAATTTGCTCCTGGGCAGTAAGTGTACCCCCTTCTTAAATCTGTTATCCCAGCAGGGTTACTACCCTCACCCATGGTCTCAGTTTGGCCAGCAGCAGGTCCATCTTGGAGCTGGCTGGCATTGGCTCTGCTGGGCATGGGGAAGGTTTCTGGCAACTTCTCACAGAAGCCACCCCTGTAGACCCCTGCCACTAAAACCTTGCTGTGTAAACACAATACACCCTGTTTTCCAATGCCATATGAAAGTGGAGTAAGTGAAAAGGAAAAAAATTTTCCCTTATGCACCACTACACTCTCAAAGCCAAACCCATGGACTGGCTGACTCTGGAGAGGCAGCACAAGCCTTCTGTGTGGTAGATGTGTATTTGCAGTCTCCTCTGACAAGCCAAGGCTATGTGCACCTTGGGTCCAGTTCCTTGGAAAACCACCTTTATCGTTTGCTGATGCTGGATAACTTCCTCCTGCGGCCCCACACTGTCTGGTAGGTGTCTCAGAGCCCTGGCTAAAACATAACCAGAAATGGCACAGATTTTGAATATATTATTAGCAAATGCAGGTGATTCACTGCATTCAAAACAGCACAGTCTCACTTACCAGAGGGCACAAGTTCTGTATAACAAAGAAGCCCACTAAGAGATGTACATCATCATATGCTGGGTGCATTCCTGGGCACTAGCACTGCAGCCTGGCATCAATGGAAAACCTTCAAAGCAATTGAAAATATCATTGTATTAGGGAATATAATTATTTTTTAATGGTTACACACTCCCTCTACATTTTTTACTTCAGGAAATAAAATTTAAAAGAAAAAAGCTTTGTCAGCAATGTAATTCTGTCACGTGTCTCATCCTGTACCCTACCCTTGCCTCTTTAATATTTCCAGCCAGCTTACTAAGTGATATACCATATTTTTGCATAGAATTATAGAACAATTTAACCTAGAAGGTCTCTCTGTCAACCTTCTGACCCAATTCCCTGCTCAGGTCAGGACCAATTCCTAATGATCAAGAAGCTCCTCAGATAACCCCTTCCTACATTCACTCTTTGGACACCTTGACTAACCCAGGGACTGGGTGGAGGGAGGTGCCTCAGCTGTTAGTGGAGAGGGTGAGCCATGAAGGATCTGAAATAAGAGATCAGAGAGAGGAGTCGAGGCTCAAATGGCCCATATTTTACCTACCCACATATAGAGGCAGTCTGGTTTTCTTTTAAATCCTGACAAACTGAGAGCCAGCTACTTGCTGGAAATAATGGTCAGTCCCAGCAAGTAAAGCAAAACTTCACCCACCAGGATGGCTCAGAAATTGAAAGTTCAGAATTTGGCAGAAGAACGGGGCATATGAGGCCCAATTCCAGGAGCCATAGCCAAAAGCTCCACAAGAAAGTATGCTAAAAAAGGAGGTGAATTTACAGCATACCGCCAGGAAAGGCTCAGAAGCATTTTAAGCTTTATGTACAGAGGTCTGTATTTTTTATTAAATATCCAACAGATCAGCATAGAACTTGTGCTCCAGAAGAGAAATGGGATATACAAAGTGGAAAGCCTGATAGATGTACAGATAGAAAAACAGCAGGCACCAGCAACATCCTACTAAGGAGAAGGGTGAGAATAGGTAGCCAGAGAAACAGAAATTTCTGTTACTCTTTTAGAAAGAAGCAAGATGATATTTTCCAGCAGAATGAGAGAAATGATATTTTTTTAGATGCCAAGTTATAAGTGAGGACATTAAAAACCTGTATTAGACATAAACAGTTTTAAGTCTTGTTACATACTCAGAAGGCCTGGAAAATCTGCCAAGGATATAATTGACCTACTCATCTTCATTTTGAGAACATCCTGGTGTACCAGGGAAATTCCTGAAGTCTTAAAGAGCATTAGCATTAAGCAACTGATAAAAGGCATAAAGAAGAGCTGGCTAATGGTACAAACATTTAGTCTGACATCAACTCAAGACAAACTGACAAGACTGATGACAGAGGGATTGGACTGACAGATTAAGGGAACAGAAACTAATGCTGCTCAACGCTTCAGTGAAAATGTTACTGGTAACTTGTAAGTTACTGGTAAGAAAGAGCAGATAACTCTGGATGAGCAGAAGAGGAGGGAAAAAGTGAGAAACAGCAGAGGGGACACCAAGGGCAGAGGAGGAGAAGGAAGGGAGCAGGGGAGGAGGTACTCCAGGAGCTGAAGCAGATATCTGCCCCACTGCTGACGATTCACACTAAAGCAGGTTTATCCTGAAGAGCTGCAGCCCAGGGAGGACCCCATGCTGGAGCAGGGGAAATGTATGAGATGGAAAGAGAAGTGGTAGTGGACTGACTCCAGCTTCCATTTCTACACCTCCCTGTGCAACATGGGGATAAAAGAAAGTAGAAGTGTTGGGGAAGAAGTAGGAAAAGAAAGGTATTCTTTTAATGTTTACCTTTGTTTTTCGCTACTTGAATCTATTTTAATTGGCAACAGCTTAAAATATTTCCCCCCTCTCCATCATGTCTAGTCTGCCTGTGATGCTAAGTGCAAGTTACCAAGTTCCCTGTCCTTCCTGTGACACAAGACCTTTCTCACACATTTTCTGAGGATGGGGGTGTGTGTGTGAATGAGCATCTGGCAGAGATTTTGGCTCTTTGGGAAGGCTAACCCAATATATACAGATTATGGGAAGCAAAAGCAAATGCATTAACTAATTTAGAAAAAAACCCCAGATGATTAATAAAGCTAATAAATAAAGGGTAAGGAGGCCAGCCATGGGGATATATTCTTGCTTCTCCCAGGAGCCTGTCCTTGGATGCCATAGGTAGGGGGCCCATTGCCATTTCAGGCTATTCCAAAAACTGAAATTGAATGCTATTGGCAGATTGATTTTCCTTACAGGTATTTTTGGCCTTGTACACCTCTTCTAGATTTAAAAAAGCCAAATCAAACAGTTTGTCTTGAAGTATTGATTTTTAATCTTGTTTACCCTTCATGTTTGATTTAACTAAAGAGAAGGAGCTCTTGTAAGGATTTGCAACCATGCGGATGTGCTGTGCTTACTGCAATCCATCCCCTGTGTACCTTAACTACAAACACACAGCTTTCCAGAGAGCTGCCGCCAAGGCTCCAGGGGCCAATAAAGAGCGGAGAGATGTTTTCCAAAACATCCACTAGAGGGTACTCAATGACCTCCGAGTGGAGGCAGCTTTGCGGTCTAGCGAGCGGGAGAGGGAAGCCAAAAGAAAATGTCCATGATGGTTGTATTAACAATAGCAGAGCACAGTGCACACCGCAAAGCACACCAAGCAGGATTATCGAACCATCAGGACCACGTTTGTACCACAGCTCCAGTGGCCCCAAGCTGCCAGAAGGAAATAGGGCAATGGGAAATGGGTATTTGTTGCCCTTTCCTGGGAAGTGTGAGCCCGTATCCAGCCCCACTGTGCGACTGGATGTGGGGCTGGCTGGGGCCCAGTTCACATACCCGTGACAGCATATTGCTGGGATTTCTTCCTTTCTTTCCTTCTTTTGCTACCTGACCTGTGCAAGCTGTTTTCACATGGCTAAGGTTTCCCGGGGAAAAAAAAGTGCATGTTTTCATACTGCTGGCCATTGAGAGAGTTGAGGTGGGATACTGTGGTATGTCCACCCATCTCATAAAACAACAGTGATTATTATTCCACAGTGATCTATTTTTTTGTTGTTGTTGTTGTTAATCAGTCATGATCAGTTTAAACATGTAGCCAATGACTGTTCCTTTTTCCTGGAAAATGAGATAATTTTACCATTCAAGCAAGACACAAACAGAGGCTTTATAGACCCACCAAATCCCCATGTCACACATTTCTGCTTGTTTTATTCCAGGCTTTTATTTCCCCATTAAATGCTACAAAGGACATGTAAAATGCTAGGCATGGCCTCAGAATGCTGGCCCTGCAAGGATATGCCATTCATCTTTTGCCTTCTGCTTCCAACAAATCAATAATAAGCATCTTATTTCAGTGTTGAAAGAGAAGATTTTTACTATCCAGCAGGACATCTGAGTTATTGACCTTGAACGCTAATCAGTATGTTTGAATGTTCTCACCAGCTTTAGAGCTGAGGCTAAAAAAAATCTAATTAAATCAGCAGGGGGCACGATTTCTTCAAAATATCACAGGATTATCCAGCCATGTGCTGGGTATTCTTTCTGTTTCATGGAGCAGAGCTGCCCACCAATGCTATTTCTAAAGATCTAATATGTTTTTTCTGAGTTAACCTGTTCAGGCCCTGAACTTTCCCACATGGAAACCTCAGGCCTTACTGACATAGTTTGCTCCTGCAAAGGGATCCTCTGCCCTATCAATGAGTCAGTCCTCCAGGGCATTGCTTAAATCATCCTGGAGTACTTTTTCCTCTTTTCCTGAATGTCCAGATTACCTGAGCCCAATCCTTGGCTGCTTTACCATTAGCCTGCAGAATGCTGAAGAGGTGCTGATTCGCTGCCATGGGTCAAGGGGACCAAACCCAAAGGTCCTGGTAGGATCCAGGAGCCTTGCCTGAACCCCTGAAATCCTTCTTAGCAATGAGCAAATTTATTGCTTATCTTAAATCCCAAATTCCCTTCCAATGTTTAGCTTACTCCTCATTATGTCCCATTGCAAATACTCTATTGAAATACACCTTCAGACCAGATTTAAAACTCAGGGATAAAGCAAAGGTATGGTCAAGGGTAACTGTATGTGAATAGATTTTATCTACTTTTAGTTCAGGATAATGAAATTTCCCCATTTCTCTAGCACACTGGTTGTGTGTCCTTGCCACTTACACTTTACCTGTTACACTGCTGGATGATTTTCACCTGCAGAACAGGCAAGGGGAAACAGCTGAACATGCAGCAGGATGGTGCTCTTAGGTGGAGCACTGTCACTGTGGTCTGATGCCCACAGCAGCATGGACAGATGACAAAAGAAGCTGTCTAATAAGGAGGTACCCTTATTTTCTGTATGTCACCTTGGAATCTTGATCCAAAGGCTCATGCCATTTTCACTGGAAATTCTCATTCAGACTCTGTCTTAAGTTCTAGGAAACTCAAGTTGACCTTCAGACTTTGATCAATAGAGAAGAGGATTTTCTTCTTGGCATCAATGACTGTACATAGATTTGGGGGCTCAGATTGAATGAATTTGCTTTGTCTTGCTATAAAAATTGTCAATAAAGGCGTAACTATGTGAGTCAATCAAAGTTCAGAATACAGGATAACCCTAAATGAGTGGCTCGTCATGGTTTATAAAGCAACATATTAGTTATTTTAATAATTACACAGTGTATTTGTTTCATGCAGATTCCTTGCCTTTGCCCTAATCAGGACCCTTTGCTCTGTTATTGGTCGCCTTTCATGAGCATCTCCCCACTCCCGGCTTTTCCATAGCTCAGAAAATGAGATTGAGCTGGTCAGGGGCCTGTTTGGGCTTTGTTGCACAAGTCCAAGTGACAATTCAATATTTTGGTTTCTGCTAAGAGGCTATCAGGAGGAAATCTGCACACTCAAGCAGACTTCCCAAAATACAAAGTACTCCATCTTTGCTGCTTCCCCATTGAATACACAGGTGTGGATTAAGGGACACCTACCCTCTTCTGGTCTCAGGTATTAATCAGGTGCTCTGAAGTGGACACTTCTGCCAGTTGCTAAAAAAGCCTTAGTGATGCAATTTTAAGGAGATATTAAATGCTGAGAAAAAAAAAAATACAAACAACTGTTTTCCACTTGGGAAATGTTTTCCTACCATATCTAATGAAAAGGCAGAAAGGATAGAAGGTGGGCTGCAAAAATCTCTTTTTAGTTTGTCCCCACTGCCCCCAAAAAATTCATATGTAACTCCCCTCCTACACACCTATGTGCTGACAATGTCTTTTGGACATGCAGATCTCTATCTTCTGACCAGTCAAGACCTGCAGATCAGGCTGAGGGATGCTAATGCCTGCCCACAGCCCCTCTGGCACTTCATTGTAGACATTTGTTCTAAATGGGTTGGCTGGGCTGGATTGCTCAGTAACGTGGTGTGAGCCAACTGGAGGAGCAATGGCCACAGGAAGAGTCAATTGTCCCTTCAGCCAACATTGGCAGCTTACTGTCTGGGTGTTCCCAAGAGGGGAATAAATGAACACAACATACACAAACAAAAACCTGATTTTTTAGCTTCAGGATTAACGAGAGGAACAGATATTTGGTATTTGCCCCCTATAAAATCCATATAACATAAGGGCAGGCACTGATCTCTTCTCTGTGGTACCCAGTGACAAGAGCCAAGGGAATGGCCTGAAGTTGTGTCAGGGGAGGTTTAGGTTGGATATTACAGGAAGGTTCTTCTAACAGAGTGTGATTAGGCACTGGAACAGGCTCCTCAGGGAAGTGGTTACAACACCAAGCCTGACAGAGTCCAAGAAGTATTGGGATGATACTCTTGGGCACATTCTGTGACTCCTGGTGCAGGGCCAGGAGTTGGACTCAATGATCCTTTTGGGTCCCTTTCAGCTCAGCACATTCCATGACTCTGAGAATATTAAGCTGTTCTTGGTAGTTTTTGGATATTCCCTTATATCCAGGGTGTTGCAGTTTCTTCTCTGAGATGGTTTCTACCAGTGCACAATCTTACCAAAGGCTGCACAAGCCCTTTTTGTCCCTGGCTGTGGCAGATGGCTGGTCTATGTTGGTGTTTCTCTTGTGAGGCTGCTCAAGGGAGGACATACTTCTGCAACAGTGGATGAAAGGCCAGTTTGTGCTCTGCAGAGTCTCTGTGACATGGAACAAATGTTGAAAGCTGGACTG
The DNA here is from genome assembly GCA_013396875.1 of Vireo altiloquus. NCBI lineage: Eukaryota > Metazoa > Chordata > Aves > Passeriformes > Vireonidae > Vireo > Vireo altiloquus. Next base: position 354,267 of record VZRF01015391.1, on the reverse strand, counting down.
TTCTTTCAAGATGAATGGAAAGCCTCCAGCTACTTCTACCTCAAGGTGGAAGTAAGAAGAGATTTTCCCAGTGTTTGTTCTTTTGCTACCCTTCTCTGAAGACCATCAGTTTCAACCTCCTCTTTAAAGATTAGGTGACCAAAACTGTCTAAAGCATTTGAATACAGGAGGACTACTGAATAATGAAGTGACATTTTCTCATTTCTCTATCCCAGTCCTTTCTGTGTTTTGCTGAAGCTGCGATCAGAGCCTGCTATTGGATCATAGTCCCTGAAGTTGTCCACATTTTCTCCAAAAATGGCAGATGCACAAAGAGATGAAAAAGGGGACAGGACAGCTCAACCTACTTCTGTACACGCTCATTATCTCATACTGACAACAGCCAATTTTCTCTGTTACCTTGTTTCATAAGTGCCTTTCTTTTGCCAGTTTTTCCTGGAGTTTCCCTAGATCAGGGAAGACAGATTTACTTTAAAATTGCTGTCCTCTGCAAATTTTTAACTCTGCGCTCTGTAATTTTGAGGTCTCTAAATGTGTTTTAAAATGGTTGGCAGGCTTGCATTTTTCCAGTCTCTTATTTCAGTTTCTGCTTTTACCAATACGAATTTCACCTTTTTTTTGTTTGCTTCAGTTTTGTTTTCCCACTGTAGAAAGCTGGAGAAATCTTTTCTACAGTGCCCCTGATCCTTAGCCAAAATCCTAGCTGGTATGTGATATGTGGGTAGCTATACAAACTCTTGAAGGTGTTTGTAACTTACATAATGTGAACCACTTCCCATTTTAGTCTTTATTTAACAAAATTTTAATGGCATTCCTTGCTGTTCAGTGTTTCAATATGTTTCTCAGTAAACGTGATGTACAAGATGAACATCATGTAAAACACTTAAGAAAGTCCAGATTTATGCTTAAAACCTGTCTGGCACCAGTCTTTGGCATAAAGATATACATATATATATACACACACATACACACCACACACATATAATACACTGTATATCTCATGTATCCTCCCAAGGAGAGCTACTGCATCCAATCTGTCCATGGGAGCAATGCCGTTGGGAGCAGCAGAGATTAGCCAAGATATTTCCTGGCAATGTCCTGGCTTTTGGAGGAGAACAAGCACATTGAGCAGGAGCAAATCCCAGACTTTACACCATGGTGCTCACACCTTTTTCACATGACTCTTAGGTGTCGTCCACACCTGGGATTGCTGCACCTTACCCACCAGTTTGGCAGTTCAGGGCAAGAGCTCCAGGATGTGGAAACCAAAAGGAGAAGCAGCACAGTGGGGAGGGGAGCTGGGCAGTAAAATCTCATGGAGACTCCTCTTGATTTTGGAACCTTTCAGCAGAACAGCATTCCCTTTGATATATTTTTTCCCAGTTTTAAAACCTGAGGCTGTTAAGCTGGCACTCATCATATGCACCCATTGCACTAAATTTTTGAAGCAAAACGAGTGATATTACAGCAGAGATGGGTTTCTTGCTCTACTAGATTATGTCGTCATATTGATGTATGCACACCCAGGAAGGCATCTGTCTTGATTTACTCATTCCTAGTGGGCAATGCTCTCTTTGTTTTCCAACTTCTCAGCAATGCAGGCCATTAATTAAAATGTATGGCTCTCTCAAGTGCTATTTTAATTGCATTTCAAGTCCAACTTAAAGAGCTGGCAAATAATAAAACTGGGTATTTTGTCCATTTTGAAATGCTGAGAGATATAGGGGGGACAACTCCTGCAATTAATCTGCTGCCCCACACTGCTCAATTCCTGAGTGTGCCATTTGTTTGATTAATGAATGTTTTTTATTTTTTCTGTAAAAATCAACAATTTTAATATTGTTTTCTGTCAGAAATTATTTGTGCCTTGCTTGTGGATTAAAGAGAAACTTCTTTAGCTTGTCTCCTACATGCTGGTGAAATCATCAATCAGAGCCTCTCCTGACCTGGAAGGACAGCAGCTGTTCCAGGCACATCAGATGCATGTGGCTTGGTTTCCTCCTCGTTTGTGACTGTATTACTCCATTGCCTGCCCTGCACTTCCTCCTCAGGGAATCTCTCCTGGTCTTTTCTTCTCATCTTCCTTCTCCCTTTACTTTTCCTCCACCCACCCATTTTGATTGGATGGGCTGTGTGGAAAGCCCGTGTGCCCACCCAGGACAGCCCGAAGTGCTGTAGGGGAGCTCCGACAGCCAGCAAATGGCAAAGGCTCTGTGCCCCATTAGCCACAGTAACACGCAGAGGTTTGCACCTCAAGCTCCCAACCCTGGTAGGACCATTAATGCCTTCACTTTCATATTCTGTGATCAAATCCCACATTTCCAATGGTCCTCCTGCCACCTCCTCCTACCGCACAGATCCAGGACCCACTGCAGAGGGGGCATTTCTACAGGGAGGTAAGAAGCTTCCAGAGGTGTGTGGCAAGACCTGGATGTCACTGTCATTTCATGTGGCCCCTTCCATAGGGATCTCCAAGCAGCTCGTCTCATTTCCACTCAGCATTTGTCAGCAGAGCTCCAAACTTTCCCTCCTTGGTCAGTATTGTCTTATCAGGGTTTTCTCTTGATACAGAGATTAAGCAATTATGTTCTGGTTGAGCAGCTGCATCCTACTTCTGATCACTATTGACTCCATCAGAAACACCTCCCATCTGTATGTCACTTTTCTCTCTTAGCAGGAAAATTAGAGGAAAGTTGTGGAACTGAAAGCTCTTCTTAGACCTCACAGTACCTTTTCACACTACAGGTAATGAATATATACATATATATTTAAAATAAAGAAAGAGCTTTCCAATAAGGAAGTCTACTTCTTGCTCTTTGTACCACTTGCTTCTCCAGCCTCGCTTCTTTTGGCTTGGCTGGTGCAAAGCAGCTGGAACCCACCCTCAGACTCAGCCTATCCTCACAGAGGGGTTTCCAGGACTGGGGCAAAGCTGTGCAACCTGCTTTCAAATGCAGCAAGGAAGGCTTGCCAAGCAATTTACTTTCTGCCAAGGAGGTTCTTCTGGCTTCAGGAAGCTCCTGATTTCTTCTGTAATCTGGAGCATGACATGGGTGCTGCTGGCATGATCAGCAGTCGTGTTTCAGCTCCAGCTCCAGCCTCTGTGAACTCAGAAACCAGCCTTCCTCTTACCCATTTCCAAAATTTCACAGATTCACAAAGGGATGGTGATTCACAAAGAGTTTCAATCGGCTAAAGGTTGTAGAAGATGAAGATGCACATCCATTTATTTTAAAGTCAGTATATTGATATGTATTTGTAGGAGCTGTAGATTCAACAGAAGTCACTGTATTCACTCCTTCCCTGCTTACATGTCCTGAGCATAGCAGACATATCTGCCTATTGATTTTATATTCATATATATAAATATTAGGGTTCCTAAATCATGGTTGTAGAGGAAATGTTTTTCTTTGTTAAGTATTAGCCTGAGAGTAGCCCATTTGGATGCAGCTCACTCTGCACCCTCATGAATTTTGTAACACTCCTAGGAATAAATAGATTAGCCCTGTGTTTAAGAGTGCAGCTGGTATCAAAAATGATGAGCAGATGAAGAGAAACCATTGACTTTGTCAGGAAGAATCTGTGTGATACACTTGAGCAGCTGAAAAGGGGAGTGCCTGATGCCTGCCATGACATCTCATTACCAAGTGTCTGCCATGCTTATCATACACGGATGAGGTGGGTGAATGTGGCTCACACCAAACCCTGGAATTCTCATACTGAGTCTTCCCATTTTCCAAGTGAATGGCAGACCTTTAGACCATTTTGGCAGACATGATTATTAATTTAAAAAAAAAATCCTGTTGCAACAGATACTTCTTTGGTTTTCACTGTATAATATCTTTGCTGCCAATTTCATTACTTATTTCATATTATTTGGTCTGACCTCACACTTTTCTGTTACCTGGTAAAGCTTATCCCCTTCACTGGGGAAGATCATTCCTGACTGACACAGTAGGAGACTCCTGATTTACTGAGATTTCCTCACCATCTTTTATCAAGGTGATCAAGAGTCAGATAACACAGAGAAGAGCATGCCCAGCACTTACTAGGGAGTTTGAATTTGTCTAGTATTCCTTTAAACATTTTAATCAGATGGGTGCGAGGGGGAAGCTTGGTCTCATTAATCGGTACACTGAAAATGTTCATGGATAAGCTCCTGAGGGAAGAATTGCAGGATGTGGGTTATTTTAAGCAGCATTTGCCTGCCTATGCAGAACTGAAAATGCTTGTGATCTACAACACTTGACAAATAAAAATTTGAGCAATTACATGAAGACAAGAAAACCTGTGTATTCTGTGCTGAATTATAAATCACGGTGCATGGACAGGTGCAGGGGAGCAATTTTGCTGGCTTACAAAAAGCCAAACAAGTCTAATTACATAACAATGGCCTCAAATCCAACTTTTAATCTCGTCTCAGACCCTCATCACTATGAGGAAGGGAAAATCTTTGAATTTTTAATTCACCATCAAGCATTTAAAATGTATTAAATAAACTAAACACCCGGGAGCCTTAAGAACTTAAAAACTGTGCTATTTTGGACAAATTAAAGTTGGCTCTGAATAACTGTTAGTTTCCCTTTCATATGTTGCCTCTTAACTTGGTAACATGTAATCCCAAGTCCTTTCCCAGTGCAATGCACCTTGGCAGATTTGGTTGCACCTGTCAGATGCTGAGGTGGGGTAGAGTCTAATTGCTTAAGCCTATACTAGAGAGATGTGTAGGTTAACTGAAACCTCATTTTAGGTCAATGATTATCCATAACTTATCAGCTGATTTACTTACTGTCAACACCAGCTGTATTCTCCGCCAGGCTGCCATTTGACAAAAGTTCTCTTTGATGGTTCCTGTTCTGCCCTGTCTCTCAGCGATCCCAGCCCCTTGTTCCTCCTCACTGCTGCCTCCACAGCTTTTGTGGGACCATAAAGTGATGCTGATATTTTTTTTTTTGCTGGCCAGTCTTCGCGTACGAAGATCCGGGGGAGGCCTCTTTCCTTTCAGACCTCCCAGCCTGCGCACTGGATTTTTTAGGTGAGACACAGGGCGCGCAGATCTGAGCCCACCCTTTAATCCCGAGGTTCAATCTGCCGGGCCAAAGCGATTCTGGACAGTGGCAGCTGAGGTCCTCCTCAGGACGTAGGCAGATTGCCCCCTTGCAGGGCTAACGAGCTCTGCCTGCCCGGGGAGCAGCCTGGCCGGGATCGAACCCGAGCCTCGGCAACTTGCTATGCCGTGTGCTTAACCACTACACCACCGGGGGCTCCCGATGCTGATATAGATCTTAAGTGAACCTTCTTTAATGGATTCTCTTAGGCAGATCGATTCCTCAGTGAGGCTCACTGTATGGCCCCAGCTGAAGAAGTACTGTGGTGATTTTCCCACCAGCTGTAAGATTTGGGCTGGCCCTCACCACTTCAGCCCCCCTCGTGTTGCCTGAGTAGTCCTGGACATTGGTTACAACCCACAAGAGTCCATGTTAGAGGTTTTTTCAGCTATAATTTCCAGCCCAATTCAGAGGCACTTGAAAGAGGTTCTTTGGGATGTGTCTACAGAAAGGAGCAGCTTTGGGCCAGCTTATTCTGACCAAAACCAGGACACCCTCCAGTAAAGAACTGGGGACTACCATGGGTCCCAACTGAGACCCTGTAACCTTCATCCCACAGAGCCAATGATAAGGTGGGCTGATAGAGAAGGGGTACTGGATCTGGGAGTCCCTGGAAAGTGCTTCTAATTTCCCACAAGAGTGGTGTGGAAACATACACACCTGCTCTCTTACACCTGCATTTCCACAACAGCAAGCTCACATGTTGGTTTTACCTGTTTATTTCTTTTGAACACCCCCACACCTTCACTGCAGGCTGCAGAAAGGAGCTTCTCCAGGAAAAATCCAGAATTAGTGTCAAGGAATGGCACTATTTCAAAACAGTTGATTGGGTCTTATGACAAGAGCTAGTATTACTTGTCTCTAAAGTCTTGAAGAACCTTAATTTTTAAGCTTCTAAAATTTGCTGTACATGCCGGGCAGTGATAAAATGGGCAACAAAACCACAGCTGAAATATTTGGACAGATGAGCCTCTGTGATGTACAGCTTTAATGACAAATCATGAAGGTTGGCAATATGGTTAAAATTAATGGATTTAAGTAAAGTACTAGATTTCTACTTATATCCCAAGGATTTGTTGTAAAGAAATATTTGAAACCTCCAATAGACTCTTCAAAATTCTGTCATAGCCTGACTGCTTATGCATGGGAATTTTATTCATAATGATGCAGGTACCTTAGTGTTTAGAGACACCAGGTTTGTGAGAGACATAGTACATTTTACAGAAAAATTCATTCCCAGAGATTTTGTATGAACTGTGGGCGCAGAGGGGATGAAGGTAATTGTGAGACTGTGTAAAGTGGCACAAAAGCAAAAGCCATGTTCTGCAGTTGCAAAAAACATTTTAATTGTTGCTTTGGAGACATCTTGATACTGCAGTTGTGACCGTGAAATCAGCTGAGGTTTACAAGAGAATAACACGGTAGAAGGATAAGAGGATTTTGTGGGCTGCAATTTGTTTATTTGAACATTTCATTGCTCAGAACTTACCCCTAGAGTAATCGAATATTGCATGGAATAATGGTCCATGTAGACTCAGCTCAGCTCCATTGTATACCATCATTTAAAGAACAAAGACGACATCTTAAAGGATATTTTGTTACTGCTGCTCTAACACAGCTAAAAAAATAACATTAGAGAGGCAAGAAATGCTGCTTGATAAAATGCTTTAGGCTCAAAGAGGGTAGATTTAGATTTGATACACTGAAGAAATTCTTTACTGTGAGGGTGGTGAGGGCACTGGAACAGGTTGCACAAAGCTGGGGATGCCCCATTCCTAGAAGCGTTCAAGTCCAGGTTGGATGGAAATTTTAACCTAGTCTAGTGAAAGGTGTCCCTGCCCAGAGTAGGGGAGGTAGAACTAGGTGATCTTTAAGGTTCCTTCCATTCCAAACCATCAGGGTTGTTGTTTCCCATTATTCCTCACATATGTTCCCTTTACAGAGAGATGGTGGTTCATACCATGTCTCTGATAATATGCCACAGTCAAGCTGTCTACTATGCCAAAAGGGTCAAGTTTTCATATCTCCCACACCAGAAAGCACTGAGTTGATCAGACCTGCAAAAACCCAGAGTGTACACACCTTGATCTCTGCAGTTCAGGGACGAAGGGAACATGTCACACAGCTCTTGCCTGGGTGTCTAAAGGTTCCTGCTCTGCTCCCTCTCGCTTCTCTATAGGGTATAATATGCAATAGAGAGTCTACATCACCCATTGCAATCTTCTTCTATGGTCTGAGCAGGCCTCTTTTTGACTACTGGCTGCTTCACATTTATTTCTCTACTAATTAATGAAGCAGGATACTTGAAAACAGAAAGTTAGGATCTCAGCTCTCTATAGTTTTGCTTTTGCTCTGTTGATTGGCATCTCATTCCAGATGATGGAGATGCCTTCTCCTGCCACCAAAAATCTAGTTCCTTGTGCTTATGCTTGTGAGCAGGCTGCAGGAGTCACAAGGAGGATGGAGATGGCCCCTTTTGTTTTACTGGGATACTTAACCCAAGGTACCAGAAGCCATGGTCCCAGTCCAGTGCCTTGGATGTCAGAAAGAACAGGGAATAATACCCAGCTAGGGGTATTATAATACCTAACTTCAGATTTGACAGGACTGTGTCACTTCCTGAGGGGTTCAGGGGGGCTCCTAAATACATACATGCTTGAGCAAGATTCTTCCTCTCTCATGCCCTTGCAGCAAGCTTGCCTCAGGCCAGCCTTCAGTAGGATGCTCGAACACTCTGTGCCTCAGAAAGGCTGGAAGCAAGGCCAGCAGTGCCTCTGCTGCTGCAGGCATGTTGTGAAGATAAGTTAATTAATGTTTGTGAAGCAGGCACATTATAGGGTAATGAATGTCACAGGAAAAAAAGTATTAGGAAATTAGCATTTGAGAAAAGGGCTTGGCTAGCATGCAGTAAATAAGGCCTGGAGCCACACGTACAGCAGCAAGGAAGAACAAAATACTGAGCAGCTTGGTCCCAAAGCCGGTTTGGTGCTTCCTCAGTTCAGAACCAGACAACAGCCCAGTGGGAAAGCCAAGCAGGAGCATTGAGGGCCTGGCACAGGCAGCACTGCATCTCCTCAGAGTGTTTTTAATGCAGCTCCACCTGCATGTGGCTCTGTGTGAGTGTGTGAGTGATGGTATGACCCAAGGAGAAGCAAAGCAAAGCATGCTGAGATGAAGCTGCAACCTCCTTCTCCCCATGAGCCAGGGGACAGTGCCAGATGGTGCTGGAGGTCCTCAGCAGGATCTGGCACTGGGATTCTCTGTATTCCCATTATTCACATCAGGGCTGTCACAATGCCTTAAGCACTGTTGGAAACTTTATACAAGAGAGGGTAATTTCAGCCTTCATCCTGTAACTAGTGTTTTGTTTGCTGAAAGGGCTGAGTGGGGAATTGAATTCCAGCATAGAAATGTATTTCTGTGATGACAAAAGCTCGCGGTGAGTTAATCATGCCAGCAGCATACTTTGCACTGTTACCCAGCAGCCTTTGTCTAACTACCACAGCATTTTATTAGACTTGGAGCTCTCCCTTGGAAATACTGGTCGTATGAAGAAGGTGGGGGGAAAGAAAAGTGTTGTGACTGCAGTGAGACAGATGTCCTGATTTACCTCTCATGGAAATCAGGATATCTAAAATGGTCAAGGAAACATCATACAGGTGCCTCTGAGATTGATTTAGAAGTTTAATGTGAAAACCACATTTAAAATCAGAGAGGGGAGGAAGGGAGAAATGTTCTAATTTAAGTCATGAAAGAACACTGATTTGTTGCTATGTCAATCTCACATGCAGGGGGACACAGAGTTTCCCACTGGCACCTCAGCGCCAGCATGGAGTGGATGTTAAAGGCACACAAATACCCTCTCGGTGAAAGCTCCAGCTGGATTTAAATCCAATGAAGCCAGCTTTCTGGAGGAGTGCTGAGAAGGCAATAACAAATGATTCTATTAGCATTAATGCAGTCAGCTTGCGCTATTTATAATGTAAATATCATCTGAGTATAAAAATTGCCTCATTGGCAAAACAGAGGTAAAATTCCCATTCATCACATTTTAAAATAGTCTAATCACACAATATGTACTCGGTAACTGTAAATGAACTATGTTCTTAACATAAAGATGATTAATATTGGGCAGGTATCTGTTATGTGTTTTTCTGCTGATGGAAAACATAAATTTTGGCCCAAACGTAAAAAACTGAGTATATAAGGAAGTGTTACATTAATTCACCAAATAATTTCTTCTATTCCTGCAGGGATTTGGGCCTTTAAAAGCACATAAAGGAAATATTATTTTATCTTATTTACTTGAAGATTGAAACATACTAGAAAAGCCATACCTACACTTACGTTTTCACACTTTTGCAGCAAACTACCCCAGGGGCTTGAACTACACCAATGCAAGCATAAAGCCAGACCACTATCTCCAGTCCTCAAATACTGGCATTGTTTTTATTTGGGATACTCAGACGCTTTCATTATTCAGCTAATGTTCTTCCAGTGTAGTCAGCAGAAGAGCAGCCAGAAGGTGAAGGAAAGAACTTTTTCTGGAAAAATTATGTGAAATAATAAAAATATCTCCTTCCCAAAGGCTGTTTGAATATAGGACCATGCAGTAGATGTACCCCCCAAAGAACAGGTTCCCAACCTCCTGTGCCTGTCCCCAGCACATGTGGCACAGGCACTGTCCCAGTCACCACTATTCCACCCTCCCCATGGTGACTGTGTTTCCTCTGGGGACCTCATGCGCAGCTAGAAAGAGCCTGGTGCCACTAAGCTACTCAGAGCTTTATGTCCCATCTCATCAACGGGAAGATTTTCAAACCAGCTATTTCCCCACCTGCCTTGTCTTCAAGATCCTACTAACCCGAGAAACTGCCTCAGAACCTCTCTGCTGATGAGCCAAACAGAAGACATAGGTGCTCACCCAACATACAGAAGCATGATTTTCATGAGCTTCCCCAGCTCAACCTAAAACACTCATCCTTAAAAAATATTTATTCCCTGGTCATCGATGAGAGTGAACCTCCCCCCCAGAGCACATGCTGCTCTGCCTTAGGGATGACTGACACAGAATGTGTCCTCTGGGAAACTGTGTGACGTGTTCTTGACATCATGGCTCAGACTACTGCATGAAAAATCAATTCCAACACATTATGTCATTGCAAGTAGTGCAGCTTATGTACCTACTTACCTTATCTCATCCCACCCCTACATTTTAAAATTCCTCTTTGAAAGCAGATGGCTTTCTGCATTCAGCTGGAAGCTGTGCCAGAATTTATAACACACATGATTAGAAATCTGTGTAAGTTTATTCATGGCCAGTTTGCATCACTTGTTCTTGTCCCCATGTAGTCTGTGCTCCAATAACTCCATTCAGGGAGTCCCAGTAGGGATGAGAGCCCCATCAGGGATTCTTTCTCTCCCATTTTAACTCATTATTCTCATAAGTAGGGAACAAAGTTTGACAGATACCATGAGTATCACACAAAATCAGATCATTCACACAAATCACTTGGAATTATTTAGATCTCAAATAATGCTCCGGAGCAGTGGACAATTGTTCTGAAATACACGTCAGAATAAAACAGCCTTCAACACCACTGTGCTGCTCTAGACACTAACACTTAGAGGCACTTGCTCTACAAACTGCCTTGTAATTCTGCCTTCTGTGCCTCTGAGTCTCCCACTAATTCAAAGGACTCAGGACAACTCAGCAGGATAAGCAAGACCTGCCGGTAATGATGCAAGGAAAAACAGCAGTGAGTGATGCCTCCTCTCCACTTTGAGCACACCCTTGTTCCCTGGCTCAGAAGAGGTTGAAAACCACCCACTTCCAGGCACCAAACCTGCTTTTTAAAAATGCAGCATGTCACATTCCCCTTGAACCCACAGGGCTGTGCAAAGCCCAGACCCAGTGCCCTCTTCAGACAGCTCACAGATGTGCCTGGTGAGCCTACCACATACCTGAAGAGAGGACAGGACCCTGGAGGCACCTGAGCCTCCCTTTGCTGCATTAGCCCACCAGAAATCTTCCAGGGAACCATTGCTGGTACTGAAGCAGAGTTTGTCCTGGATCTCCTGCAGTTCCCAACCTGAAGATTTTCAAAATCTTCTTTATCACGTGTCTCACAATTATGGAAACAAAATACTGTTTCAGACTAGTTGTTTTCTTCATGCAACCATGTTACCCAGCACTTCAGATTTTCTACAAGAAGGTTGGCTGGGGTTTCTTTGCTTTCATTCTCAATTTACATTATATTTATTGTATCAAAAATGTTCTTAATTAAGAGCTTTGTATATAATGTCTATACACAAAGGACTCTACCTCACCATGTTTGACAAAGCTGCTGACAGTAGGGAATAAAAGGAGATTACAGTGTTACAAAGGACAGAACTGTCACTGCCAGCACTTTTCAGGAGTATGAGGATGCATAACCAAAGCCTTACTCTTCAATAATCTCTCTGAAAAAGATTGTTCCCTCTAATCTATTATGTAGCCTAGAAAAAATTAACTACATTTTTGATGTGGAGACGCTAGAAGGATCACCCTCTGCTGCCCAGGGATTCCTCCACACTTTGCAGACATTTGTGCCAGTAATGCCTACTGTAGGAATGGGAGAGGAAAAAGAAGGGTTTGAATACTAGGAGGCTCAGACAAACATATTCCTGGAGGAGCTTTTCTTATCACTATAGTCTGATAGAATAAATTTTACAAATGTGAGAGAGAAGGGAGGTAGAAAGTCAGACCATGATCCCTACCACCTACACCCATTCAACTACAGATATGATGGATCTAATTTTCAAGAGAGAATGAATAAGTATGATACAAAAATACATATATTTCAGTTTAGCTAAGTTTGTTCTATACAAGGACTCCCATAAACACTCCCTAGCTTCCAATAGATACAGCTGTATTGTAAATTTTTTGCTCCTGAGACACTTGTGCACATGCCTCTGCCACCGTGTCTGTACCTTTGTCTCTGCTCATAACTCTTAGCAACACTTCAGGTGTTTTCCTGGCTGAGGCTGGAGAAGCTCTTAGACACCTACTGCCTTGGCAGATGGGGAATTCTCTTGCTATTTCACCTGCTAGGCCTGCCCCAGAGGCACTTTGGAGAACACCAGCTGCTTTGAGCCTCTGCAAAACCCCACCACAGAAGTGCTGCAGAGGAGACAACCATGCTTGGTTCCCCTTATGAATGAAAAGGATCTGAAAACCCATAGGTGTATTGACTCTTTGGTAAATGCTTGAACCAGGAGGTGTCCCATATTATCTCCCTGGGTCAAAATTGCGTGGTGGCACACATATTACCTCCAGTGGTCATTTAAGGGGAGAAAGACACACATCCTCGTTGACTTAGCTGCATGTCTAAGGTACCATACCCTCTGTCTCCTCCTTGGCTAGATGGGTAACACTCACTAGTACATTTCCTACTCTTTCTCATAAGCAGCAAAGAAGCTAATATTTATGATGGAAGCAAAATTGTATGTGCCACTGCCCCGTTTTCCAAAGGTGCTCCTGTATGTACTATGATTAATTCCATTTATCTGTAATTTGGAAAATCAGAGTTGTGAAATTTATCTGAAAGAAAATCTCTGGACTCTACACTGAGGGTATTGTATTATAGTAACTAAAGATGAAAAAACTTGTTTTAGTTGGGTTGGTAAGGACAGCCAGATTTAGATACAAGACTTCCAGTCCAAGGAAGGCCCATGCTCCTCCAAAATTCTTGAATTTTTTTTTCGCTTCTTTCACTAGGAAAGCAAAAGAAAATATGAGAATTCAAAAGGTGTATCTAAATTCACAGTGAAATGAAATCCAGAATTGCCTCACTTTGTAGCTGATGACTGGAAAATAAGCTGAAATAACAGTATTTGGAATAAAAATAAGTATTGAAATAGGAACTATGGAGTAAACTTCCCCTTTTTTCTTACTACCAGAAATAAGATACTTTATAAGGTGGTAGTTTCCTTTCAAGGAAAATTGGGTTCCAGCATTGCCATTTCTTCATGACTTAGCAGAAAAAACCCTCACAGGAACATCCAGCGAAACAATCTGACTGTTTTCCAGCAGAGATAACACATGTTAATGGGGCAATGCTCTCAGAAATGCCGAGAGCAGGTTGTATCCCCTGCTTTTATGAAAGATACCTTTCAATCACACAGCTTACTTTCATGCTGCTTTGGCCATGGCAGTCGACTAAAAATCATGCCAAATGGATTAGAAGATAGAGAGACATAGTTCCAATCTGAGAAATGACTTTTTGAGCTATTTGGCAAGAAATGGAAGGTAGGACTGTAACGATAACTGAATTTACTATTTCAAAGGTGTAATTATAAATGATGAGTGCACTTGGAAAACGGAAAATACTTTGAGGGAATCATCTGTCAGAGGAGGAAGAGAAGAGTGACACAGCAGGAGCACAGGTCTCAGTGAATTATCCAAAAATGAAAATAAGTGCAAGAGGATACAAAAAACAAATATCTAAAGGACACTAACAAAGAGAAAGGGAATTAATCTTTCTCATTTGTCCTTGTTCCTCCCATCTAATGGCCTTTTTACACTGGCTTGCTTGCTGGGCTGTCTCCTGTCCTGGGCAATGTGTCCAGGTGGCTAAGAAGGCCAGTGGCATCCTGGCCTGTATCAGCAACAGTGTGGGCAGCAGGACCAGGGCAGAGATTGTCCCCTTGGCACTGGTGAGGCCACACCTTGAGTGCTGTGTCCAGTCCTGGGCCCCTCAATTCAGGAAGGATATTGAGGGGCTAGAGTGTGTCCAGAAAAGGGCAACAGTGATGCCTTAGGTTTTCACTTTTATATTTTTCAAGTTCTGTACTGCCTAGTGTGTTACTCTTAAGTTTCTTGTAGCCTGTTAGCTTCTGCTCTCTCATGCTAGGTAGACATAACAAAGCCTCTCCAGGCCAGCTTTCCAAGGACACCCAGACTGTCCTAGGCCCAAAATGTGTAAACCAAAAGCCTCTGAAGGGAGGTGGGCAAGCTCTGGGAAATGACATAATTAACTGAAGCTTTAATTGGAGAATTAAGCCTGATATGCAAATGGACCAAATTTTTAAAAGTGTAAAGAACTCGTGACCAGGGTCCATCTTGGGATCCATCGGGGCAGGAGCCTCTGGACACCCCAGGGTGCACCTTTGAAAGCCTTTCAAATAAATACTTACCTTTAGTCCCTTATTCCTGTTTAGTCTCTGTTTTTAGGTAGCCATTTTAGGCATCAACAGAGCTGGTGACGAGTCTGGAGCACAAGTGTAATGAGAAGCAGTTGAGGGAGTTGGGGTTGTTTAGCCTGGAGAAGAGGAGTCTCAGGAGAGATTATCACTGCTGACACTGCAGGCTTCCTGAAAGGAGGCTGTAGCCAGCTGGGGTCTCTTCCCCATGTAACAAGGAATAGGACAAGAGGAAATGGACTCAATTTGTGCCAGTGGATGTTTAGATTGGATATTAGGGAAAAAATTTTTGAAGGAGTTGTCAAGCATTGGAACAGGCTGCCCAAGGAAGTGTTGGAGTCACCATCCCAGAAGGTATTTAGAAGCTGTGTGTCTGTGGCAGCTGGGAACATGGTTTAATGGTGGACTTGGCAGTGCTGGGTAAATGGTTCAACTGGATGATCATATAGGGGTTTTCCAACCTAAATGATTGTATGATTCTAACTATCTGACTTTTTTTTCACTGTTGCTTTTCCTCTCAATGCCAGGAAAGTGAAACATAGAAATACAAGATACTAAAATCATACCAGAAAAATACACATCTGGTAAATAGTCTGATGGAATCTAGAAGAGAAGTGAAAATATAAGCATATAAATAATGTTGAATATAATATAGGTAACTTTATGTAAATAATAGGAATTATATACAGTATAAAAAATAGATATATATGTGTAGTTTTAGTCATTAAATCATAGATTAGAAATAGCAAATTATTGAAATGAAGCTATTATCAGAATTCAAATGAGCCAGACTCACAGATGTATAAAGCTTTTTTTAAATGGATATTTAAGAAGAATATCACTAAATAAATCAGAACTGTGAGGTGCCTGCAAGCAAAGGCCCATTTATCAAGGCAGGACTTAGAAACCAGAACATCAGTGATAACCTCTGGAGACAGTTCAAAATAAATGAATAAATAGAACTAATCCATATGCTTTTGTTCAAATGTGAATCTTGAAGTGTTAAATAACTCAGGGTCAGTAAAAATCTGTGATTCCCATCTCAGCAGGTTTTCAGGGGAGATCTGTGAGAGTTCTTGATGAGGACCCTCAGGCGATTGGGAGGAATACATGTCAGCAGAGCCTGGTCCATCATGTGCACTGCTGAAGTGCTGGAAAGGGAGGAATAGCAACCCCTGAGGAAAAGAGGTTAGAGGGGAGCAGGAATGGCATTGGGGACACAATACTGGGGGGGGCAGAGGTCTGTTTAAGCATTAGAACTCTTATCAGATGGCTGCTTGTGCCTACTGGGAAGTGCAGAACTGCCCTGGGGGATGTGTGCCTGGGTTCCCCCAGGGGATCTCTCAGCAGCTGTGCTCTGCACTGGTACCTGGGTGAGCTGGAGGAGAGGGAAGGGATGAAGTTTGCTACCAGCACAAACAATTCAGTCTCTTTCCAAGGGTGAACTGGATAAGACATAGTCGTACTTTTAAATTAGGAAAGGAGTTGTAATTCCAGTAAAACTGTTAATCAGTCTTTCACTAATCTTTTCCAGATCCAGCTTAAAAATCAACTCACGCATTCCTGGGTCCCGACAAAGGGAAATCTGTTCTTGTTCTCCACTACCCACACATGCTGGTTTCTCATTTCTGTGTAAAATGAGAAATAGAGTATGATTTCATTTCACAAGAGCATTATTTTTTCTTAAAACCAAGAGACATTAGAAAAACCAAATAGGATAAACACAACAATCCTTCAAAACATCTTAGACTTTGTGGCAATTTCACTCTCTCAAGAAGTAGTTGACATCCAATATAATAATTGCATAATAGACTGGCTCCATGCAAAGCTGGATTAATCAGTCCTGCTCAAATTAGGAGCTACTACTCTGGTGTGTTATTGCCTTTCTCCAGTTCATTTTCTGATTTCCATTCTGCCATTGTTTGCTGGGGTCCACACAGAAAATGGGACTGGGGAGATGAGGATCAGCAACACTCCTGCAGTGTTAACAGACTGCAGTGGCTGGGGAAGGAAAAACCATGGAGGGGAACAAGTAGCCTCTACCAAAGGCATTTGGTGTGGGGGAGAATTTGTCAAGTTATCATTACGATGGATAGCAATGCATCTTGTAGGAAACTCTATGAGATGGCAGTAAACTCCACAAGTGTGGTGGTCACCCATGCCTGGTCACTGCAACACAGACACAGATGATGGTCTCATTCTGCTGATCTCCTACAAGTATTCATTACTCCGTAATAATGTGTGTTCACTGCAGAAAATGATAAGAAATATAAATGCTAGAATATTTAATTTTATTTTGCTTTTTACTTTGTTTGAAGGGACAATACCACTTCAAAGCCAGGGAAAAAAGCCACAGTAGAGGTGGAAAGAGAGGTGGACAGTTAAAACTCTCCAAAGCTGAATCCAGAGAGGCACATAAAGCAAAAGGCTTCTTCAACTGTATCACCAGCAAAAGAAATGTAGGATAAATATGGGCCGGCTGAGGAATTGTAGAGGAGAACTGGTGACAGAGGAAAAGCCAAGTTTGATGCCTTCTTTCTTTGGTCTTTATGGGTAAAACCAGGCTTCAGGAATCCCAGGTTCCCAGGGCCAGTGGGAAAGTCTAGAGCAAGGAAGACTTACCTTCTCTGAACGAGGACCAGGTTAGGTATCATTTCAAGGAACTGGACACACACAAGTCCATGGGACCTGATCTGGTGCACCTATCAGCACTGAGGGCACTGGCCAATGTCACTATAAGGACAATCCTGACCATCTTTAGAAGGTCATGGCAATCGAGAGAGGATCCTGAGGACTAGAAGAAAACAAATGTGAGTCCTGTCTTCAAGCAGGGTAAGAAGGAGGATTCAGAGAATTACGGGTTGGTCAGACACACCTTCATCTCTGGGAAAGTGATGAAAAAAGCCATTGTCCTTAATACCTTCTTTGCCTTCATCTTTTCCAGTAAAACCAGATCTTAGAAATACCTGGGATTGGATGTGGCTTCTTCCTCGAAGGGAAAAGGAATTATAAAAGACCTAATATTACACCAAGTAAATGGTCACTATAGTGTCCACGTCTGAAGTATAAATAAATATTTAAATTGAGGAAACAAAATCTTCTATAATGAATATTTTTTTAAATAACTTGAACAAGTATGAAAATTAATCATATCACACTAAATTTTCAAGATAAACACATAATTCTGTTCCATTCCACCTAGTCAGTCCCTTAGAATTTACACCTATATGTGTTTTTTTGTTTTTGTTTTTGTTTTTTTTAATCTAAATATAATATAATGTATAGGAAACTTTGTGCTTCAGGGCATTCAATGAGCACCACAGAAAAGGAATCCCTGTCCTTTACCTGAATTTAGTGTTATTAGTTCCGCTGAAAAATGCACATTTGCTTTTTTCCTGCAACCATTATTTCTATTTTGTCTAAATTACAGCAGATTATCATCAGAATTACACCTATATTTCTTCTAAGTACTCATGCAGACAAGGCAACCGCACAACTCTGATGCAGAAACAATAATTTTGAGCAGGGCTGGCACACTGCCTTTGCAGTCTGAGACCCTCTGAAAGTTGTGTGGACTGAGATGACCCCTTGGGCAAGGTCAGCAGAATCTCAGCCACTTGCTTCCCAACCAGCTTAGCCAGTAAGCAGATTATGGATGCACTTGGAGAGTTTCTGAGTGCTTAACCCAATGAGAGCCCTTCTGTGTTTTGCACTCCCAGGCCCATGAAGATGTGCAAGGCTGCAGAGGCCATTCCATTCCTGATACGACAGTGTTTGGTGCTGAACTATTATCTGCCGGAACAGCTGGTTAATAGGGAACCATCCAGCATTATTTGTTTATAAGCCAGCTCATAAATGATGAACACTACTCTGTCACTTTCTAAATCCATACATGTTTCGTCATCATTCAACATAAAGAAGAAAAGACAGGTTAACTATGTATCTGCCAACAAATGTTTCACCTTACCTGCCCCTGCATTAAGAAACACCTATTTAATGAAAATATTTTTTTTCACAAACAATAAAAATGTTCAAAGCCTCATGCAATACTTATTTTATTTATTTTTAGGGTAGGCAATATGAATTTTATTATATTTATATTTAGGATGGATGATAACACTATGATTTTTTCCATTGAATGACTGCAGTTTTATCTACCTGTTTATGAGGCTGAAAAATGTAATGGGGAACTCTAACAGATTGACAGATCCCACCTGGGTAATTTCCAAGGTGCTCCAGCTCTGCCACTCCTCCCTGTGCCCTCCCACTCCATGTCACTGTAGTACGTTTCCACCCTGCTCTTCCTTCCCACACAAATCCTTTTAACTGGTGAGGAGTCCACTAGGTTATCCAAGGTGTTTCCTTCAGCATCCCGATGGGCTTTGGATGAGCCCTTCATGTCCAGCACTGCCTGTGGGTGTCCATGATCCTGTCAGTGAATTTCCCACCTTCTGATGTTCACAGAATGGTTTATTGCCACTTTCTCCTTTTTTTTTTTGCCCCCATTTCTGCTCTTCTTTTCACCACCCTTGCCTCCCTTTCTCCACCCAGTCTCCTCCCAAACAAGCTGCCTGGTTATCCCTGTGTTGCTACATTTATTTCCAAATGCCTGACACCACTACATGTGCAATCTCAGCATTAAACATCATTAATGATGTGGTTTCCTAGTCACGGCTGCCCTTACAAGGTTCAATTCCCCAAAAGACCTTGAATTCCCCTTGAATTACCTGGCTCATACTAGTTGGCTTGTCTTGTATGCTTTCTGAGACCTGACGTCATGCCTGTGTCTCAGTTCCCGCATTCAAATTCAGGTAAGCTCAAGCACTGTCTTGTCCCATACAAAGCTCCTGTAACCTGTTTTTCTCACCCTGTTTTTTTGTGTTCACGGCACATCCCTCTCTCCCTTCCCAGTCACAAGTCGTCAGCCTGAACATGTCCTTGGGACACCATCCTGCTTTCTTCAGAGGCACCATCTCAACACCATCCCTGTCCTCTGCAACCCACAACGCTTTCCTGGTGTTGGAGGGACACCCAGTCTGAGCACCATGCCAGTGTGGGCAGCGAGGCAGGGGCAGGGCAGTGGGGCAGATACAACCTCCTATTGGCTGGAGGCTACACAAAATATCTCCGGGGCTCAGGTCTGTCCAGATCCATCACTGCTGGAGGTGGCTTTATCTACGTCAAG
Source organism: Vireo altiloquus (assembly GCA_013396875.1). NCBI lineage: Eukaryota > Metazoa > Chordata > Aves > Passeriformes > Vireonidae > Vireo > Vireo altiloquus. Next base: position 334,791 of record VZRF01015391.1, on the reverse strand, counting down.
GTTTGTGCTTGAACAGATGTGCACACTGCTGCTTTGTTTCAGAGAGGAAACAAATTTTCTGGATGACACAGCTTTGCTGAGAATTGACCAAACCTGGGTTTGGCTAAAAAGAGGAGCAAGGAAACTAAAGCATTTTGCAGCATTGCTTGCCACCTGATGGGGAAAATGCAATTTTCCTTTCTAAGTATGTGGGGAAAGTATTTTGTATTGGCAGATATTTTGCTCAGAGGTGATAAATAATTTATTGTAGTAATTTTAATAGGAACACAAATTTTGGGAGACTCCTCTTGTCCCTGCAGCTGGTCAATTGCCCTCTCAGGCACTGCCCACAAATTCAAGAAAAGCAATTTTGTGAACACAAAAATAGGGTATTATGATCAGGACACCTCATGAAAGGGTGGAGGAAAACACAGAAGAAATCTGGGCTTCCTCTGAAACAGAAATGCAACAATTAAAAACAGGTGGTGATGTTTCACTACAAAAGCATCGACGAACAGAACATTCTTTCTATTCCTATAATTTATAAAATATTTTATGAAGACAGCTGGCCAGTGTGAAAGGAGGGTCTTGCTCCATTGATTGATCTTTCTTCCCAACACCTAAACTAGATTAAATGCCAGTTGAACAGAAAAGTCTGAGCAAGAGTTTTCTGTGTAAGAGGGGTTTTTTTATTATCTGGTATCAATAAAGACCTGATTATGTTCTTACCTGATATCAGTAAAGATCTGATTATATTCTTTCCTGATCTCTACTTCATAGGAAACATTTTTAAAGGTTATCATTGCTAGTGTCAGTGACATTTCTGCTAAGCTCTGTGCCTCTCCTGCTCCTTCCTTTGCAGCCATGGCTGCATTCCCTGTAATCTTATCTAAAAGGTCCTTCTGTGTTGTTTCTAGTTCCGTAATCTACTTTGGTAACAAACCATGGACAATGGTAGTATTTATAGAGGTAGTTGGAAGAAGGAGATTACTTAAAGGCCATTTTGAAAGGAAGATGGTCCCATTGCTTCAAAAAAAAAGATATCAAGACCATGCAGCTGTAACTGCTTTGGAAGGTTTACTTTAGCTTTTAAAGCAGATGTCTCTGGTGTTATTTAATTATGAATAAACAGGAATAGCTGGATGCTATGGGAAATCTGCTGCAAAAGCAGATGTCAGCCAAACTGTTTTAGTTCATACAAAGCACTTGCAAACTCCAAAGGATTATGGCCTCTTTTAGTTAAACCACAGAGCCTGTATTGTTTCCTTAATGCACTTCATTAAAAGCAACTTATTAGGGAACGCTGAGATTGTCCCATTCCCTGACTTGTCTTGTCCTTCCCTCAAGAACAGTTCAAGGTTGTTCTGTTCTTTTTTGATGTGTAAAATCAGGCACAATCAGGTTAGTACCTCATCAGCACTAAGCGCATTTTCAGTCAAAAAGAAATGTAATGCAAACACAGAGGTTTGGAGAACATCTGAAGCACAGCTGAGACCTTCAAAGTTCTTGTAATACCAAACTGCTTTGACTAGCCTTTCATTTTATGCTGAAATGAGGTTTTTTTACTAAAAGATGGGACTTCTAAAATGACTCTAAGCAGACTTTTTCTTATTTCCCTCCATCCCCAAAATCTTGCCTCACGGTGACTACAGCAAAGTTTCGGGCAATTGTAGTAGAACAAGCAGGAAGAAAGCATGTCCCTGGAGGTGTGGGAGCTGAGACACTTGTACGTTGGAAATGTTGATGGAATAAAATATGCAGATCTGTTATCTTTTCCACGGAAGACAGGATTTGGGCCCAGGATTAGATAGCCAAATGCTTGCATTCAAGTATCCTTCCCTAGATGTCCATTTGCAGTAATGAGAACTATGAAGCCTTGTTTACAAAAGGACATCCACTTACTTGCCTCAAATCGAGCTAAGCTACATCCCACTGTTAGTATGTTTTCTAAACTGCATAAAAGGCAAAAGGATTAATTCAGTTTTTGGACTGTAATAATGTCCACAGAATGACAATTCAGTGGTAATGCCAACTGATGAGGAGGGGGCATCTATAGGGTGGCTATGATCATGATGATGGAATCCTTAATGTTGAAGGGTTGTAACCAATATTTAAACAATTGAGAACAGTGCTGTTTATGCCTCGTGGCTGCTCTGACCACGGTTTGCTTTAGCAGAGCTTGTGCTTCAGGTGGTTTGGGTTGTGAGAAAGCACATCTCTGTTTTCAAGATGTGCCTGTACATCTCTTGGTGCCTCTGCCCACGCAGCCAAGGAAGCATGGGGGGGCACCAGTGCTGGCAAGCTTCTTCTTCCTGCGAGTGCTTCTTTGAACCCAGCAACAAGGAGGAATAACTTTACTCCAAGAATTTTGGTGAACTTGTGTCTTTCTACATAATTCCAGTCTGGCTGCTCAGTAATGTGTGTAGGAGAAGCAACATAGATTCAGAGGGGTCTGCCTAATTGCAGCCTAATTTTCTGTCTTGACAGCAGCAGCACTGAAATTCTCTAAGGGGTTTTTCCCATTTCTGTGTGCCTGTGCAAAGAGAGGCATTTCACTCTGCCTCTCCCCCAGTGGCTCAGAGCTCCTGTCAGCCTCAGCAAAACAGCTGCTTCCCTGGAGAATGCACTCCTAGGCAAGCACATGCTGCTGTGGAGCAATAAGGCAACTGGCTTAAAATTGCAATTTTTTACTTGAAAAATGTATGTGGTAAGTATTTCACTCTGCCTATGACTATTAATCTGTATTTCAGCTTTTCTTTAATCTATTTCTAGGGGAAGTAGGGATGAAAACAGGACTTTATATAACCCTGATGAAAGCATCTGTCAAGTAACAGGAAAGAAATAAGTACAAGAGTCTTGTTAATAATACAGTAAAACTATCTGGAGACATAGCATTACAACAAAGGAGCTTAGTGCTCTAATTAAACCATCTGGTTTTAAAATCGATTTCCTTTAGCAACTGGCTTGGTTGCTGGGGTGTCCCTGTGTGGCACTGAGCTGAGCCCCTGGATTTGCCTCCATCAGTCTTCCCTGGCCATGCAGGCACTGTGCTCCACACCAGCTGAGTCAGACGGTGCAAAACAGCCCCCAGAGCCATCGTTCTCATGCAGGGGCACTCCAAAGAGGTGGCTCGTGTCCCAGGGGGGCCGTGACCCCTAAGATGGGGCCATTTCTACCTCGTCCATTCACCTCCTTCACTGATGTCTATGCTGAAACAGGAAATGACAGCCCCACTGTTTGGGGGAACAGGGAGGAGGAACAAAGTAACATTTCTCCATCTACTGAAGAAATTTCCGTGGTTTAAGGATAGTGACTACTGACTGGTTTATGTCGTGAAACAATAAATGTTTGGGAGTTTTGATCCAGAGCATAACTGCAAGAATTTTGCAATTTTAATGGTTTGTGAAGAAGTCAGTCCCTGTGCCATTCAGCTCTACTGAAACACCACCAAGTGTCCACTGCCCAACTTACCTTCCACACATGCTTTCACTGTAGATGAGCAAGTTTTCCTGCTTTCTTTTTGTTGTGTTTGTCTGCTTTTCCTGGCATGATGTGCAGGAGAAGCAGAAATGCCATTTTTATCACCACAGGCATGAGGACTGTGCTCACGGTTGACTTCTTTTAACTGAAGATCTTTCATCAGTCCAATGAAATAAAATAAGTCCCTGGACACGTCAACCACTGGGATCCAATGCTTGCAAAAGCAAATGTGCAGGAGCCTTCCCAGCAGGAAAGTAGGCAGCAATGGGGGTGGCTGCCCAGAGGCAATGCGTAGAGCTGCTGGGAAGCAGTGGCACGGGTTACACGTACTGCCTTACCTGCCCTCACTGAACTCAGCCTTTTAAATCCAGAGAGCAAAGCTAAAAGCATGGGAAAAGCTAATTAAATGCAGCACTCAATTAAAATCCCTCTAAAATTTTTATTAGTTTTGTGCAAAACAGTTTACTCATCCTTTTATTATTCTTCTCAGTTTCTTTATGAGGACAGACTGTTCAGGGGAGCTGAAAAACCAAGGTGTAGGGTAATCTCTGAGCCTGGGCAATCCGCCCTTTATGTGCCAATTTAATGTGGTGTACACAGAGTGCTGAGTTGCTGCATGAATGCTCAGCTACGCAGAGAGGTATCACAGAACCATAGAATAGCAGGTTGGGAGGGACCTCATGGACAACCTGGTTTAACCTTTCTTGACAAAAAAATGGTTTAGGCAAGATGGCCCAGGACACCGTCCAGCCAAATCTTTAAAGTGTCTAACGCTGGGCTAGCCACGACTTCCCTGGGGAGATTATTCAAATGGCTGATTGTTATCATTGTGAAAAATTTTCCTCATGTCTCTGGNTTTACTCATCCTTTTATTATTCTTCTCAGTTTCTTTATGAGGACAGACTGTTCAGGGGAGCTGAAAAACCAAGGTGTAGGGTAATCTCTGAGCCTGGGCAATCCGCCCTTTATGTGCCAATTTAATGTGGTGTACACAGAGTGCTGAGTTGCTGCATGAATGCTCAGCTACGCAGAGAGGTATCACAGAACCATAGAATAGCAGGTTGGGAGGGACCTCATGGACAACCTGGTTTAACCTTTCTTGACAAAAAAATGGTTTAGGCAAGATGGCCCAGGACACCGTCCAGCCAAATCTTTAAAGTGTCTAACGCTGGGCTAGCCACGACTTCCCTGGGGAGATTATTCAAATGGCTGATTGTTATCATTGTGAAAAATTTTCCTCATGTCTCTGGTCAGAATCTCCCCAGGAGTAATTTTTACTCCTTACCCCTAGTATTACAATGTCACAACTTGTAAAAAGAAAGTCTCCATCTTCTTCTTATTATTATTCTTATTATTATTTATTTCAGTTAAATACTGGAACATTGTAATAGTATCTTCCTTCTCAAGGTTGAAAAAACCCTCTCAGCTCTTCCTCATGTGGAGTCTTCCTAGTCCTTAAATTATCTTTGTGTCCTTTCTCTGGACCTTCTC
>VZRF01015391.1:184531-329293 GCA_013396875.1 Vireo altiloquus | reverse complement strand
TTTAAGGATAGTGACTACTGACTGGTTTATGTTGTGAAACAATAAATGTTTGGGAGTTTTGATCCAGAGCATAACTGCAAGAATTTTGCAATTTTAATGGTTTGTGAAGAAGTCAGTCCCTGTGCCATTCAGCTCTACTGAAACACCACCAAGTGTCCACTGCCCAACTTACCTTCCACACATGCTTTCACTGTAGATGAGCAAGTTTTCCTGCTTTCTTTTTGTTGTGTTTGTCTGCTTTTCCTGGCATGATGTGCAGGAGAAGCAGAAATGCCATTTTTATCACCACAGGCATGAGGACTGTGCTCACGGTTGACTTCTTTTAACTGAAGATCTTTCATCAGTCCAATGAAATAAAATAAGTCCCTGGACACGTCAACCACTGGGATCCAATGCTTGCAAAAGCAAATGTGCAGGAGCCTTCCCAGCAGGAAAGTAGGCAGCAATGGGGGTGGCTGCCCAGAGGCAATGCGTAGAGCTGCTGGGAAGCAGTGGCACGGGTTACACGTACTGCCTTACCTGCCCTCACTGAACTCAGCCTTTTAAATCCAGAGAGCAAAGCTAAAAGCATGGGAAAAGCTAATTAAATGCAGCACTCAATTAAAATCCCTCTAAAATTTTTATTAGTTTTGTGCAAAACAGTTTACTCATCCTTTTATTATTCTTCTCAGTTTCTTTATGAGGACAGACTGTTCAGGGGAGCTGAAAAACCAAGGTGTAGGGTAATCTCTGAGCCTGGGCAATCCGCCCTTTATGTGCCAATTTAATGTGGTGTACACAGAGTGCTGAGTTGCTGCATGAATGCTCAGCTACGCAGAGAGGTATCACAGAACCATAGAATAGCAGGTTGGGAGGGACCTCATGGACAACCTGGTTTAACCCTTCTTGACAAAAAAATGGTCTAGGCAAGATGGCCCAGGACATTGTCCAGCCAAATCTTTAAAGTGTCTAACGCTGGGCTAGCCACGACTTCCCTGGGGAGATTATTCAAATGGCTGATTGTTATCATTGTGAAAAATTTTCCTCATGTCTCTGGTCAGAATCTCCCCAGGAGTAATTTTTACTCCTTACCCCTAGTATTACAATGTCACAACTTGTAAAAAGAAAGTCTCCATCTTCTTCTTATTATTATTCTTATTATTATTTATTTCAGTTAAATACTGGAACATTGTAATAGTATCTTCCTTCTCAAGGTTGAAAAAACCCTCTCAGCTCTTCCTCATGTGGAGTCTTCCTAGTCCTTAAATTATCTTTGTGGCCTTTCTCTGGACCTTCTCGAGCCTGCCCACGTCTCTTTTTGCCTAGTGAGGACCAAAACAAAGCACAGCATTCCAAGTGTGGCCTCACAAGTGCTGAGTGGGATAATGACTCCTTTATTGCTGCTGGTGATGCTCTTGCTGATGCAAAAGCAGCTCCTTGGCTTGAAGTGATTCCTGACCACCTCCCAGGGTGAAAGAATCCAGCCTAGCCCAAAGAGCTGCAAGCAGTTAAAAATAATCCTTCTAAAGCTTCCTGGAAATGGTATGAATTGCTGTTTGAGCCTTTCCTGTTGTTTTCTACACAATGTTGGCAGAAAGACATAGAGAAGGGGGTATGTAATAACTTTTATTTTCTTCCCCTTCCTTCAGCTGTGCCAAGAAGAGGAGCCTACTGTGAAAATATGTCTCTAAAATTAAAGTTAATTTATCAGGAGCAGCCCTACTTATTTTCTTTAATTTTAAAAGCTGCCTTATGTTGCATTAACAGAGGCTTGAACAACATGTTCTTTATAGGCAGGCCTAAAGTGCTTGTAACACAAATGGATGACAATAGGATCACACAATGCTCCTGGATGCTCCTCCAACCAGAGTGATACCATCCAGCCCCCAGTCAGAGGCCAGTGGGGCAGGGGACACACCTTGTGGTAGGGCTTGTACCCAGCAGCACCCCACAGCCTCCTACCAACACTGCACAGGGTGCCGAGCAGGGGCCCACAGACCCTGGCATTAGAGACACAGGGCTCTGCAACCCCTGACCTGTCTCACCTGGTTGAGTAAAGCCCACAGCAAAGCTTCACAGCCATGGTGGGTGATTGCTCTGCCAGCTTGTTCCCACGAGGAAAATTCTGTTGTTGCCAGTTGGTTTGGTCAGTCTCAAGTTTTGTGTTTGCTGGGAAGAGGAAGACAAGAAGGCACCCACAGAAGACAGTGGAGCTGGTGCCTCACAGACAACAAAAGATGCCACGTCAGTGTCCAAACTGGGTAAAATGCTTCAAGGTGGCATGAGTGTGGAAAGCCAGCGAGTTCCAGGTGCAAGTATCTCTGTGCCCGTGAGTGGTGCTGGGCCAGGGAAGGCTCACCATACTCGGGGTTTGGTTACCTCGTGTTTCACAATGTACAGACTGTCTGTGCTGTCCTCTAGATGTCAGAGACAGACAGCACATCCCAGCTCCCTGCTTCCATCCACACCCCATCGTGGCTGGGCCAGGTTCAGCTCTGCTTCCCTTTCCCTGCCTTTGTTGTCTCTAATACAGGACTGACACTTTGTGGCAGCACCAAAGGAGATCATCCTCCAAGGCACACCGAGATGGAAATCTGTGACTTCAATTTTTTGAAAAAGCTGGTTTCCAGTTTTCCCGAGGGTTACTGCTCCTCGGTAACACAGTGTCTCACTATGCACTGGTGAACCATCCAGATGTCCAAAAAAACACCGCTGTGCTTTCCCAAAACAGGCATGCTCTCCTCAGAGGAGATCAGGGCATCCCTGATCAAGGTGGGGAACACCACATCAGTGTGTGCTGATGGTGTTACAGCAGGACCTTCCAACAACAGATAGCTAAGGAGGTGCAGGAGAAACAGAAAGCTATTGAACAACTTCATGTGCTAATTTATACGAGGTGAACTTATTATTAATGGAACTGCTGGTAGAATAATTTTCCATCAAAGCCTTTCTCAATGAAAAATGAGGTGAGTGAAAGAGCACATAAAAAAACCTCTCTCTTTGGGGCTTCTATCTTTTAAGAAAAATGTGAAAAATAATTATTGCATTGGCTTGTTTTCCATCTCTTTATTCTACAAGGAAAGTGGGTGATGTTTTTCTAAACATCTCTAATGTGAAGATCTTCAGTCAGCACAGTGTGAAGGCCATAATCACTAGAAACCTCATTCTCTAACTTTTTTCAGCCCTCCACCTCTCTTTTTATTCCCCAGGATGTGAAAAAGTCTTCAGAAAGGTACAAAAATTATATAGTTTGCCTTTATTGGTTCCCTACAGTGCTAAGTCTCTAAGAGCATCTTTTATAAGGACTGCTGCTGATTGGTTGAAGATATTGCTAAGATACCATAATGTAGTTGGGTGGGATGGAGGAAGCTAAGAAAACCTGAAATGTTTTTCTAGTTTCAACTATCACCATCCCTGGAGACAGTTATTATAAATTTCAGGTCATCCTAACCCTGAGAGGATGTTGAGTAGGTATTCATGGTAAAGAAGATCCTGTAAAGTTGCAATGATCAAAACTCTCCCCAGTCTTTAGCTGGGAAAAGCTGCAGAAGCAGTCACAGTTCCATGTTTATTCTCTGCGATTTTAGGACATAGGCAACAGTGTTTTTCTTCCTATTATTATTATTGTTACACATAAGAGCATATGTCCCATTGGGGTTTGGAGAGCATGAGCTCCATAGCATCCCTTGAGGCAGTGATGTATCTTCTCTAGGGGCTTATGGCTGCCACAGTGAGAGATGTTTTCTGGTGAGCAGTGCATTGCAATGGCAATTGATTAGCCTGGGAAGAAGATAATCAGCATGTTTGTTACATTTCCCCTTATAAAATATCCCAAAACTTCTCATTCATCTTCATAACCTCTCTGATGGTGACACAAGGCAGGGAGACTGATGTGAAGCTGCAGGTGGTGTATAAGAGAAGACACAACAGCACAAAGACTGCATTTGAAGGTACAAAAAGGTGGAAAGCAAGGGAAGAAGACTGGAAAATACTCTGATAAATTTGTAGGAAGTCCATGTAGGATGCTACAACAAGGGGTGGGGAATTCAGTTGTGGGAGCATGCTGAGAGATGCATGCAGGGAGTGGGTTGGAACAAACACCACAAGAGTGATTTTGTTGGGACAAACCCAGTGATTTTGCTTTGACTTTAGGAAATGCAAGCAGCAGCACTGTACTGGAGGTGAATTAGAAGCAGCAGCAAGACCTGCCAGAGAAGGGGAAAGGGGGAGAGCCTGAGGCCTGTGCAGAAAGAGCAGGCAGCATTCAGCTGCTGAAAGGAAGGAGACAGATTGTGTCCATGTTCGGGGAAAAGTGGCCATTACCCTTGTCTTGCTCACCATGGCCCACAAACAGAGCCATGATCACAACATGTCTCAGGCCTCTCACACACAGGATTTTATGCTGGAGTAGCTGCTGTCTGCCAAAGATAGTCATGGTCCTTGTTTGAACTGTTGGGGAATTGGGAACTGCCTTTACAAACATTTTTTAATATAAATGTCGATCTATTAAACTGAAATAAAATTTTTAAAGTTTTTTAAAAGATGGCTGGCTACCCATGGTCTTTTCCAGATCTGTATTTCACTCCTGCAGCTGTTTTAAGTTCAAGGAGCACATCCCTGGCTATCGATTTTTCTCACACCTTTGAATTAACTGAAGGTTAAAGTCTATCAAGAGAATGTTTAATTCATGTATTTAGCAAGCACAGTTCTTTCATCTGCCCACACAATATGCCAGGAAATATGCTAAATTGGAGCCGTAGCTCAATCAGGGCTAAAATGAGAAACGATAAAACAGCAACACTTCTGCCAAGACACTGAGAGCAAGTATCAGGATCATCTCTAATGACGAATTCTGCCAGCTGAAGTAATTAAAGAGCTCATTCTGGACTTACTTCATGGAGCTACTCCATGCTATTGACTATAGGGAATCTCCTCATCCTGGGGATCTCAATTGGCCCTGGATGTCAGTGGTGCCATCAGGAGAACTGGACTCTGCACTTCTCCTACCTGATGAAATCATAGCTAAGGTAGAGGAAAGCAGCTCATATGACAGGTAATTCCTGCAAGGGAGACTTATTCGAATGAAAGAACAACCAGGACAATGAAGACAAGCTGGCCATGAACAAAGTTCAGCTGGAATTTGGAAGAAAGTTTATTTTTTGCTGCAAGGGAAGCAGGATTTTGAAAGCAATTTTAGTTGCTTTCCAACTAGCACAGCAGAGCCAAAAAAACACAGGAAAAAATATCAGCCCAGACCCAGTGTTGTGCTTTTAGCTGGAGTTGGGTAGCTTTAAGAAATAGACTCTGTGGCAACAGAAACAGCATAGGTCTTGTCTCTTTAACCCAAGAATCTCCTCTAGGCTGATTATTTAATGCAGACCATGAAATTTGTTGCATTGAAATGCCATCCCCTGTGCAGGTTTCAGTAGGTATAAGTGGGTTTGATGGATACCCACACTTTGCTCAGAGCAAGAATGTTCCAAAGGACACGAAATGGCCACTTAGGGCTTAAGTATTATAGTCCAGCTGGAGTAGCTACAGCAATTTACCTTAATGACTCAAGAGCATATTTCATAGCAGTGCTGTATAGCTCTTCCAACCTAAAAGCCCTTTCATGGCTCAGACTCAAATTTATGCCACTCACAGAATAAATCTAAAAGGAATAAAAGGGCAGATCCACCAAATCCAGGAAGAAAAACAGAGGATTTAGAGCTATGAAAACCCAGAGGTTAAAATGTCCTGAAGGAAAATTATACAAAGAGTCCCAATGATTATAGGTTTCATAGCAAGAAGACCATTACCTCAGGGGTCAGCAGTGAAAACCATTAAACAGACATTAGTGGGTGCAGCGTGGTAGGGCAGCAGCAGGACGCCCAGACTCTGCAGCACCAGTCAGAGGCAGTGCTTGCGGGGCTACAGCCAGCTCAGCAAGAAGCTCTCCTGGCTTCTGGAGATGGCACAGGGCTGTGTCACTGTTGTAGTGACACAGCCATGTGCCATATCACCTTTGGTGATATCACCAAAGGACTCTACAAGGGCTATTCCCAGCAGACAGCCATCAGGCAATAGCTGAAAGAGGACATTATGGGTGTGTGGGCAAATGAAGCTGAGGTAGAAACACTAGAGCCCTGTCCAGATACAGCTTAAATTAGAAAATTCACGATTAAATGATAAAAGTTATGTATCTGAACACATTAGTGTGCTGCTCTTATCATGCTCAAGAGTGATTCAGCTTTCTCAGTTCTCACACCTGAAAGGTTGACATCTTCACACCCACATTCTTACCACCTCCCTCCATTAAGCATATAAAACAGTGAAATTCAGAGAATCTAAAGAAAAAAAGAAGGGAAGGGAAGAGCTGTCAGCCTTAACATCAGGCTCTATGGGATGGATTTTGCAAGGGAGGAATGAACTGGGGTTTATGTGCTGCAGACTGGAGCCCCACAGTGGCAGCACTCATGCCATATCCAGCACTGTGTGTGCTTTCCTTGCAGCTTCGCCCTGTGAAAGAGAAGTTCACACACAAATTGGCAGGGAAGAAGGATAATTGGCTGAGGCTATCTTGGAAATGCATGCAGAAACAATCAAATCTGACAATTACTCTTTTCCTATTGGGAAGGTGTCAACTGGAAGTACTTAATGAAGAGGAGTATTGGTGTAGCAGCAGGTGGAGAAGCAGAATGGGACAAACCCGAGCTGTTACCTTCAGCAAACCAACTGCTACAGCTCCATGTTATTTGTCTGGCCTTGCCCCTGGGTTCCTGATCACCTTCTGCAAGTTTGTCTCCATGCCAGCACTGATCTGCTCCTCACTCCTCCAACCACTCACTGGTGAAACAAATCCCTCGTGCCTAGGTGCAGGCAGTGGTGGTCTGGTCCCTTTGGAGCCAGAAAAGTAGTCATGGCTTTTACTTGGCATCTGGGGCTGGGAGTCCTCTACACCCTCAGCTCTGGCACTTCACAGTGGGACATTTGCAAGATCTTGCTGATACTAAAAGTGCCTCACCCAAAGAAACAAGGCAAAACAAGAAGCTACTAACTTTTTTTTTCCTTTGAGAGTAACTCAGTCTACCAGGTTTATTTGTGGAAGGTGCTGTAACACAGAGAGATGTTGGCTCAGGTCTTATTTTACACATCTTGATATTCACTGATTTCAGTAGAATCAGCCTTTATCTCTAAAGAGGTACAAAGGAAAGATAAGCACAGGTTGCTGTGTGGCATAGTTGAAGGGGATAGAACCTGGACCTGGAAGTGTGTGCTTTCCCTGGAGAGTGAGGTTCCTCTCCTGAACTAGATGTATGTACTGTGGACAGCTAAACTGGATGGGGCAAACAAGCAGCTAGAGGCTGGTACACATTTCTCAAGGTCTCTGCTTCTCAACTCCCTGTTTCCAAAACAGAATGTAAAAATTTCTTTCTTGTCTTCTGAACACAATTTTTCAAGGCTCTAGCTGACCTTTTCTTTACAGTGTTAATTCCTTAAACCTATAGTTTTCTGTTTCCCAAATTCACCAGGGGATCGAATCACACGCAATGGGCACCTTTGAGGAAAGCATATAGAGGACTTGCACCCAAAATGTTTGCTTGTGCTGCACCATGCAGCCTGAGGAGGCTACTTCAGATGGGACCATCAAGGCACCTTCAGTGACAGCTTGGTTGAAGTCTATGGAATGAACGAGGTAAGTCCTTCTGGCACCTAAAAGGCAAATCAAGCAAATGAGAGTTCAGCAGAACCTTGTCACAGCCCAGACTGACTGCCCTGGGGTAGGAATGAGACACAGACAGAGTGGCACACACAGCTTGCATGTGTACAAATACAGCTTTGATTTTCAGGCACTTTTTTCCACTGATGCTCCCCTGGCACGGGGAGCAGACGCAGAGCTGGGATGCAGGGAAGGATGACAGCCAGTGGCAAAACATCTTGCACCATGCAACCTTTGCCTGCTTTCTGCCCTCAGTGTGGTCTCCAGCAGCCGGGTGGGAGGAAAGGCAGTGCCACTGGCTTTCACACAGAGTGCAGGCTGTGATGCTACAAGAGCAAAGTGACGCAGAACATCACGTCCTCTGCAAATCTAGAAGCTCCTGCCCACCCGTGCAGCAAAACCTGTCTGCTTCTACCCACCATGACATAAGAGCTGAGCTACTACAGCTCCACTCACTTCAGAGAGGTGCTACTGATCCTACATCAGCTGAAGACCCCACTGCAGGCATTTCAGGCTTGCCTATTCCATCTGTACCTCTTTTATGGATCCTGCCTAAAGCAGGTGGCACAGAACCTCGTTCCAGGGCGCAGCAGAAGTCACAAATGCAGTTTTCACGGCAGCACTCACAATAGACAGCGGGCAAGTTTTAAACAGGAACAATAAGGTATTAAAATTTTTTTACTAGACTGAAAATCAAGGAAATACTTGAAATGATGCAATCTGTACCTTTGGTTAGCCACTTAATTGGTAAAATGTATTTAATTACCTTCTATGGATTGGCAAAGTAGATAGGCAAACCAGGAACTCACAATCCTTTCAGACCATAAAAAGCAGTGAAGGTTTTAGCCCTAGGAACAAAACTTCATCGTGTGAAAACTTCCTGGCCCCAAAGCCCAAGCCACCCCAAAGGATCTTCCCTTTATTTCCATGGTATTTATCAGCAAACCCAAGTATAAAAACTGGAAGACAATAAATCATTCCTTTTTTTCTTTTTTTTTCTTTACTACTCGTTACCTGGGGAGACCCTAAAGCAGCAGGTATTCTGGACACATTGCAATTCCCATGCAGCCACCAGGGTTCAAAGCCAATTAACATCTTACAGAACCATGCCCACCCATCCCAGGTGAAAAGTTCTGCAGTGCTTCCACCTGCAGAGGCTGCCCAAACCAAAGCACCAGGCTGTCACTAGAGTGAGCTGCAGCAAGAATAAAGACCCATATTTTTTCATTGTTTCTTTTAGCACATACAACACAGTGCAAATGCCTTTTTTGAATTACATTTTTTTATTAGATGAACACAGTTTAATACATAACGTGTACATGACCTAGGATGCAACATGCTCCCTCCCCCACCGAGTTACAGTACACTGACGCTGTGAAGGGGAACACCAGCTCTGTGTTTGTGACCTCCCAGGGGTGTTACAGATGGCTGAGAGTGGAAGCTTTGCACACAGGTAGGTCTACACAGGACAGGATGACACACATCAGAAGAGGGAAAGATTAGGAAGAAGGGAGTAAGCTGGATCTGCCCCGGCTGAAGGATTGCTCTCAAGAAAATGTTCTCTGTTTTCCCTCCCAAATTGCTTAGGGAGCAGGAGGGCACGATGCAGCTGGAGTCCTGTGGAAAGCAGTGCTGTGTGTCACACACGGCACTGCCAGCCAAGGGGCCCTGTGAGAGCCACTGCTCAGGGTGCCAGGACAAGCTGTGGGCCATTCTGCACTGGGTCTTCCACTCCTGCTCTCTGTGCAGGGTGAACATATGGGGCTCCATCCTCCTCCCACTGTTCATGCCAAGATCTAGTGAAATCAGCGAATAAGTCACTGAAGACGAATGAGATTTGGCATTTTCCTGGTGATCATCCCACTCTAGCACTCCTGCAAAGGGCCACAAGGCCATTTCAGAGTCCTACTTCTGAACCACGGTATTGCCTGAATAGGACACCTCAAATAAATGGCCTGATGGTGGAAAAGGACAGGGAGAGACAACCAAGAAATCCACTGAGAGCTTGGCAGCTACTCTTCACTTCACTGATAGCACTTGGGCTGCTCAACATTAGAATCGGATACTTATCCTAAAGTAAGTGTAAACATGAATTTATGGGCTTTACTCCAGGTTCACTTCCCTTGGAAGGTTTGGTTCTAGACAGTCAACAAAAATAAAAAGAAAAAAAAAGAAAGTCACCTAGGAAAAATCAAGAGTTCAGAAGACTCATCGAAAACTGTTTCAGTCTTACAAAGCATGTGCCTTTTGACTCAGGCCTCAAAATAAATTTACTGTATTATTAAAAAAATAGTAATATAGAAACTACCCCTTTCTCAGTTCAAAGTTTAAGCACATCTAAGAAGACCCTACAGAAACAGTCCTTTTTCTGACAAGGCACTATCCAGTAGTGTGTGGCACAAACAAAAACACCTCTATCAAAGCCACTGATACAGTGAATGTGCACGTGCACGTCAGCCCACACAGCAACTTTAGCTAGGTACAAAGATTAACAGTTTCACTCACACTGCTCTCCATTCTAAAAAGTGGGGTAGTTTTAAGTATTAGATAGAAATTGGGATTATTTGGTTCTTAAGCATAACTTTATATGCCAAAATTTTAAACAGAATTAAGAATTTCCTATTTCTTTCAATAAATGTCTCTAGTCTCCCCAGACCTCTTCAGTTATGTGATAGCTACATTTTGTTACTACAAAACTGTTTTTAAAAATTCCAGATCATCTTTTGTAACAAACTAGAAGTCTACTTGCTTTAATTACAAAAATAAGGCTGTTGTACAACCGACAAAATTCACATCCAAACATATATACCTTTTTTTTTTTTTTTTTAACTAGCCATTTATAATTCAAAAGCACATATTCCAAGGGACTTACACTGCCAATCCATACAAGCAAGCAGGATATCTTTGGAGCCAGTGTTGTCCTCCATACATACTGATTATGCCCACATGTGTGCTCTGAAATAAGCCAGGTTTACTTAACAGCTGAAACAAGACTAACTCTCCACGAAACGAGAGCTTTCTATTCTACAATTATCAAAATTCAAAAGGAGCTTTGCGAAACTAATTTCACCCCTGGAGAAATCAGTGTGGTTTTTCCTTTCACATCAGTAAGCCCGGGATTTAACCCAGGATTACTCATGTGTATATGCTTACACACTTAGGTAAATTTTTCAAACCTAGGACTTCAGGCAGTTCTCATAGTTTACAATGTATCAAGTACATGATAAATCCAGGATGGCTTCTCTGTAATCAACTGCAAAATTACATAAATTTACATCTGTATTCATTTACAAAGTTAAATATTTAACTTTTTTTTTTAGGAATAGTTATATTGAACTTGGTGAAGTTAACAATGTAGTTGCACCTCTTGTCATATTCCCTTCCTATAGTGAGGTTCAAGTCTCATGAAAATATGGGATTGGTTACAAGAATGTCACAGTACCTTAACAGACAACAACATAATTCTTAAAAATGCACATACATACATCAATGCCCATTCAGGATTCCTCTAGAGAAGGTGCTCTGGCAAAGACTTTGACCAGTAAATACAACCATGGATTTCAAATCTGTGTGTGCTCTTTCTCCATGTAGCTCTTTAGATGAGCTGAGGAGCCAGGTTTGCTCAGTCTGGTAAGAAGGTGGCTAAGAGGTGACCCAGTGGTAGCCTTTTAATGTCTTGAGGAACATTAAAAAAAGAATGGTGCCAATCTCCTCTTGTGAGGGCCAGAAAAGCACAGCAAAGGCAGCAGCCTCAAATTAAAGCCCAGGAGTCAAAGCTGGACTTTAAAAAATAAAGTTTTCACTAGGAAAGCATGGCAGCAATGTCACAGGTTACCTAGAAAGTTATGAGATCTGCATCTCTGGATATTCTTAATGCTCTGCTAGACAAACCCACATCTGATCCAAGCTAGTGTCATTCTTAGGCCTGATTTTGACAGTGCTGGACCAGATGACTTTCAGCTGTCCCTTCCAGCTGACATGCCTAGTATGCCATGGTTACTAATGTCAACAGAACAGGTGATTTTTTTCACAGTGTTGCTTTTGTTGTGAGAGTGTTGCTTTCTGACACTTTTGACGAGTCTGCTTCCTTCAAACAACACAGTCTGAGTGATGCTGTGATTGCAAAGAAGATTTTCCACATAGTGCATGTCTTTTATTTACCCAAAGACATAAGGACATTCACTGTGAGGGCACTACCTTGCCAGTATGAAAACACTTGAGTAAAAGCTACATTACAGGATAGCTGTTATTTATTTAGCCAGACTTGATTCAAAATGCATGATGCAATTTTACTTCTGTCTAGAATGCATTCTGTAATGGTTATTGGCAAGTCAAGGGCCTAAGCTCCGCTATGTGCACCAATGTGGTCCCACTGGAATAATCTCCACTTTCTTTACTTGGCTCCTGTTCCTCAGCTGAGCAACCACTGTGGCCTCATTTGGCAAAGCAACACTCAGCTTTCTCATGGTCTTTGAGGCACCTCCACACGACCACATCTGGGGATATAACCAGGACAACAGCTAGGCAAGTTAGGCATGCTCTTGGACCACAGTGGAGTGTTTAACCATCACGGGACTGAAACCTGGCTCTCAAAGTATCCCTCTGACTCTCCTGTGGCTTGTGGTGGAGCTGTGTGTTATTGAAGGTAAACTGAAGTTTTGGCAAAATTTCATTTTAAGACAGTCCAACCATAGAGCTCCAACCTTGGTTGTTAAGACCTTCTCAGTTAAGAGATAACTCCATATTATCATTAGCTATGAGACCCCTTTAGTTCTCCTGAACTCCCCAGTATTTCCACCAAGTGTTTTACTGAACATTTCACCTGCATTTGGAAACATGTCAAAATATTTCACTTTGGCACTTCCTTCATGATAGCAACTTGTTTTAAACAGTCAGTTGCAATGTGCATCATTAGACAAATCAAGTCTTCATTAACAAGATTAGCAGCCCATGTCTCTTAAAATAAGATCTTCAATAAACATCACAGTAAATAAACATAGAGCAAAAATACAGCAGTTATTGGTTTAGACTGAGATCTCAAGATTGATGCTTTGTATCTTCTGGATCATAGCCAGCACAAACATCGTAATAACCACCAACACTTTTACTAACATGATGAGCTAATTTGAACTACAGTAGTGGGAAGAATTAAAAAAGGTAAGGAATATGACTACATAAATATACCCATGAATGACAGAAACCCTACACTTCCACTCCTTATTCTCAAACATACGTGCCCGTTAGAATATCAGAGCCAGTTGCAAAATCAATCCAAAGACAAAAGTGCAACATCAACAGTGAGCATTTTTACAAAGGAAGATGAGTAGCCCAGCTTTAATCCTATTTCTTATGCCTGTTATTAGCTCCACATTACTGGAGAGCACCATCTCATGGCAAGCAGACTACTACTAATGATACATGTTTGCTCTATCACAGTGATCCATTAGGGAAGCTGTTATGTGCTGAAGAACAGAGTCATTCATTCAGGAATGTGCTTGTTGATACTTCACATGGGCTTTCTAGGGTTCTGACTCCTATTGAAAAGAGAAAAAATAAAGAATATTATTAATTATTATTAACATAACGCTATGAATACATTCTCATCCCCCGACCTTTGCATAGAAGGTGACCCCAGCCCTGGACCACATAGGAGCTGAGGATGCATACCTCTCTGAAGTACCACGAGACCAAAGCAGGAAGTTTATAGAGACTCCCCTCCAGGCCTCCAACATCATATTTTCTAGGAACAGAGCTGCATAGAACCTGCTATTTCAGATCCCATCAGAACATCATCTTTTTCCTAGGACAAGTTCTCCAAGCTATAAAGTGAGACAGGCTGCCAAAATAACCTGCTTCTGTGGTTCTCTGCTGAGGTTCCTTCCTACTCCTGTCCCTCAAGGGGTCCAGAAATAAATGAATTCCTGGCAGAAGAAGAACTCTATAGATACCCAAGAGCTACCACCCAGGCCTGAAACAGTACTAGTACCAAATATATCCATATCTACAGTATCCAAGGGAAGAAAATCCTCCCCTGTGTGTCTGATCTACTGCCAAAAGGTGCACCATACAGTCAGTTTGAACAACTGTCCAGACTTTCATATGGCAATAAAATTTCCTCTATTACACTGCCCTCAAAAGAAAGATGTTACCTGGCTTTGTGTTTTGACCTGTATATATGTGTTATAAAACCGAGTTCAAAGAAGTTAATATAAGTTCTGACTGCTCCAGCATTTCAGCATTAAAAACAAATTAATTAATGCCTAATGAATAAATGCTGAGCCTTTAAGTCAGGCTGCAGATAGTCTAGTGATCAAGATTCTAGTTCTGTCTCCTTTTATAATTAAGCCAGTTGCTTACAATTTAGATTGATAAAGTGAAGGAGAATGTAGTCTTTAAACTTAATTTATCTGCTGCCCCAAACTACTCCCATATATATGCTTGTTTTCATTTAAAATGCTTTACTTTTCCTTACAACCATTTTGATTACTTCATTAGCATGAAGTTGATATGGACAAGATATGGATCAGAGCAGTAGTGCATCCAAACACACAGGGTTCCTTCCATTCAAAAAAAATTCAATCTCAAAATTTCAAGAGTTCCATGAAAAGTCTGCAATACTACACCCACCTTTGATGCCAAAGTAGGTTTCAGTCCAAGAAAGGAGAACACAGTGTTGCTCTCCTTTGATTCAAAAAATCCATCGTAATCCTAGAGAATTAAAAGAAGAAAAGATGAGTCAACATTTGTATTTGTATTTTCCTGATTGATATTACCACACCTTGAATTAGACTAAAGGGTGCAATAAACATGTAATGAACAAGTAATAATGCTCAGAAAAATATTGAGACTTATTCCTATTCTCCTATCCAAAGCTAAAACCTAAACTGCAATGACATAACAAACTACAGTGGCAAAGAAAACCACATAAATTCTCTAACTTCAACATCTCTCACTCCTTTGACAGAAAAGTATAAGCATGTACTTGCATCAAAAGAAACTCCATAGTGGGTGTATTTTAAAGGTATATAATTGCCTGGCAATGCAAGTAAGTTTCTGACCAAATTTCTAATTTGTGTTTTAGCAAACAAAATACTTCCTAACATGGAAACCCCCAAGAAGCCTTAAGGCAGATGAATGCCTTATTCCTTCTGTGGTAGAACAGAGACTCCATCTATAGACAGAGTGTAGACTAGTATAGACTGTACCTATTGAAGTCATCAATCATATCTCAGTCTTGAACAACAACATAGTTAAATATAAAATGTTATCATAAATAAACTTACTATATATAAAAATAAACAGGGTTCATTATCAAGTTACTTTTAAGGAGTTTTGATCTCAGAGTGTTACTACTCTTTTACTGTATTTGGTTATTGGACACCTGCTGCTCTTGTATCATCAGATGAGCTGACAATACTCAGCTTTTAGGGGGAAAAAGATAGGAAAAACAGTTTAGTGAATGGATGTGGCACATGGCAAGAAGCCAAGGAGTTTCATGTGTTCCTCGTGGTTTGGCAGAGATTTCTTCTATGACCACTAGCAAACAATAAAGCATCCAGCTCAGACTCTTTTCCTCCACCACATAATTGCAAAATGGAAATATCAATCCTTATTTAACCACCCCTGACATGTAAAATACTCTGTAAATGTTAGGAAATTTCAGGTATGTGCTCATCACTTCATAGCAATTATCTCTTAAATATTCAAGATTAGTAGTTATGCTTAACTTGAAAGTATTCTACAAGATACTGACTGTGCATGCTTTCAAGAGACAACAATAACAGGCAGTCTCAGTGCCTTCACATGATTCCCATCTGTGCAACAGCCATTCCCAATGCACCTGACTCCCAAAGTTAGCATTTCTTTGGCTCCTAAGCTCTATTCTCATTACTGTTTGAGAGCTCTTCTCTCAGTGTTAATTTGTCCTGGTTTTTGCTGGTTTAAGGTGCTTTCCCTGAAATTAGACCTCAATTTTTCCCCAGCAGCAGCTGCTTTGCCCACTTGTCTCCATCCATTCCTGCCTTCTCTTGAACCACTAACCTCTCCAAACACCCCACAATCAAAAGAGACCATGGGCAAAAACCAGAAGCTCTTATCGAAAAGAAGAAATCTTTCTCTGACTTGGTTATTCTTGGAAGGAAATCACAGGATATGCAAAGATTAGGAACCTCCTTTTATCCTCCAAGCAGAGTTTACTCATGCCTAGCCAATATCCACTTGCGCTTACATTTTGTCTTCTCAGATCCTAAGCAAGAAGCAAAAGTGGTCTGGGAAAGCTTCCTGCTTCCCAGGATTCCTCTGGATTTTCACAGTGTAGTGTGAATCCACAATAGCTCTTCATTCCACCTGCCAGACCCAACTATAAGATATGCCAAATTATGTCCTTGCAGAAGGGTGATGGGTATTTAATGAAATAAATTTGTAAGGAAAGAGTGTGCTTGTAGATAAAAACTTCTCTTCACTTTCTTTTTTTCTCCACCAACATAAAAGTTAGCACTTTCTTCAATCACAAAGTGACTGTTTGGACAGAAAATACCATAGCAAGGATAATACACTTTCCATGAGATCCAAAACTATTCTGTAGGTGAGTGGAATTTCTCCTACAACCTTTATGGTGCACTGGATGAATATGCTTTACCAGCATTTCAATAACAATATACTGCTATATCAGTGTGAACTGAGATACTTTGCAGTTGCATAATTATTCAAACAGCCTCAGCCCCCACGAAAACACAACTCACAGCTGCACAAGGGCAGTTTCCCAGCCCAACCTGCTCTACTAAAAGCATCTGTGAAACACACAGGGAGGCCAGCAGGAGTGTATAATGGTCCTTGGATATATTAGCTGACATAAGTAGGAAGAGTAAACCTTCTTAAGAAGACTTTCTGTTGTTTTCTTCTTAAAACATGGCATACGCTAACTTATGAATTAACAAAAATTTGCAATTAATTGCCAGAAAGTAAATCCAAGTAAAACAGGCAAATCAACTAAGCCATGCTGTAAGATGAAAGATTACTGAAAGAAACTCCAACAGTGCCATGGATTAAAAAGGGACAACATAATCATTGAATACTTAGAGGAGTAATAAGTAATACTGAAGCTCTGCAGAAGGATGTTTGATCAGCCCTTGACCTCTAAGAATGAGACTTCAAAAACTGCATGGACACTACTAAACCTAAAAAGGTCTGTTCTGACTCTTCTAAAGCAGATGAAAACCCATGAGGGACACAGGCTATATGAGCAACACATGAGAGAAGACAGCACATGGTGTACCTGAGAAATAACCTTCATTTGCTCCACTGGGTTCATCGATGAGTGAGTCACACTGTCTGGAGCTGAGAGTAGGGCAGCAGTGGAGGAGTACAACCCACAGTGAGAAGGACCCTTTCTTTAACATCAGGGCCAGTCTAAATTGCCTGAAGACACCCATTACAGCTCAGTAAACTACCAGCAGCCAACCTGTGTGCACGCAGCTGTTGTGGCAGACACCTTTTTGGGTCCCCACCAGGAGCACTCTCCCTCCTAAGCACACAGGCAGTCTTCACTAACCCCAGACACTTCTTTGTCTCAACAGTTTGTCCAAGGAAAGTTCTGTGTTTGTTTGGGTGAGACATCATCTCTCAGCACCATTTTCAAGTTCTGGCATTCTCCTGAAGTCTCGGAATCCCAGTACTTCAATTAGCTCTACAAGTATCTCTACTCTAAGAACATGTGTTTTTTCAGTCTTTGTTAATAAACAGGTAAGAAAAGAGAGCAGAGAAGGACTCAGAGACTGAAAATAATGTCATAAGGAAATAGGCTGCACTTGTGCCTCTGACAATGACTTTGACATTCAGCTAATCCATCAACATCTGTGAACATCTGTTTAACCTAACCTCTGTAATTTAATACTTAATAATAAAAACTTGTCTTCAAGTACTAGTTATTTTACTTTCAGAATTATCAGGTCCTGACTTAGTATGTTTTTCCCACATTTTTACTGATTAACAAACCTGGATTTACTTACTGAAAAAATTGTGAAGGTTAAATGGTGAGCTAAACTGAGTAAGTCTGTTTGAAAGAGCACAAAACCCAGTGGATTGCTTCATTTTAAAAGGACTTGAATATTTAAGAACCACTTGAGAATATCCACCAGAAGCAATCTCCCTGATGTTTTGAAATATCTGCATTGCAAAATGTATTTAAATGCTATTGACACTTACTTTCATGGGCAGTGGGGGAGAAGAAACATCATGCTTTTAGATAAAGTAGAAGTAAATTTTAAATAGGAGAATTTTCCTAGTGATGTCTGCAATTATGATCTCAAAATATTCAAATATGAAACAAAAAATCTTATAAAAATGCGTAATAGTCCTCTAAAAAATTTAAGAAATCACTTTAACACAGTAGTTTCCTAAGAGATTATTGAGAAGTATCATCTCAATGACTCACTGGCTGTGTTTTGGCATGTGGTAGGAGTTCAAAGTGGGCATCCCTGGCTTTTCCTGTAACACAGGCAAGATAAAAGATGCTCCAAAAACACCCTGCCTTTGATCTTACCATTAGAAGGAGAGGAAATCTGTGCAGATTTAGGCCACACTAAATCCATGGGTGAGGATATAAAAATTTTTATCTCAATAAAGAACATCACACTGCTACCAGCAGTAGATAAAGAGGCTGAAGAAGGAAAATAGGGCAAGCTCAGTGAAAGCTGAGAATTTCATACCCAGGCAGGAGCCCAACTCCAATGGTGACCCAAAGGGTTCCATTTGGAAAACCTCTGTGGGACATTCTGCCTCCCACAGAGGAAGGACGCCACCATTCACTGGTTTTGGGAAGGAAGTGGTTCCCTCTTTCTGCACCATGCTTCACTACCAGCAGCAAGTTACTACAACCCTCCTGCCACTGTCCCAGGCAGCTCTACCCAGGCAGTGCTGTGGCTTTGCTGGGATCAGTGGAGCAATGCTGTCCTGCCCCTGCGCAAGGAAGTGGCTCCCACTGACAATGGGAGGCACTCAGAGAGCAGCTGTTACCCTAAAAATATACAAGTATGGCAAACTGCTACCCACCACCCCACTTCAAAAGGCAACTATGTGTACAAATATAATTTTGACTGTAGCATTTTAAATTATGAAACTTGGTGCTTTCCAGAGCTGCTAATCACACTTCATTAATGCATAAAATTCTGGCAACATCGGTAGCTGGTTAAAACTGAATAAAAACTGAGTACTAAAACTAGTAGGGCATGGAGACAGCGGACATGAATCATCAGCAACGCAGAGATGCTCAATCCCTCTGGAGAAGTTGAAAAGCTAAAAATACAGAGGATAAATCCCACAACCGAGGGTATGAAATGTTACCAAGAAAGAAAAATGCCAGTAAGGAGGAAAAAATGTATCTCAGGATGGTTTGAGGGGACAAAGAAGGGACAGGAGTATAAAGAAGGTAAGTTAAAAGCTATTTCAAGGCAGAAAGTGCTTTTTAACAGGGTAACGACTAGCTGACTGCTTTAGGCAAGGTTCCTCACCCTTAAATTTGGTGGCAGGTCCATCATCCACCACGTAACCTGAGCAGGATACAGCCTCTCTGTTTTGACACCAGAACAGGTGCAGTATTAAATACTCTCAATGAGCTGCTAGCGAGTGGATTAGCTGACCTAATAAGCTCTTGCTTTGTTGAAAATAAACTGAAGCTACTGTAGGTGAGCTACTTGTCTGCAGCTCACCTATAAACACGCAAGATGCTGTTGGCCTTGTATGGCCTAGAGCTCTGCTTTGCTTTCCCAGCTCCTGCTGAGTGACTCTAAACCAGGATAGAGCGACAAGATGCAGCTGCAAAGGTCTTCAGGACCAAGTTATCCCAGAGGGTAATGGGAGGAAGGCTAGGAAGGCTGTGAAGCTCACTGTGGTGGCAGGATGCTTGGTACGGGATGTGTCAGTGGACACATGGAATGCATTTCCAGAGCATACTGAAGATGCGAAAGGTTTCCACCAGAAGGTTCAAGTTCATGAAAGAAAAATGTAGTAAGAATTACTAAATATGTTAAAGTGACATTTATTTCAGAAAAATAACTAGAGACAAGGAAAATACGCAAGCATTTTATATCTTGACTCGCTTGTGGTCTTTCCTGGGCTTATGGCCACAGCTGGGACAAAACTGGGCTTGATGGACCTTCGGTCTCACACATGTAAGGTCATTTATATTAATCTTAAGGTGTACCATACACAAAGTTTTAAAATGATCATAGAGAGTTACTTGGGTTCAAAGGGACCTCAAAATCATCTAGTTCCAACTCCCAGTAATCAGCAAAGCCAAGGGATGCTGTCCATTTAGTATGAAGATAAAGGGGAAAAAAAAGAAACCAAAACTACCCAAGCCTCCAAGCCTCACGCTTGCACAGCTTTGTTTTTAAAATTTGAATCTTTGTAGTTTATACTGAAACTAAGAGGTGCTGTGGCTGCTTCATACCTCTTCAAAACCGGATTAACCAAAGAGAGGTGAACTTTGTTAATGTCTACATGATGCAGAAATCCCAAAGACTATCCACCACCCAAATGCTACAGAAAACTAACATGTTTCGTCTCTGAGACACTGGACAAGCATTCAGGAAATCTGACACAAATGTCTTAGGTCCTTTTGGCCTTCATGTGGGTTTTATGCCAATATACAGTAGGAAAACCACTGGTCCTTGGGAATTCTCTTCTCTTTAGAAATCCCACTTCCAGGGTAGGTTCTTCTCTCAACAGCAGCTGCCAAGTTCACAAAGCTCAAGCTGGCTACAGCACTAGCTGTATCCCAGCTGTGATGACCACTAGAGCTTAAGTGTGCTGTATTCCTGGTGCTGGGAAACCAGATCACTGTAGTGATGCGATTACAGACACTGCCATAATTAATTTGGCTCAGGATTTTGTTAAGCAGGTACACTCAGGCTTGTTTAAATAAACACTGTCACTGTTGGGAGAAACTATTTACTGCACACCAAAGTTAAAATTGGTGGTTCTGCAGACAGGCATAAATAATTATTTGGGCTTCAAGGAACATAACAGAAGCGTGAAGGTGTTGGGTCAAAGTAAAACATTAACACAAAGTAGATTTCATTTACAATTAGCAATTATACCTTCATTACAGCACTGAGATCAGGAGAACATTACATCTAATGAAGTTTCAAAGACAGTAACTGTGATGAAAATTCTTTCCAGTAAGTTTCTTTAAACAACCAAGTTGGTTTTGTTGCTTTTTGCTTTTAGCTGGCAACAAGAGTGAGCTTGTTAAACATCTCAGACAGGGAGATGATCTCTTTCTTGCTTACCACACCAAGAAGAAGAAAAATAAGAAACCCACCCAAATGCAGCTTGCATAGCTACTCTTACAGATTTTCCAAGTGCAGTAATTATTGGACAACACTTACAGATTACTCTGTAATAACATGCAATAACATTGGCATGCTGTTCAAATTCATTTCTCTTTGTCACTATTTTTATTATAAGATTATGATCTCCCCATTCTTATAAAAGGGGAAACACAATTGGTCCTTCAAGTAATAGTAAGGAACTCATAATTTAAACACATTGAATCAGCACTTTGCCACTGTTTGAGTTAATATTGTATGCCATTGACAACGAGCTGTTAACATCCTCGCTGAAAAGGGCAGTTCAGTTCTTCAGAACAGATGAATTTCACTTACTGATCTGATTAGGATTACAATGGAAAACTCTGACGCAGCACAGCTCTCCTTGGAGAATGTGTGTGCATGTGTGAGTCTCTTCTAATATTTTATAAATATACAAATAAAAGAAGATCTTCTTTGTACAACATGGACAAGCTAAACACAATTGTTTTCATTACCTAACCTTCTGATAAGATCTCTGCACAGGATTTTTAAAGAGCTTATTGAATTGACTCAACAAAGCAACTTGTTACTCCTCTACTAAAGGCCAGATGTTTATTTTGGTAATCTGTTTAGTTGTAGCCTTCCAGAGACAAAGGCTTTAATAAAAGGGAGCAGATGTCAGCCACAGCTCTATTGTTTGGACAGTACATGACAAACTCAGGCTGATGGGATGTTTGCCATTCATGCAGCAGAACTGATATCCCTCACCTCCAAGGCAGAGAGTCCAAGTGCAGCAGGACCTTCCCTAGACAAGCACTGAAGACCTCAAATCTAGTGCCCAGTGGCCGCCTGGGGTAGGGGAATATTCAGGGGACTTAGTGGCAGAATCCGTAAATACTATGGATGGTAACAGCTGTCACCTCCACCTTTTGTGCACCTTGCAGCTCATCATGTCATTTTATAAGTTGTTTGGATAAGAATACTATCAAATCAGACCATGACAGGAATTTGAGAAAGGGAGAGATGGAAATGTCAGGGAGTTAACTATAGTAGTCAACCTGTCACAGGAGGCAGTGACTAAAATGACCATGTTGCACACAAGCTCTGCATGCACATATTTTAATGTGGACACAAGTGGAACAGTAGTGGACTGAACTACTTATTTAATCCTGCCATGGTCTTGTCTAGACATTGTTCCAAAATACTGCTACATCCGTATTCTGTGCAATAGTATGTGACTTCAAAGTATTACTGCCACTTATTAAGATCTCTTGGCCTTTCCCCATATATCACTGATCCTATATTTTAGAACTAGCCTTTAAAAAAATACTTTAATTAAAGTAGCCACAACATCTGCAATAATAAAACCTGTTTTTTCAAGAAAACATGGCACAATAGGAAGTTTGTGTTCCATGGAAAGGAGAATTAGGATCCACAAAAAAACTGTTAATAATTATGACATACTTGCTAATAAGTTTTGCAGAATATCAGTGTAATAAACATAAAAATGAAAAAGAAATGTGCAGTATTTTCTACTATATCCTGTAAAAGTAACAATTCCAATTTTACACCAGTCCCTTTTAAGTGATTTAAAATATATTAACACCCTATATTATTATATTTAGGAAGTAAGTCTGCAAACAGAGTAAGGTATCTCCAGAGATGTCTTTGACAGCTATCATCTTTATGCAAAGGGATGGTTTACAAAATACCTGCTACTTCACTTTGAAACAGCTATTAATGGAGTTTATTTAGTCCAAATAAAAACCACGGTGTTCAACAAGAATGTACTCTCTCCACACTACAGGGCAAACAGCACTATAATACATTACTGAAATGAGCCCTGACTTCTCTGAGGAAGATAAAATTTTTGGATCATTTTGTTTTTACTTAGTTGCTACTTTTTAAGCCTTGACACTTAAAGCTGGCAAGCTGGCTATTCTACACTTTGCCTCTGGTACCACACTTCCCTTTATAAAGTATGTATTACACAGAACTAAAGCTCTTTTCCTCAGGACACAGAAAAGCAATGGAGGAGTGGATAGCAAAAGCATAGGCATAGTCTGAAAGTTAAAACCAGACTTTGTGAATGGTCTGAACAGAAACTTCCCAACATAGAGAAGACCCTTGGGCAGGGGTTGCTTTCCAACACCAGCTCTGCTTTCTATATTCCTCATGTGAGACAAGGCCTTAATCAGGAAGATAAACAGTGCATGTCACTGGCCTCTAGTCACATCCAGCCTAGGGTTTGTGGATGCCTGTGAGCCAAAAATGGCTCCAATACAACTGCAAAAGGTAATTAAGAACAATTTCACACACAGAGCTTAAATTTGCCATACAGG
The DNA here is from genome assembly GCA_013396875.1 of Vireo altiloquus. NCBI lineage: Eukaryota > Metazoa > Chordata > Aves > Passeriformes > Vireonidae > Vireo > Vireo altiloquus. The sequence goes on along the minus strand of VZRF01015391.1, from coordinate 305,960 downwards.
AAACTCTGCTTTTGATGGCAAAATAATTTGTCAATAAGGTTTTAGCATCATCAACCACTAACAATTGTTACATGATCTCTGGGAAATTCACATTAACTTTTATCTAGTGAGATCATCTCTCTTCTGAAAGCAGACCTGGACCAACAAGGTACTAAGTGAATCAGATAAGATATCTCCAAGGGTGCAGAGAATCAAATGTAGACTTGCTGGATACCAGATCAGCCTCACAATTGCTCTAGCTCCTAAAGTGAACACATTACAACAGGCATGATAAGGTGAATTCTGCCACGTTGTTCGAGGATCTAGAGACAGAGTTCAAGCTCTCTATACCTGTAGGCACACGAATAATAACAAACTCCTCAATGACAAGCCAGGACAGAAAATCTGAGGTGGCCTCTAGTCAGTTTTGTTAAATTCTTTCTTTTATCAGTGAGCAGTTACTTATTTGTAATGCGACACCTATAAAAAAGGAAGAAAAAGAAATATGTATGTATCTTTTCATGATCTCCAGAAGAGAGCGATATGTGACAACACAAAGAAATCAGTGCTACAATAATTGTCTGTGCAAAGAATAGTGTCCCAAGAACACTGCACCTCTTTCAGCAGCCTATTTTATTTCTTTCTTGTCTATACACCTTTGCTGTTGGTTGGAACTGACATCCAAATATTACATTTCAGGGAAGGACAATAATTATCACGTATCTCTGTCCCTACTGTTGCCCACTAGGCACTCTATCAGGACTTATCATAACACTCTAAACCATATGAACAGCTTCAAAGGAAAAAAAAAAAAGAGTCAGCCTGCTATGTAAATGTTTTCCCTTTGGCTCAAATTCCCACCTGGAGACAGATTTCCTTTTAACTTTGGTTGGCCTAAATTTCAGGCAATCTCCCTTCAGTGGCAGATTTCTGCATATAAAACTGTCACTGTTCAAAGTGCTAACTTGCAGCTTCACAAGAGTGCATATTTCCAGTCTTCTGAAAAATCCAGAAGTCACGTCTAGTCTAAGAAGAGTTGTATTCAGCTGTGGAGAATTCAAGAAGAGGGAGGTGTGAGGCACAGGCCTAATTTCAGACATTCAGTTTTCCAGCATTTCTGGCTTTCTGCTTAAAGATTTGGGCTGCTGCAGGGCACTGCTGCCTGGGTGGAAAACCTTGTAAAAAGGATGTTATGTAGACACATGCCCAAGAGCCATATCGCTGAAGTTCACTAACAGGTTCATGTGTCTGATTTGTCTGAAATGCACACAGTCTTCTCACACACAATTTTATAGCAATGTCACTAAGATGAAACAACAGACTGTAAAGTCATAAAAATATGTGAATTATCATATTATTGGTGCTCTAACATAGCACTTGATTATCAGTAAAATTATTTGTGTTCTCATTGCGGCTCTTATCTTGTTCACAGGAAATAAAAATTGTTCTTGCCAAGTACTTTACTTCAAAATGTCTTAGAATAACTTATTACTGAAAAATGGGGGGTGCATCTCAGAAGACTGAGAAAAAGAGAAGGTAGATTAATGATTAATGATTGTATCTGCAATTACATCAACTCAGAAAAACCACAAGGTCTTGCTCACACTTCAAAATGTGAAGTTTGTGTCTTGGTACCAGATTAATCCAATGCCCTGTGGGAGGGATTACAAGACACTCTATGAACCAATAAACATTGATCATCTTTTTGCACTCTTCTCCCCTCTTACATGATCTGTCAGATGTTCAAATGGTTGACACAAATCCATTTTGGATACTTACTGAAACTATGAAAAACAAAAACTTCCTCTAGCCTGCAGTTACATCCTGAAAAGTAATTCTTTCAAATGATGATGTCCTAGCCAGGAAAACCTAGTCTAAGATAAACCCCTTGTACACATTGCTGAGGTTTTCTGCTAAAGAGAAAATGGGCAGAAAAGAAATCCCCAAACTATTATTGCTAATACTAACACAGAAAAACCAGTATAGATATGAACATAATACTGAGTCATGGACATTATATGCTTGTGAACTTCTATTGAAATAACATGACCAAAAGAAAAAGTGTGCCTATTTGCTTTACACTGCCTAGCCCTCATACCTTTAGAAGAACAGCAATAGACCTGACCAGTTTGTATCATAAATGTGAATTGTCCTCAACAATGCATAAGACAGAATAAGTACATAGAAAGTCTCCTGATAAGGCTGTAAAATGCAGAAAACCAGAGTTTTTTAATAGAGAAAACTGGATTAAAAATTGCCTGGACACAAATCAGAAATTATAAACTACAAATTTCAAACTCAACTAACCGAAAAGTCGGTATTTTTTCAGTTTAAGCTACTTAATAGGCATTATGCTTTAGTTATTGATGTCAAGATAAACACATGAAAACACTCCCTGTGGAAATGACAGAGAGACAAGATGTACAAGATTTGCTGACTTTATCTAATTTTAATATTTTACCCCCCTTTCCAGCACTGACCTCCTTTGCCTTCTGCATAATGTTTCGCCTTCACTCTATTACCTAAGAGCTTCATTAACTAATGAAGGTTAAAGCAGGTTAACTCATGAATGTTGGAGATCCTGCACATACTTTCTCCCTCATCGAGAAAACACAGTTTCTTTCAAAACATGTTTGCTCTTTAAAGATGTTCATGCAGACAGTGAGGTCTAGTAATAGGATTAACTCTGCTCAACCAAAATGGCTATCAGCTCAGCAGACAGATTAATGAGATCATCTCACATGTTGCATGACATCTTCTGCCTTGCTAATTCCAAATAGCAATTTCTAAGAGTAAGTTAAAACACTCTGTAAAGGCAATCTGAAAGGGTAAGACACGACACCTTAAAATGTTGTATTTCCCAGGTAAGCTAAAATGACACAGAACAACATAAAGGTTGTAATTTGTAAGTGAGGGGCTGATCCGTAAGCGAGGGTAAAAATCCCTTCCACGTCCCAGATACATTTCTTTGATTGACTTACCTTACCTGGAAGTAAGAAGATAAGAGTTATACTGCTGAGGTAAACAAGTAAGGCCAATACAAAGCACACGGGAAGGATGTTAAATACTTCGCTTCAAGAAGCCAGTTAGCTGCTGCATCATACCCAATCTGTTTGTTGCAGAGGATCCTAAATCACTTTTTATGTGCCTCCTGCCTTAAGCTAACAATTGCACTGCAGCCAACAGGCTCTCAGAGCTGAGCAGCACTGTTGAATCTGGCAAGACTGAGTCAGAAGCAGTTTGGATGTACATATCAAAGGCTACTGCTTCAGCTTGCATTGGTGGATGGAGAAGCTCACACCAAAAAAACAGCCCACCCATCAACCTGTGGTCAGATTTACAGCAAATAGTGTTCATTTATCCTAAACACTCTGATTACATAAAGACACTATGAACATAAATGAAATTTACACTGTGACAGCAGCAGAGGAGCTTAATTACAATAACAATAAAACTCAATCCAGCCAATGTTCACATTTACTGTGCCAAAGACTTCTACTGAATTTTTGTGCTTGGACTAGACCCAAACAGCAAGAATACCACAAATCCCCAGCTTACAGTGGTCTCACAAGGCACTTTACCATCAACAGGTTGTACATGAAGCATGTGACATTACCAATTTCTACATTCCTGGAAGGAATCCCCTAGACAGCCCTAGGATTTACAGAAGAATGACCTGAATTTTCCCTGTATGATCACTACCTGATCCTACTGCCCCATTAATTCAGATTCTACTGGAGAAAGCTCAACAGCCAGTCCTATGTTTAAATGGCCAGCTGAGTGTACTAATATATTGTCCACTGAGAGCCACAACAGCTACTTACCCCACAGTACCGATCATCACTGAATATCTGTGGTGGCAGTGGGTTGCCTTGTGCAGGCTGCCTATCCTCAGGAATATTTTTATACATCCATTGTCTCTTCTCCTCTGACATGGTGATATCCACTTCTTCGAACTCTATGCGATTGGCTTCCAGAAACCTCACCACATCCTGCTGCCTCTTCTTTATCTAGATGAAAGAAGGAAAGTTTTAAAAACCATAGTTAGATCAAGTCCTCCATGACACAGATACGTTTACAAATCTGAGGCCATTCCTCCTCTCCCATCCCACTTTCATAGGATCACAACTCAGAAAGACAAAGGAGAAAATATTTTTTTCAGTTTTAAGTTCATAAAAGTTAAGCACTGCTGTATCTTTACATGTTGGCAAAGGTTATGCTTCTTCCCCTCACTTCTATAGGGCTGTCTGTTTAATTCAGCTGTAGTAATTTCAGCCTTTACCATCCAAAGATGTTTTTAAAAAGCAATCCGTAAGGGTCTCTTCAGAAGTAGAAGCTAAAAGAGGCCATCGGTTTTCAAAGACATTAGGGGCTACGTTTTTTGAGTATACAGGCACCTAAAAAGGCAAGGTAAACAACCTGGCAAGTCTGAGAAGAATTTACTCCTAAACATGCTCCTTGAGATGAACATGTCAGTACATCTGAAAAAAACCCACCCAGCTACACACATTTTTGTCTTCCTAGACACTTACACATTTTTTAAAATGCTGCTCAACAGTTTCCTAAGCAAGGCTTGTTGAATATTTAGCTAGTGTCTGTCTGCAGAATACACGTGCCTAAAAGTACACATAATGTCATCTCTTGAAAATGAACTTTATTGCAAAAAAAAATGCATGAGGTTTGTATTAAATGTATGGGGTTTCTGATCCTCCAAGAGATTATCATTTTTATACAAAAGCCTAACAAAGGCAGAGCACTTGTAGTTTTTAGCTCATTGTAGTTAAGACTGGTTGGACTCAATGATCTTAGAGGTCTTTTCCAACCTTAACCATTCTATGATATTAAGATCAGGTCTTAAGAGCTAGATAGGCTTCAAGCAGATAACTCAGGTACAGACAATGTCTGCCCCAAACAGGACTTTATATTAAGACAGCAGCCTTTGAAATGAAAGTCTGTGGGGCCAAGGCAAGTCACCTGGGCTCATTCAGCTAAGGCTGCTCTGCATTCCTTTCAGTCCATACTGTACTTTATGCATCAACCTAACGAAATGAATACTTTCAGAAAGGAACCATAAATTATGTGCTGTATTTTTTACAGCTATCATCACTGTGATATTTGAAAAAAAAAAATCAGCTTTAATAATTTTATAGTATTCCTGAAGTGTCATATCCATACAGTTCCTGGCTGGCACAAAGCCCAGGTGGATGAATCATGCCTGTGGGTACCATAAGACCTAGATATTATTTGGAAATCAGAGGATTTTCAAAATGCATGTGCTAGTTGCTCCTGTCGCACAACAGAGTCTAGCTATCTAAATGCATCACAAAAATACATAATTTTTGGAGGCAATACTGATAGAATTCTTATTTCCTTGAAAGAATCCCAAGAAACTACAAATACAAAGCTCTCAAACATGGAGAAGAAGTGGACTGCACAATAAATTTGTGTCATGGTGTCTTATTCTTTTTCCTTTATTTGTGCACACTGGTACAGTTTTTTTGGCATATGTGAACGGATCTCCTTTTCAGAGAGAAGGCTATGATAATGCAAATAATGCATTATCAACAACAGCAAAATTACTGCATCATCATCACTGGTGGTACCAAAGGCAACACACCTTTTACCACGTCCCTAAAAATTCCAAATGTAGAAGTGAAAGACGAAAACATTTCCCTCTGTCTTTCAACCAAAAAACCAGAAGTGCAAAAGAACACAAAAGAGACAGAGATGGAGATATTTTTAACATGAATATTAAATACCTGGCTGAACAGAAAGGAGATGTCTAAAATGATGGGTGGGAGAGGTCATTTCCTTAGAGTGAAGTGCTGCTAAAACTCACATGAAATCCCTCCTTCACTGGTCAGAGCAAGGGGCAAACTCCAGAGTGGTTGGGCCAGCCCTCTAGCCCCAGGGCCAGCTGGCATCCTCTGGCCAAAGCTATTAAACCTGCAGCCCCTCAAAGCTGCTGCTTGCAAACTGTGCACTGGGAATGATCCCTGGCATGCTGTAACATCTAAATCATGGCCATGGGCTGCTTGTGAGACTCTCATGTAGCCTTGGCCAAAGCTGACTGTGCCATCCTTCAAAGAGTTCCAGAGTACCAGGGCCCTTTACTCTCAGGGGCAGTACAGACATATCCACTCAGACCCATTTTCCTCTGCCGTATTCCAGAAGCCTGTAAACTGAGCAACTTAGATTTAGTCAAATTCCTATTATTTTACAGTTCACACCATGCGAATTCTCCCACAAACACAAACTTCCTAATGCCTCATTTTATTTTTATAAAACTAATTAAGATGTTGAAGTGAAGTAAATTGGGGTTGTTGGTTTTTTTAGCCGTAAGTCTTACAATTCTCCACATGACATCTGTATGAGTTATCAGCTGTGGATGTACCAGCTGTATAAAACTAAACAAAATAGCCTGAAAATTTCAAGCCAAAAAAGTAGCATTTTCTCCTCCCCAATTTATTTGATTCAGGCCTATAAACTGAAACAAGAGCATTAGTTGTATTTAAAATCCTATTAAATTATGCCTTGTTGTTTAAGATGGATGCTCAGAGCATCTGTCACAACAGAAGCCAGCTGATTATTCCCCAAGAAAACCACAGGACCTTTGTCTCTGTCTGCAACTGGATCTGTGCCGCAGGAGTGCGTCAGCCTCACAGTCCCGCCTGCAACCCTCATCTGTGCTTACCCACAGCCCTAAAACCTCCCAGCGTTCGGCCACAGGAAAGACAGAGCAGGAAAGAAAGGCAACACGGCACCAAGAGCAGTGTCAGTTCTCACTTCCTCACCAGCCTGTCCTGTCAAGAGCCCAGTGGAGAAAAATACATCCTCATTTGACAAACAGTGGAGGTGGATAGTATTCTTTACAAAGTATCTTGCTGCTACCAAGGTCTCCCGGAGTCTGATGCAACTGAAAAGAACCTGAAAAAAATAATCCTATTGTCAGAAGTACCATGTTCAGAAAAACTCTGGTTTTGGCTATTTATATATCACTTTGGGAAAGCATTTATAGTCTTACATGACAGACTGCTTCGACATCAAAATATTTTGGGTTTAATACCTTTCAGCACACCAGAAGACACTATACTTTCACAACATATATCCACTGTGAAGTTTCAGAGGAAATTTTTTATGTAATATGATCCTAATCTATCTTTAAATGCAGTGAGAAACCTCTGATTGACTTAATGGTCTGCTAATGTAGTCCAATGTTTGCCTCCCATATTTTTAGCAGGGTAAGTATTTTCTGAACATAATTTCTCTGGGTTTGGTTTTATTGTTAATCTCTATTTCTATTCACAAAACTAAGACAGGAAAAAATCCCCAGAGACATCTTAATTTTATCCTTGTACTCAGACCTGGTATCTTTATTAAGATTAAAAAGCAGCAAAAATAGTATGTCCATTGTGATATATAAAACTGCTAAAATGAGCTAATCACTTAATCAGTAACCTGATTTATAAAGAAAGTCTATTGTAGCTAAAGTATTCTGTCTTTCTGTCCTAGTTTTTTTTTTTTTTTATACTGATTTGCAACAGGTAACAGGAGGATTCATTTTCAGACTGCTTTGGAGACTTATTTCAAAGACATACTCAGTCCTGTCCAGGTGGGACCAGTGGGGATTATCTGTTCTGACTTTCAGCATCCCTGAATTAATTCCTCTTGGGAGCAAAGGATTTCTTTGGACTTTTTTCCTCTCTGAGCTCCATTCCTGAACTGATAATAACAGAGTATCTGCTGGTCTTTGCAAACTGTTCCCACAATTAACGGCCTGTCTTTACTTGAAATACTTGATTGCTACTGTTCAAAATCCACCTCACTTCAGCCACTTCATTTTTCATGTCTTTGCCCAGACTAAAACCCCTCTGTTCTAAGATTTCTGTTTCCCATACAACTAATATCAGATCTCCCAGCTAAGCTGAACAGTGATCTCCAGTAGCAGAGAAATCATACTGTTCATTTAGTAGCAGAATGAAAAAATGAAGATGTTACCATTATAAATCATGTCCAAATTGGAGCAGAAGTTCAGAAAAATCAGATTACATTCTCTATCCAAAGTTCCCTGGAAGCTTCTCATCACTCCCAACTAGTGAGAGTTTCCTTCTTTATTTCCCTGTCTATGCTTCCTGAACCTGTTTTCAGAAGTTCCCCTGTCCTAGGCAGGCTTGCCTACTGACAGCTGCTGAACCAGAGGAATATAGCATGTGGTCTCTTCATTGTTAAATGTCTGATGGCTGCACTTCATTATTCTATACTCTTTTAACCAAGATACTCAATACCCTGCAGACATCTCAGTAGTCCAGGACTTATCTAACTCAGGATAAATAACTATTACTTCTACTCTACTATATGCAAGATGACTCAAGTAGCAATGTTAATAGGAACTGTGCCATGATTAAAGAGAACCGCTCTGCCTTTTTTCATTAGCTCAGTTAATGTAAATGGGACAAAGTACACACATTCTCAGTTTCACATTTCTTCACGGTGTCAACAGGAGGAATGTTGCTGAGTGTCTGGTGCTCACAAAGTGGAAGGTTGGTCTTCTGCTGTAGACTCTGCCCCCGACCTTCAGGCAGTAAGGCAGTCCCTGGGTTTCTGTCCTCCTGCCTGCAAAGGGAGGGAATGACAGCAGGTACCACTCCGTGCATCGGCTGGTGACTGAGATGTGTAACACTGACTGTTTTACAGCCTCACCCTCTTGGAATTGAAGGAACTGAAAGCCTAGCCTGAACTGCCCTCTCATTCCAGACAGATCCCAAAAACAAATAGCCATCTTCTTAACACAAAATCCCACCCCAAAAAATATTCAGACCACATATCGTGAGAGAGAACAAAGCCTTGTGAAGTTATCTTCTAAGCTGGCTTGTCAGATCAAAAGCACATTTTAGAAGCCTGACTTTTAAAAAACAAAAACTGAATGCATGTCTAAGTTCACCACAAATATTTGTTCCACAGCCTGGCATACCCATGCCTCTTAAAGATAGATATGGTCCCGCTCATTTTCTTCTTTCTTTTTTAATTTGGTTACTCTTTCCACACACCTGCCCTCACTCCAGAACTGCATCAGCCACATTATCCACCTACTGACTCAGCCAAAAACTGAATGTATTGCATTTGGCAGGGGCACCTTTATGGTGCAGTTTGATGATACAACTCAGCAGATCTCACTGCTGGCTGTCACTGGAATGACACAATGTTCCTCCCTCCTGCCAAGTAGCTCCTGCAGCTTTCCTCACACAAGCATAATGCAGGAACCAGGGGAACAAGGGAAAGAGCATCAATAATGTCAGCATCGCAATCTCATCAGTTTATACCAGTAACAAAACTGTATCCAAAGAGAATGGCTCAGCAGTGGCTGAAGCATGACCAGTTACAGGTATTTGAAATATGAACTGCATGAGCAGCATTTGTGTTACATAAACACAAGCTCAACTCACTCCCACAACTGAAAATAAGATATGTGAGCCCCTGCCTTTACAAGTCATGCAAACATAACCAAAGGGACTGCTGCAGTGTGAAATGCAGATGTAATACAGCTACTGTAGAGGATCACTTATCTTCACTTCTCACACAGATGAGGTTTAACATATTCTCCCAGATAATGAGATACTATGCTCTAACAAACAGATACAAGCTCTCAACACATTAAAAGAACAGAATTTTAAAGTGTTTACACATCCTCTTCTTATGTTTCCACTATGTTTCTCTTCTCATAAAGAAGCAAAATAAACCTATTCCATGCATTCACAAGGCTGAAATGCAAATCCGTATGGTCCTGTTACATTTGAGACCTGTAATGACAGAGATTTTCTGCCAAATTTCTCTTTTCTTTGCCTGACTTGGGAAAGGAGAGTACAGCTGACCCCTGGCAATTTTTATTGCAGTGAAATGGCAGCACTGTGACAGAATTTCACACAGGTTCATATGATTAATTCATTGTTCTTGGCACAGGAAAATACAACTCAGCTCTGTACATACAAAAAAAAGCTGAGAAGCTGGGATGAAGAAAAGGTTAATAGAGAAGAAATTTTTAAAATAAAAATAAACAAAAATCAGCACTGCATAACTATTTCCAAAAGTAAAGTGAGTGGCTCTCCTCCATGGCAAATACCGCATTGCATCTGACAGAAGGAAAATATTGTCTTCTCATAATAGGCCTCCAAATAGCTAAAAGCACCTGAATGCTTCATCCTCAAAAAAACCCCAAATATTTCAATATCCGAAAAACTGACCACAGAACTTTTCAGCCTGAAGAGAAACAGAACAGTGTGTGAAAAGTGGCCACACACAGCCAGCACCGCCCTGGTCTCCTGCTAGCAGCGACCTTCTGCTTGCACACAGAGACGTAATTAAGGACACACAATATGAAACACTCTGCTGAACTGGGAGGGCAATCTGTTCAGCTTTACGCAAAATCAGTCTGCAGGTCTCTGGGAGCTGCTGAGATACTGCTTAGCCAAGGACTCTGCACACCTTTGTCTCTGTGCAATGCATGTATGGTAACTTTGAAAAGAATCCAGTATTCAAGAAATGCAATTAAAATTTGAGACAGGTTTGGTTTTTCAGAGACTCTTAATCACAAGCTGTCAGCAAAGGAAAACATTTTCTATAAAGCTACAAAGACAGTTAAACTGATCCATGCCCAATGCTAGCCTCATATTTTCCTAGCCAGATGTTGCATTGTGATAAATGCATTTAAATCTATTTCTGGGTATGCACATATGTCTATCACGAGGTGAAGGGAAAAGTTTATTATTTAAGGCAGTTTATCTGAATTCATTGTTCTCTCTGCAAGTAACAGAGTAACATTCTGAAACACAAAGAAGTCTTTAGCAAGTATAAACACAACTATCACTGCTAAAAACAGGAGATGATGGGAGTTTGCTCAGGGGTTTACTAGGTATAGTTTCAGTAGGCATAAAGGGAAAGGGAAAGACAAAAATGGAAGAAATGGAAAAAGGGGAAAGACCAAGAAAGGAAAAAGAGGATGTTCTACAGAAAAATCATCTAGAAACAGAGCCACACAGGGTGCCTTTGAGATGTGTGCAGCCTCTGAAGTCATACCCAAGTCTACTTCTTTTGAGTTCTTCTCTATTTTGGGAAACAAGACTTGCCACTGATGTACACAAATTAAGTAAGTGATTCTATAATTTTCTTCTTCCAGTAGTAACAATGTGTTCTTACAGCGTTGAAAATCCATTTGCACATGAGTGTCTGATGGACTGCAGGAAAACAGAGGCTATGAACCCCAAATTTTGGCTCATTGCTTCCTCACCAAAAGAATAAGAATGCCATTGGTGCTGGATCTACCTTCCAATTAATGGTGTGAATTTTTTTTTTCCTATGGCATCAATGTGGAACTAAAAAATAAAGCATTTCTGCGGAAATAAAAAATGGGTAAAACAAAGTGAACCTTGAAGACATCACAGCAGGAATTGAACCAGAACTTGGAAGGCTCACTGAGTGTACAGGCAGCTCCAAATTAGTGAGACAGACAAAGAGCCAAACGACTCCATGCAGACTGAGTAACACAGCCAGAAGATGCCCTGCCCAGCCTGGCAAGCAGCAGGTGACTGCCAGATTAAAGGTCAGGATGCAAAGCTGGTTGTTCTAGCAGGGGAGCTTGCAAAGCCTGCTGCCGGTTTAGATTATAACCTACAGGAAGAGCTCCGTTCTGTGGAATTACACTATCCTCAAAACATTTCTATTTGACAAAATGCATGCTTGAAACAGTATTTTTGCTACAGATACAGGATCTTTCCTAGTCATAGGTATTTTCTTGTGAGGACACTGGGAAAGCCTGCTGGTTGTCTTCAATGGCTCTTCACCTCTAACTAAAACAGAGGGCAGATTACCAGAGCTTGCTCATCACTTGATCTGATTTTAAAAATGTCTCAGCCAAGAGTGAGACAAAAAGTCAAAATTATTAGAATTATGGGTTGGGACCTTTTTTTTCTTTCAAACAAAGTTGAGGATCTCAGTGGCTAGCACAGGAGACAGGAGAAACTTTGTGCAGCTTGAAAGATGTCAGGGATTTGTAAAACATCCTCAGCTATCAAGAACTTCTCCTGATGGAACCATCCTGCAGGGCTAGACTATAGCTTTGAAAGGCTAACAATTCAAATCTTAGCTGGCAGCTAAATTATTTCAACAGATAGATATTTTTGTTTGCAATTTACCATATGTTTCAGTAGTTCAAGAGGGTGGTTAAAAAGAGTTATTTTCATGCATTTTTCTTCAGAAACCTTTCAAAGATGCCAGAGAATAATTTAAATCTCCTGTTTAGCATTCTACATTTAACTCCTCCTCATACTACTCCCTTTTGTCAGAGTGGCATATTTATAGCAAGTACTTTGCATCACGAAAGAATTCCTTTCAATAAGCAGCATCTATTTTCTTTTTCAAAATACAAACACATAAATACAAATGTGATAACTGCAACCCTTATTATTTCAACTACTTTTCAGTACCTACTAACTAAATTCAAGTTGTCCTCTGATCTCTATGCTATATTACATTGATTCATGTTTATTTCTTTTGAATTTTCCAAGTTATTTGATTCTGAGGAATATCCTTTGCTCCCTAGCAAAGTTCCAGTTTAGCAAGGTAGATGAGAACTCAAGTCTAAACTATTGGAAACTTAGTCCTGCATAGATGAACAGAAAGTTGATCTTTCAGTCTCACAGCTCTGCAGAATAAGCAGAGTGGAGAATAGTCTGGTGTCTTGCACATGGGAGTCCAAAACTGCTACAGCTAAAAATCTGCAGGCATTTAGAGATGTCGCTTTGTTGTGTGCATCAGCTTGCTTGGTAGAATGATGATTTTGTGAAGGGAAGTAAAACACAATTAATCCATTTTGTTTTCTTTATTTTCTTAAAACATTAAATATTTGGTAATTGATTAAAGTTCACTGAAATAGCGCCAAAGAGAGCAGCTCTATAAGCAGGTTTTGGAAAGTAAGCAAATGCTCTAATATTCAGCAATGTGCCTGGAAGCCAAGAGGTGATCCACATCCTGAGGTTCACCAAGCACAGCATCACCAGTCGATCCAGAGGGGTGATTATCCCACTGCATTCAGCCTCGGTGCTGCCTCACCTCCAGTACTGTGAGCAGCTCTGAGCACCACAGTTTAAGAAGAACGTGAGGGTCCTTGAATGCATCCAGAGGAAGGCAACAAAGCTGGTGGTAGGGCTAGGAGTGTCCTGTAAGGAGCACCTGAGGGCCCTGGGCTTGTCTAGTCTAGAGAAAGGGAGGCTAAGGGGCAACTTCATGACTCTACAGCTTGCTGAGGAGGAGAAGTGGCATGGGAGGAGCTGATCTCTTCTCTCTGGTATCCAGTGATGGGATGTGTAATACCTGTGTAAGGGAAGGATCAGACGTGTCATTAGGAAGCCTTTCTTCACAGGCAGTCAAACGCTGGAACAGGCTTCCTAGCTTGTCATTGTTTAAGACACATTTGGACAATGCCGTTAATAACATGCTTTAATTAACTTCTGGTGAGCCCTGATGTGGTCAAGCAGTTGGATTAGATGATCATTGCAAGTTACTTCCAACTGAAATATTTCATTCTACTCTAAATACTGCAAAGAAAAATAAAATTTTTAAACCAAAAATCCCCCTAACAAGACATTCACACACATTTTTCTATTATGTAACATGTTTATCACCTGAACTTTGAAGATGAAAACAGAGAATTGACTTTTTTTTTAATGAGGTGAGTCAGCAGAACACAGAAGTGTTTGAACTAGTTCTGTGTATTTCTCAGTCACATTGTTTTGTCACAATGAATAAAGCATTCCAAGCTGTATTTTCTGTATTTATTGCAAATGAGATATAAAAGAAAATTTTCAGACTAAAAAAAGTAGGTCATGTTTCTTCCTTCTCATTAGCTTTACGCATCAAAACCCAGTGGGTTTTGATAGGAATATTTATCTATCAGAATAGATAGAAACACCTAGCGGTCCAGAAGACATAACAAGTAATTAGCCTTGTTTCATCTGGGTGGGGTCTTAGTTCTGTCAGCTCAAGTTCATCTGGCCATCTCCTACCATAATCATGAGCTGCACCCTCTCTATTTTGTCACTCAGGACCTGTAGCCCAACAACCCAGGTACACCCAGCTGTGGCTCCAGCTACTTCCGAAACAAGAGCCGGTGAATGCAGAATGTGGGTCTGTAAGATGCCACATGCAGCAGTCTCCTGACAGCAAGGCAGAGGAGTTAAGGCACACTAAGGCAAGCTTGAGAACTGCAGTACCATCTAGCCGTGCAGTGGCATGCTGGGTTTAATGGAGAATCCTGTTCTCACATGAACACAAGGTCACAGCCATGTTTCTCCCACACAGGTACTAATCCCCCTCCATGAATCTGGGGGAATGGTAAGTCCCCTTGACCACTTGGTAAAAACATCTAGCCTTTCCTTAAAAAAGACTATGTTAGTATTCTTGTTCTCTCACCTTAAAGGAGTGGAGATACTATGATCCCAAAATGCTCCCAAGAATTTAAAAAACAAATTTGTGAAATAAAGTTGTCAATGCTTTCACTATTTTCTCCTGACAGTTACTATCCACACAGGACAGATGTGTCATTCTGCCAACTACAGATATACACAACCCTGACAAAATAACAGCAGCACTTCAAATATAACAGCAGTAACAGCAGTGCAAGTCATTCAGAATTTGTTGGGCTAAGTTTTTACGGATATTTACCGATTTTCTCAGCACTATATGAAATTGCAACAGAAAAATGCACTTGTGGCTCTAGACAAATGTCGTATTTCAGATAAAATTGGACTATATTACTGCAATATTCTCTCATGTTTTTGTAAGGCTAGGATGTAAACCAGGGCTGACTGCCACTGCTATTATTTCTACATTTAACTCAATTATCTCAACTGAGTAACAAAATTGACTCAACTGAGCAGAACAAGGTTTCTAACCTTATAAATAAATGTCAACATTATTTCTCTTTCAACAAATGCAACTACATCTGTGTAGCTTGTGTGGTTTTGCAGCTCCATATCTGTAAATTCTCTTTTCTTTTATACTTCTGCAGACCTGTTTCTTAGTAACAAGGTTCCATCCCCAAACACAGCAGCCATCTGATTGTTATCCAGAAACTGCAGACACATCTACTGCAAGATCAACAGGAGTCACCTCCACATAGCCAAAGGTATTGCTGAATACCACACTGCATAAACCTGCAGACCTTCACAAGTCCCTGGGGCCTGAAGCTGGGAACCTTTACCAGAAAACAGACCTTGCAGCAGGCAGGCCACTTTGGCTGAGCAGGAAGGGACTGCCTGCACATCACAGCCATCATAGCAGCTGTCTTCTTTGATCAAAGACTAGCTTTGTATCTCTTTTCTAACTAAGTTTAGCTTCCTAGCTGGTTCCTACTGAAGAATGTGATGCTATCTACATCCTTCAAATGCCGCTCTGTAAACCTATCAGATCACTCAATTAGAGACGTTCCAGAAAGGCTGTCTGACCTTAGGAGATTGAGATCCAGATCAAAGGTTTGATGCATACTTGAATTGCATGTCTTTAGATTGGACAGGAATGAGAGTTTCACAAACCCTGCAGCAATTTAATGACAGGTTTCAGTTGCTGAAACCTTATTGTTTATCAGATCAAAGGAATTGTCCTTCCAAATGAAGACACACAAAAATTCACTTAATTTTTCTCTGAAAAACACAGCTTAAGAAACCAGTCTCTAATTGATTTGCAACGTTACTACTAAAGTGTTCCAAATAATCACTCACAAAGGTTTTAATAGCACTGATAATACTCAATATCATCATCTGCAGCATATGGAAATGCCAGGAAACAAAACAAACTTGTGAAAGTTTTAATAGAATTTACACTGTTAAATTCTGATGAACTTTTTCTGAGTCTCTTTCTCTTGCTTCAAGTGGGACCTATCCACTGAATTCAGAGGACCTGTGCTACACAGACTGGTGAAAAGAATCACAAGAGGCCATATCTCCCAACATACGAAGGTAAACAACGTTCTAACCTTTTGTAATAGCATAAAAATCCAAAAGCCAACAGAAAAGCATGTTAGCATATGTGAATGGAACATACAAATCATGTTTTGATTTGGATTTAATATGAAGTACAAGTTCATGGTTTCAGGTCTCTCCTTACAAACAAAAGCTCTGAGGGTAACCCTGCTGGCAGAGTGTGCAACAGAACAATCCCATGAAATAAAACATTCAGAAAGCCAGAAACTGTGGCTGTTCAGGGCACAAGCAGGAGCTTGCCATAAGTTATCATTACCTCGGTGACTGTGGCACAAGCAGACATGGCCTGGTGCTGCAGATGCTCAGTTCATGGGCCAATGGATCACTTTGCCCACCTCAGCACCAACAAAGGCAAATGCTACCAGCTGTGATGGAGGAGGCCAGACCACAGCCAGGTGTTTAGCCCTGGAGCTCTGCAACAGGCAGAAGAGTAACTCTGAAGTTATCAGCACTGAGGTCTTCAACTGCCCCTGCCATCCCTGTCAGAGCTGTCAGATAAAAATCCTTCTAAGTTTACACCAATGTTACCTTTTCCTAGGTAGAAAGGGAACTATTTTATTCCACTGTATGTCCCTGTTAGCCAGCACAGTCATATTGGTGGGTATCTTATGTTGGTATAACTATTCTGATATTCTGCAAACAACTCATTAGCTGAAGTAAGGTACATAAATAAAGCTTTTAAGTACAGGCCAGACACATGGAATAACAGAATAATAGAGATAGGTGAGCAAGCACCACGATTTCAGCCTTCTAGCTTACACAGAAGATAGACATCCACAACTGCAATAAAGAAGGGATTTTTGACACGGCCCCAACAGGTGCTGACATATCTTGAGTATCCTAAAGGCACCAGGACTTTCTTTCTCTTCTGAGAACGCTAAAATCAGGGGTTTATTTTTACTGAGGGATAATTAGCATCTATGAGTGATTCAAAGGTTCAAATATACATACATAAACATATATATATCCATATCCACATACATATATATATGTGGATATTACTCCATTTATATGTATATGCAAAAGTATGTATCTACATATGCATATTCAAACAAAATACAAGTTGACACTTATGCAAATGTCACTCCCAGGCATTAACTTCTGCAAGTTTATTCCTTGCAGGAAAGAGACAAACATCTTGTGTTTTCCCATATTGTCTTAGTAGGAATGATAGGGATTAGTTATCCAAGGATAGAACAGCAAAACCAACAATAACAAACCCTTCTTAACTGTGAAGACAAGATCTGTCCTACCCCAGGGAGATGGGGAGCAACAGAAGGGCATATTGTCACTGATGATTCACATGACTCCCTGAACAACCTGCATCTCCTAAGAACTTCTCTTCAGAAATCAGCTAGCAAGACAGTTACTCCCTTTTCTCTGTACCAAATTAAATTATAGTGAAGTACAATATTAAATTTAGACTAAACAAGTTTGTTTACTGATGTAAAATCAAACTGATTTTCCTTTCCCCCACTAATAATACAGAAATAACTTGTATTGAGAAGGTTCCTCATCACTGTAGCCCTTATGACCACAAAAGGAGGATACACATATGCTTTAGACTCAGTCCCCTCAGAATGGTGATAAATATCTTACAGTAAAGTAGCTCACCTGAATGGAAGGACTGCCACAGTTTTGAACTGAGGAATTAAAAGACTTTACCCCAAAATACTTCACAGATGGAGGTCTACAACCCAAATAAGACAAGAAGGGAAGTTTTGTGTCCATGTTCTCTTGCAAGAAGATAAATTATGTTAAATTAATTGCCTGTACAATGTTTGTGTTTCAGTCACTGCTTCTGCTCAGTCACCAACAACTTTGAGTCATTCCTTGAAAGATTAGGTCACCCTTTGCTCATCTACATGAGACACAATGAAATCTGATGTTTTCAGAAATGACAGGCAAGAGTGGTTTCTGAATTGAGTCCATCTGCCCATTCAATGGGTGCCAACTAAACAACATACGAACCTCAGGAGAGAAGATTATGGAAACAATCTCTCAGCTACTGAGGAATTCAGAAGCTCTTCTGAGCTTTGGGAGCTATCTGCAGAGTGTTTTCACTGACAGTCACAGGTGAGAAACACTATCACCACCCTCACCATCTCATTTACTCTCACCTTGCCAAAGAGGAAATTTGCCAGCTTAAGGGACTTGCAAAATGTTAACTGTCTTCTGTAAAACTTATCAAAATGTTCAGCTGTTAAAAATCACTGACATACCAGAAAATGATCATGGTTTTTTGGATACAGTAGATTTCAACTAGGAATAGATTCCAGGGAGTACTGTGTTTCTGTGTTCATTACTCTTCCTAGCAAGCTTCCATACTGTAAGGAAAACAAAGATTGCAGCATTTTCTTTTGGACAGACTCCCTGAGGGAGCCAACACTTGAGGGTGCAAGTGAGGAAGCTGCTGCCCTTAGTGTACTTTCTAGTAAAGAGAAACACTCCGGGTTACCAGCTGAGCAACAATTCTCTATCTCCAAGTTGCATCCAGATTGATAAAAAAGTGATACTGATTTTATATAATGAAGAACTCCCAATTACTGAACATTCCTAAGTAATTTGTACTAATAAATTGCATGCAAGTCAGCTTTTACTTCAATACTCTTTTTCATTTATTATAATCTAATTCAGTTACATGCAACATCCAGCAATCACTGGCACTATGACCGGAGTTAGGAAAAGAATTTTTAGACTTTAACAGTACAGGTGGAAGATTAAGGAAAACAGGTCACCATCAGTGAAGTATACCCATCAGGGGACTTGCACATTGGTACTGCTGTACTCTACAGAAAAACAAAGGGGAAAAGTCTTCATAACCTCAGTCAGAACAATACCTCCTTTGAAGTTTTATTACAGCTAATTGTAATCAAAGGTCAGTAACCACCCTACTGCACATGGCACTGTGTAGTCCAAAGCATGTTCCTTAAAGTTGCATTATTTCTGACATGATCTACCTGCCAAGAAGAAATGTAAATATTTGAAAAGCACTAGAGCATACAAGAATGGTGCAACAGTTAGGTATTAAATACCATGCACAAATTGAACTTGTACCCTTGTGACCAGAGTTGACACTCAGCTCCCTCCTGAACACGTTCCTTAAGCGATCAGAATTGCTATTCAGAGGCTCACAGTTCTCTCCATCATAAGACAGGAGAGTGTAACTAGAGCTTAGACTTATTTGGAATACAGACCTGAAACCTAGATCCACAGATAGTCCTTGAGGTGAAAACCAGCTAAAGCCTTCAGCACTGACCTCCCTGCCTTGCAGAATTCAGTCTTGAGTGAGGCTCTCAGGCTCCCTATGCCACAACCCTGCAAAAGAGGACTGACAGAAGCCAGCAAAGATGAATATGAGCCAGTTGATCTGATAATAAGAAACTTGAGGAAGGATGAAGGAACTAATTTTGTTCGTCAAAGGGACTACATCCAGAAAGTCCACAGATCTCTCCTATACACTTAATATAATTGCTAATGTTCAAGATGTGGATACACTTGATGTGTCCAGTGACTGAGTAAGGATCCAGCTTTTTTCTTCCCATATCACTGCTGTGGTTATAGCAGTACCCTGTAGGTGCACAGCCAAAAGCACCACCACCTTGAACAAGTGAAGTGACACATGTGGGATTCATAAATCAGGCTTTGAGGATATAATCCAACAGGTGTATCCTCAGTATGCTAACAGATGTTAGACAATACTGTGGTTAAGCACTTAAAATACTGCTGCTTCCTATGTAAATATTGCAGGATCACTTCTAACTATAAAGATTATTGTCTCATTTCTGAAAAGCTAGCTTACCTGCTGCTCTGATCTGATTTTACAAAATTCAACTATAAAAAATCATTATTATATTTATACAAATTATTTCTTGTATAAATTATTGTTATTGAATAATTAATGTATAATTATATATAATATATACAATATATACGTGTATATATACAATAATTATTTATAATGTATAATTATGTTATTGTATAATAATAAATTATTGTATAAATTATTATTATTATTTTATCTTATAGGTAGTTGAATTTTCGTAAATCACATGCAACAAGTTGTAAATCCCTCCAAGTGACCACCATAACTAATACTATTTTGTCAAAAGGCACTTGTACCACTTAATCAAATCACTTTCTGTTTTCACTTTTGGGGTGCAGAGAGGCAAAAAAAAGAAAAGTTAAGATGGTGGATATTCTAGAAGTTATTAGAACATTAGAAGTTATCTAGACATATTCTGAGTTAACTTATTCCACAACTCCAGTAAGAAGCACAATCTTTTTGAGAAGAAAGAAGAAATGTTGAGTTACAATGACTTTTTGCAAACAAGGGTGGAGTTGAAATTCATAATCGATTGGAAACCAGCTTAGCCTTAAGAATGCTAGCACTGTATTTGTCTTCATTACATTACCCAACAACACGTGAACCAAACAAACATGACTATAATTATTTTGACATTCCAATGTTTTATAATGTGATTTAAAGGAAACAAAACAGGAAACAAAAAATCCAACTCATTTGACCTCCATAATACGCTTAATCAAAAGCAGAGCTTTAGTCTCATAAAACCAATATTTACTATAGAAACAATTTAACTATAACTGCACCCATCTTATCAAGCTTCCTAGTAAAAAATCCATAATCCTCTTCAGTCGCAGGAGTCAAAGTCCAAGTTTTGGTCATTTTAAAAAGTCTGTTCTTTTCAGGTTGTTGCTGTTCCTCCCCAGCGTGTTCTCCCAAACTCTTCTGTACTCCCAAACATGTTCTCCTGAAGAATGTGGCTGAGCAGCACTTCCCTTTGTGCACTAAAAGGAATTCATTTCAGTGACGTGTTTTTCTAATCTTGTGAACATACAAAAATTTAAATGGGAAAGTGTTTCATATCTCTCACTAGTCAAAGCAGATTCTACCTGCTGTGCCATTATTTCCCTAATTCCCCCATATTATCTGTTCAGCTCAACAGTGAAGCTTCAATTAATTAATACCACAAAGGAGAAAGTACTAATGAGGCAGCTGTTTGAACTTTCTCCGTAGTTTGATAGCTCTTCAATATTTCCCTTACCTAATCTTCAGTCCTCTCACTGCAAGACTGAAGTCTGGTTTGGCATTTCTAGATAACTGTAGGAATTCCAGACTTAAAAGTTACTTAGCTCATACTACCACCTTCCTGACAGAGGTAGAGCTGCTTTAAAACACTGAAAACCATTTAACTATGAGTCCATACGTAGTACAGTAGCACAAGTGTAAATTTTTATTGATAGAGAAAATTAAACAGATAAAATTACAGTCACCTTAGAACGATTTGGTGAAAAACACGGACATAACTATTTCCTGAAAACAGTGAAACACTGCTGAGGGAGAAGAGTAAAGGCTACTTTTAAAGTAACCTTTCTCTTAGGCACAAAAGAACATTGATTGTCCTTATCAGGGAGGAGTAGCAAAGCCTGCCTCCCCAGCCCTACAAAGAAGTGCTTGGAATTCGAGACACAGCTTACCAACACAAGTAGAAATTCAGGTCAGAAAGAGCAGGAGACAGTAAGGCTTGTAGAAACATGCCTGCCTGCCTATTCAGAGGCTTTGCATTGCGATTCAATTGAATCTGCCTGATGCATGCTTAAAACAACATGATTTAGAAATGTACTCACACGAACAATGCCTCTCTCCTCCCTTCCCACAAGGGAAGCTTCTCTACAGCGTCCCTACAGGCTAAACCCACCGTGCAGCCTCCCTAAACACTGAAAATCAATGTTTCCACTCAAGCAACAACTGCATTTTGGGATCCGTGAGTTATTTTAAGCCCATGAAGCATTTATAGTCACAAGTTTTACTACACAAATAAAAAACAGTTACTGTCATTAACCTCTCGGGGGTCTAAGGACTTTCAGATGTTTGGAAGATGCTGCAGGGAGAACTCCAAAACCAAACGAAGGGAAAATTCACATTATTCTCGTCTCCTTCTCATTCACTTAAATTACTTCATTTTCTCATTTTTTGGAATGACCCTCAAAATGTTTTATGCACTAGACTCTTAGAATTACGTGTGACAATTATATATTTTTATCTTCTTTAGCACAAAACAAATTACACCACGTATCAAGATCAAGAAACAATTTAGTAGCTTCCAGAGAAAGTTATATTTATGCCAACTAAAGCCCTTTCTGAGTAGACAACCAGTCTATTTCTCAGGAACATTTCAGCCAAATGCCTATCATTTGACCAGGGTATTCTGAAGATTTCAAAAGGAGTCATGCACAAAGAGTTTAGCTCATTATATCTGCCAAAACAAAAGCTTACTCTAGAGACTACACAGACTTTCCATTTTAAAATAAAGAGTAATTTAACAAAGTATGTCTAGAGAGACTGGAAAAATTAATTATGCCACAATGACACTGCTTGTTTTTGTCAGTCAGTATTACATGTAGAAGTTTTTGGTCAATTACAGCAGGTCAGATACTCATCTGAGAAACATGCACTCTTACAAGCAGCTAGCCTTCAACCTGACTCAAGCTGACCTACAGGTAAAAATTAAACCATGGATTCTGATATTTTTAGCAGGAGAGAGAGTAGGATCTATACAGGGTACTCATTTTTCTTGACGGGGAAATAATCTTGTCTTGTGAATTGCATAGGATCTCAAAAAATAGCTGATGTAGTGCTGAAGGCTGGAGGAGATGACAGCTGTATGACTCAAACACTTTGGTTTCCTTTCACTAATGTTTAGTTCTAGAAGGATGATAATAAGTTTAAAACTTCCCTTAAGACTGTTTAGAGACATGAAATACAGTAACCACCTTCTTCTCCAGATGCAGATTCCCACATAACTAGCTAATAATAGTGTTTTCTTTGTCATTTTCCTCCATCGTTTAGCCCGGATCTAAGGACACCCCCTGCAAAGCCCACAGAAAATAGAAAAGCCTCTGTGATGCAACACTGAGAACAGCAGAAACCTAGCCCATAATTAAAGTTCTTAAATGCTGTGATAATGCAGATGAAAAAAAAAATAACAGAAAAGAGATGTCAGAGCTCTGGCCCTTTGTAACAGTACCATCGATCACTGAATCATCTGTTCTGGTCTTCAGCCTGCACTCAGATAAAATGTTGTCTAGATGAAGAAAGTTTACTATCACCAGCATGCAAACTGTTACCCATATTCTGTCATCTTCTTGTTGTCCAATGCAGAAAAAAAGTCAGCAAGAGAACTGAAGTGCAATTTAAATTGCCTGTCAAACTCAGGTTTGCTTTGCTGGGTTAATAGATAGTTATAAGGGTTATATTGCTCTGCTAACTGCATTTGTGCCTTGCAGGCAGACAGGGTAAGGAGAGAGCTTACCTATCAATAACCTCCTTGCAGACTGGAGATGTGGATGAGCAAACTATTGCGGCCCCTTTCTGCCCCTCCAACAAAAACAAAACACAAAACTATGTATATTGTTCAGGCCATGAGGCATGAAACAGAAACTAAAACTAGCCTACCACAGCATGAAGCAACTGCCCATGCAGCGAAGAAGATGTTTCTCTTATGGATGCATGATGGACATGGATGATAGAGTTCTGAAGATGCTGTGTTTACTCAGTTGGCTACTGAAATGGATAATTAGTTTTTATTAGCTGTAATGCAGCCACTAAGCATTTTGAACACTTCATGCCAAAACATATCAGAACGCATACCTGTCATCATGCCACTGAACTGAAAACTAGTTCCACACAGTAAAAGGCTGAAGGAACTGAACACCCAATAAACCTTCAGATAGGAAAGTGCTGCACCCTTCTGCAACACAAAAAATGCCACTGTCTTCACTGCTGAAGAATAAAGAATATCAATTATATCTAAATCCTTCTGATGTTTCTTATTTAAGAACGAATTCTGTAGGATCTTACACCCAGATTTCCTTAACAGAAAGCTGTCACTTTATATGAAAATATAGAAATTCATAGGTCACACGCATAATTAATTCAACAAGAGAATGATGTACGAGCTTCAATTAAACAGAGAACGCAATGACGCCCTTCAAAAGCGAGTTTGAGAAGAGCTGTACCTATTCCAGAGTATTTCTAAATGCAGAGAGATGCTGGTGGCCTGAAGTCTGTCCCTAGGCTCCCCTTGTATTTCTCTGTCCACGCTGCCGTGGGTGGCAGGCACGGAGGCACCGCACCTGCCCGGCTCGGCTCCCCTCGGGACGGTCTGCCCTGCACCGCGCCGCTGATCGCCTCCCAAGAGGGAAAGCTTAGCCCCGACAATGACCTCTAAGACCCTTTAAACACACCCAAGATTTGTCTCCTACAAAGGTTTCGGGGTGCTTGGTTCGCCAAAGGCAATTTAACAACTAGTTAAGCTCCGGCATCCTTGCGGAGGAGAGTTGTCTCTTCCACCCCCAACGCACACGCAACCGCGGCAAATTCAGCGCCGCGTTCCAGGGCAGCCCACGGGAGGACTCTCGGGTCCGTGCCGGCGTGCGGGGACAAGCTGGGAGCCGAGGGCAGGCTGGGCAGCGCGGGGAGGACGAGCTGCCAGCCCCGCGCAGTCCCCGGCGGCCCCGCTCCCCTCCCGCCTGCCCGCCGCTCGCCCCCACTCACCGCCACCGAGCCCGAGGAGGAGGCGACGAAGACGCGGATCACCATCTTCACCTCATGAGCCGCGGCGGCAGGAGCGGTCGGGACGCGGCAGCGAGGCTGCGAGGAGCCGCTCCCCCCCACGGGACGGGGCCGGGGCCGGGGCCGCCGGGCTCCACCTCGCCGCCGCCCCCGAGGACGGCCACGGCCCGCAGCACCCCTGCCCTGCCCTGCCCTGTCCGGCAAGCGCAGCCCCGCTCGGGCGAGCCGGGTCCGGCTCCCGGTTGGCAGCAGCGATAGCGGAGAGAGTGTGGGCGGGAGTGTGTGGGCGGCGCGCAGGGAGTGACGGGCGCTGTAGTCCTCCCCGGGCGGGGACAGCCGTAGGACGGAGCCGGGAGGGAGCGGGAGGGAGCCTGCCCGCCCCCAGCTGCCGGGGAAACGGAGGCGTGCGGCAGCCTGCCCGCCCCAGCTGCCGTGCCCCAGCGCCCGGGGCTGCCCGCTGCCACCTCTCGGAGGGGCTGAGAGGGGCTTGTGCCGCCCTCCAGGTGCGCTGCCCGCGGGGCGAAGTGAACAGCGCCTGAAATTGCTCCCCCCCGCCACGAGGGCTGCTCCTCTCTCCCATTTCAGGCTGCTCCCGGTCCTACCCCATGCCGAGCCGCCAGATCTGATCCGCTCGGTCCGGGTCTGGCCCCTTGGTCGCCGCTTACTGCGGCAAAGGGATGCAAAATGAAGCCGTTCTGGACAGTCATTCCTGCCAAGGCAAGCAACAGGGACAACGCAGGAGAGGCAGGACACTGGGCGAGAGGGCCATATATCCCAAAAGAGTTAAACAGCACTGCCCATTTTTACTCCCTGGTATGGATGTACAGTTCCCAATGTTAGCAGCTGTGGAACAGATGCTATTAATCATCACGATAAGCAGATAACCCCAAATAACTCTTCATCACTCAGCTCATCTGCAAATGACCGAGGGGAACTCAACCCTCATCAGCTTTTGGGTCTGCGAGGATGCAGCCTGCCTTTAAATAAAGTCAAGAACCACACAGTTGACAGCCTTATACGTGTTACTACAGTCATAACCCTCATCCTCTTCCCTGTGTGCATCCAGATAGTTATTCATTCCCTCTAACTTCCCCTTCCCACCGTTTCACCCCAATGATGAAGTGTGCTGTGTCATCTTCCTTCACCTTTACATTGCAACTGCCCTCAGTGAATTGCCACTGTTCAGACTAAGCACAGACCTCGACTTGCTGCTAATTATGTCCTTAAATCTTGTTGTACATTTTAATTTTGATTATTTATTTTGAAATCCTGAATTTCTTGAGGAAGGTACCTAGGAAGAGCCATAAAACTCTCAGTGTTTTCTTAGAGCTTGATTTATTTTGTGGAAGTAATTGAAAATCTTTCCACTGATTTCACTGTCCTCTGGACTGGAGCTTAATATCAGGAATATAAAGTCCTAAAATGGGAATTTAAGTACCAATCTTGGAAATATTTATGCATTACCTTGCTTTTGTGAGAGTGCTTGTTGAAAGAAAAAAAGAGTAAACTTTATTGGAGTACACTTAGGTACAAAGGTTAAGATTTTCTGGCTTCAGTGCTCCTGTCTCTTCACTTGAGCATAACTCTTACTATGGGAACCACAAACCAGTGAACGACAAATGTTTATTGTTTAATTGCTGCTGAATGACATGAAAAAGCAGCAAAGGAGAAAAACTTGTTTTTACATTGGTTTGTAAGGCAACACCAAGCGACTTGTTAAAATTCTGTGATAGGTGAGTAATTTTAGGGATTTGCTGGAAAATTCCCATTACCTTACTCTGTGAATTTCCTTCACGCTGCAGGATTATTTCTGACAACAAAGTTTCCTGCAAACTTTCTCAAAGTTTTTTTTAAAAGATGGAGGTTCTTGCTTCCTACTTATTTTTCTATTTACTCACTACTAGAAAATATTTGGTTTAATATTCTCTTTTGGCCATACTCCCATTTTATGAAACAAATAAAATCAGGGCAACTCACTGCAGCTGGCTGTACATGATTTGCTCACAGCACTAATACATAGCTTTAACTATAATATTTATAACTCCTGCTTGCTAATATATTTCATAAATACAGCAAAGCAAAAAAAAAGATGGCAGGACTATTTCTGAAGGGTTCTGGATGTCTTTATCTCTCACTAAACAGAAGAAAAGAATGCTCCTACATCTCACAGACAGCCTTGACAATACAACCTGTAACACAGAGAAAGCAATGGCATTATTTGGAAAAAGCATGATTTGTAAATAAGATAATTAAGAATTCTAATGGGAAGGTAAAAACTCGAACTAAGGTATTTTTTAAGATTGATTCCTCTTCCTATAAGAATCCTCTATTTTGTTAGCTCCAAAAGCTACAGATTTAGTCTCCTTTCCCATAAGGAAAACAGACAGTTTTCATTTCAGTTCACTTGAAAGCTGCACAAATTCTCAAAAGCTATGGGAAAAAACGACAGACAAGACAATGCACAGTTTTCTTTTTTATTGTTTTTAGAGTCTCCCTCTTGTTCCTGCAGCCCTTGGGTTGGTAGGTTCCCACAGTTTGAACGTCAAAACAGAGTCTGAGCAGCTAAACTCACAGCCAGAGCTGATAGACTCAAATTGAGCTAAAGTACTAGAGCTCATGAAGATCTTCCCCCTATCACACTTGAAACAGCTTTAGCCAAAGCTTCAGCATCTTTATTCCACACATATTTAGAGAAATCATCAAAGAGCAGGGGGCTCCCTGCCCACACTCAATTTGAATGCAACAACTTAAATAAAGCACCCTTTCAAACACTCTTTGGTGAAAAATCTCAGACTGTATTTCAATAAATTTTCTTGTAATTCTCAATTTTTAAAGTATATTTATAATATTTTGGGCTAAAAATTTTGCTCCTATGACTTTTTGGTGTCAACTTTGATGCAATGTGGGCATTGAAAATCCAGACAGCTTTCTCATGTCTCTCTTTTGCCAGTCTTTCCATACACATAAAGAAGCTAGTTCGTTATGGAAGTAATCCAGAAAGTTACGAAAAATAAACATTACACTGAGAAGCTTCTAGAGCAGCCTCTTACTTTATGTGGCTCTTAAACAAAGAACTATTCCTCTGTGGAGTGTAAAACCTATTGGACATCACTATGTGATGTTTTGCATTTCCAGGTGGTGTACAGGCTAAGACTGGACCTTGCTTTTTGTCCTGCAGATGCTGCTGGTAAATGTCTGGAGGCCATGCTTTTAACTCCATTTCTATTGTACAATTTGGACACTTGAAGACAAAATGGTATGAACTTTTAGTTAAGCAGAAGAAATTTAATAAATTAAAAACATTGCTAAAATGATTCATGAGCAGTTTCCCTTGTTTACAGGAGGTACAGGAAGACTGGAGTTGACAATGTGAATTTATGGGGGCAGGGGTAGTTTCCAAAGATTTCGTGGTAAGAATGATTCATTGTTATGCCGGACCTTCATGGAAGATTAAACAGAACTTTACTGCTGCTAGGGGAACAAAGTACACACAAAACCAAGGCTTACGAGTATGAGGAAACAGAAGTGTAAGAGTACAACTTTGAACAAAGAACATTCTAGTTATGCTAAAAGATGATTGTGCAGCAAGATACAACAGGCATAGGATAGAAATACAGGAGAAACAGAATGTTATGTTCAGGACTGAAAAAATGGTTAAGATGGCTTTATTTCCACCAGAAAGAAGCAGTCTGTCTGAGGCATTTTAGAAGATTTCTGGTTTGTGGTTGCTGGTACCAATCGATTATTTCTCTAGTGAAACATTGCTAAGAAGCAGTGAAGTCTCATAGACCCTGCAACAATCCACATACTTTAAATTTCTAAAGAGGTCTTTATCACTTTTTAAAAATTCCAAGTATCAAAACATGTTGAAAATTACAGATGCCATTAAATGCTCTGACAGTTCAGATCAATCTTCTTTGGTAGAAATGTGACTGTCGTGGTAGGGAGCAGAAAATGAAGTTAAAGGGTAGAGAAAACAGTGCTCCAGCTTCAGCAGAGCTACAGAGTATCATCAGCTGCTCTTGCACGGCAGAACGCCAGAGAAAGATAACTTAAAGGCTCTAAACCATACAAATTGGCCAAAGTAACGTAATATAAGTACAGGACTGTTTCTCTTGTTGTGTAATGGCACTTAGCCTGGTGGCTGATATCCCATAAACATCTTGTCCAGACACAGTTTGAAAGCATATGAGACAATGCTGTTTGGAGCCTGATTCTCTCCATACATCCTAGAACCCACTGTATTTTTAAGGTATCATTTTATTCACAGAAGTAACCCCAGGGTACATTTTCTGAGTTGTGCTTAAATGCCTGCAGCTGTGGGCTGTGCATACTCTTATGAATCCTCCTCTACATGCCCAACAGATCAAGCAGGTCCCAAAAAAGACCACTTTATCCTTTGCAATTTTTTTTTGTGTTTTATTAATCATTGATGTATCTCAATAACAAACTCAGTTTCATGCAAGACTCTGTTCTTTCCAGACCCTTTACTCTGGCCAGAGGTTTATATTCAGAGTATTTCTCAGCTTTCCCCACAGTCAGATTTTAGAAATAACATCCCAAGATAAAGCTCTTTCTCTTTTGACTTGAATTACTCTGAAGCTGCTACAAAGCCCATGTGCTAAAGCAGGCTCTTGGGAAAAGACAGAGCTGAAACAATTTTGAGAAGGGTTTTGATTTTCACATTTTCAAATTTGTGGCATGTTGAGGAGAGCAGAGGTACAGCTGTTCTTCATTTCAGAATTATTTCTGTACCATCTTTATAACTGACAGAAGAAAATAAACCCAAACAAACAAACAAAATTTTTTTTAGAAATCCAGAGATATTAAGTAAACCTTCCTTCATGCCTTTTAAGTCTAAATGTATCTAGATAATTACAAAGCTGTATGAGTCCATTCTTCTCATCTGCTGCCCTTTAGTTGAAGTCACAATCTGCTGCTCTTTAGTTGAAACATAACTAGTTTTAGTATCTGTGTCTGCTTTGATTCCCTCCATGAATTCCTAACACTGAGGACCTTTGAAAAGAAAAATATTTTCCTGTAAAATTCCACATCTTATATAGGTCAGTCATCTGACTTGCTCAGTATACTGAACCTGGAGATTAAAACATCTTCCGTGTTTTTTATTAAATCAGCCATCATTCCTTAAACTTACAGCTACATTGTGTAAGAAGTTTTTCTACTCATGTCTTTAAAGGTCCACTGTTACTGAAGTTGGTGGCTCTGAGTGAGGAGCAGGAATCCAGGCAGCTTCCAGTCAGTGTCAAGCCTTCTACCCTGTCTACACTTTCAGCACAAGATACTGCAAGCAAATCAGGCCCAACAATGTCAGGTTCAGTAGGTTTGCATCCGTATTTCTGCTGATTTGAACAACCTTTATCTACAGTACTGCAGAGGGATGAGGGATGAATGTCCCCACAAATCTCATTTCCCCATCTGCAGTTCCAATGAAATCTAAATTAGCAAGCACTCAAGATGTGAAGTGCACTCAAAGAGCAGCCATAGAGCATTACATTCCTGCCAGCCCTTTCTGGGAGGGACCTTCTGCCAAGCCCTTGAAAAAACAATCTACCACCACATTCATTTTGGCTTTTTTTCAGCTCTTTTCCCATATCTGTTCAGTACCACTCTGACAAGGCACTTTAGAAGACTCATTTCTTGCAGGATGCAGAAGTGGGTCGGCAATAATATTTACATATACAAGGACAAAAAGCGAGTAATCTCGTGGAGAATAAGGAGTAGTTGAGCACATGGATTTTGGCAACTTTCCTAAAGTGTGTACACTAAATGAACTAAGAATAGTTACTATATTTGTAGGATTTGGGAGTTTTTTACTTGTTTCACAGAACAGGGAAGTGGGGAAACATCTCAAACATGGAAAGCTGATGTAAATTTGAGGATAAAGATTATGTGCACACTGCATTTCAAGCATGGATTCAAGCCCACATATGGAGGCCACTCTCCCACTGAAGGGACACAAGACTGTATTCGGTCACAGGTTTGAGACAATCTTCATGAACTATCAGAAAGAAACCCTTTTGCCCACCCGTAATCCTCATCTCAGAGGTGTCCACATGTGCAGTGTGGCTGGCCCAGGAGTGGTCTGCTGGCCCCTTCCCTGTCTCAGGTGTAGCCCATCTCTCTGTGGAAGATGACACAGAGCTGACAGCCCTTCCCCACAGACAGGAGGCATAAAAGCATGAATGTAGCTCCATAAAAGCAGTGCAGACAGCTGGAGCCAACCTGCTGGCATCCGTCTAGACCAGGGGAGTGATGCCCTGACATTGGGTATTGCTGGCTTCCTGGGCAGGGGCCAAGGAGAATGAAAGAGCAGAGAAATCACACAGGTCCTGTTTCCCAGACTGGAGAGGGAATGAGGGGACTAGCAAGTGGGAGCTGAAGCTGGTGGAGGGAGAAGGCAGAAAAGGAATGAGTGGCTGCAGCGATTAGGGCTGTGCTGCAGACAGGCTGTATTGACCTACATGGGAAGTGATTGCAATGTCATAGGCTGTTTGAACCAAGATGACCTTTTACTGCCTGGACAGAAGCTGAAGAGATGTGGATTCAGAGCAGGAGCACACAGAACGGAAACCAAGGGCCTGGCCTGGCACCATCAGGTTAGTGCAGATACAACCTGTGCAACCAATGCACTGAACAAAGGAACAAGTAGGAGGCAATGTAAGCCAAATTAAAAGACAGCCAAATAAATGAGAAATCATACAGTGTGTCAGGTGATGGGTAGAGAAATCATTGTCCTTCTGTGCATCACCTTACAAAAGTCTCAACCCAAACTGTTTTAAACATGGACCTGCCTATCAAAGTAGATAGACATTTTGTATTCTTTGGTAGTGTAACCCTGCAAAATTTGCTAATATTAGTTTGTTCCTTTTAGATTTGTAGACTAAAGTTTGTTACGTATTGCATTTTCACGTCCTGTTTTCTGCACAATATTTTCCCTGATCAGATCTTTGGTGCAGCTGCTACTGTGTCTCAGAGCTACCTGAGATTTATTTTCCCCTGCTATAGAGGTACAAGGAAGGTAGCAGTTGGAAAGTAGTATTTTCCATAGAGGACTAATTAACCTGCAACTGTTGTTCAGCTGTAGAATGTAAAGTTGTGAAAATGCTAAGTGGAATTTTTAGCACTTCCCAAAAGTTAGCTACAAAACTCAGTATTGTTACTCCTGGCCACATTTGATCTTGCCATCTCTTCTTTGCAGGAGAAATTGACATTCTTTGCATCCATGTTTTTCTGCTGGGAGAACTGCTGGTTGACACAATAAGTATGTATGACTTTTGCCAGAGAAGGCTCAGATTAGGACATCTTCCAGACTATTCAGAGCACAAACTGGATAGTAAGAACAAAAAGCTAATAGGGCCTTGTTTGTTTGGGGTTTTTTAATTAATTAGAAAAGGATGATGAAAGACACATAACTGGTCTTCATAGGAAATCTGTAAAACAAGCATGGCAAGCCAAATGAGAAGCTATGAGAGGTTAGCAAAATTAATCTTGCTGCAAGAAATATTTATTTTCTTGATTAATCAAAACCATCTTCTCAAAATACTTACTTTCAATTTCACTAAGCAACAGACATCATGCAGCCAGCAGGGTCAAGTCTGCTGCTCTGCTAATGGCATGGCAAGGGTAAGCATGTCAAATCTGCCATTGATTTTTTCTAAATGCAGCTAGACTGAGCTAAAATTACTTTCAGACTAGCAGATGTAAAATAAATAATGAAGGTATGGCCAAGCAACTATGCTGCTAAACCTATTTTAGAGAGCATACCTGTCTCACTCATAACCTATTTTAGCCATGGTCAGCATAGGCTGCTCTTAGATAACTCCTGAAAAAGCAGCTACAGTATTTTAAAAACCTTGACTGTAAAAATTTCCTTATTTGTATACAGAAAGTTGTCTTTTGACCACAAATTATCCGCAAATGGACAAATATGATATAACAGCTATATCAGGCCCTAAGTGGGTAAATATTTGTGATGCCCAGTCTACTTTCAACACATAAACCCCCTCCCCCCACACCAGTTCTATTTAAAACAACCAGAGATAACTTTGATTCAATACTAACTTTTTAATGATGATAACTAAAGTTTAGGAAAGTCTGAGGAATATTAAACTCAACACAATTATGTCATAATTGGAGGCAAAATTTCTCAATGGAATATAGATAATAGGACATACAACAGACCCATTCTCAGAGTTTTTGCCTACATAATAGGCTGCACTGGAGGCCAGTGTGAGACATTCCTCCTGAGATCCCTCACATCATCAGGGTTCAAAGACAAACAAGGGTCCCGCAAAGACCTCATGGGAGACTTCACAGAAGGGAAAAATATTGTTTCATATACCCATAGAGCCAGTTCAAATCTTTCGTTTCGATCCCCATGGAATCACTAAATCCTGTAGCTGCAGTCCTTATTCCTATTGAGTAGACCACACTCAGACAAGTAGCATTCAGTGAAACAAATGGGATTTTTTGTGTGAAAGACAGATACTCCGCAAGATGGGTAGCAGATTCAGGCTGGGAGAAAACTACGAATCATCATGAATGCAAAGAGCAGACTTCTTTTTAGAATATGACTGGCAAGTGCCTTACAAAACTTCTGTTGCATGACCCAGTGGTGAGACACTGGCCTAGAGAAACCTGACTTGGTTCTGACCTTTGCAGCCAACCTAGCTGCAGCAGGGAGAAAATCAGAGGATCATATATATCTTGAATATCTTCTTGAAAGTAACTTCTGAGAGACTGTCTCTCTTGCAATATTTCTTTTAGGATCTTTCCATTTTGTCGCTTTCTGTGATGTAGCCATTAAGCATGACAAGCAGTAAATAAATGTTAGACGTGGTCTTCATACCTACAGACATCTCCATCTTACTCAGATTCAACTGTACCTGTGGTATCTTCATGTTGTCTCCATGTTGCTGCCACTTCCAAGGCTGGGCTGTGTCACCTGTTAGTCTGGAATTGCATCTGGTTCAACATAGAAGTTGGAACAATGAGAATGATTTTTATGGGACTAGGATATAATGAAGATCATGGCTGAAGATCCGGTTTCTCTCACAGGCTGGAATTCATGTATTAAGAATAAACCCTTTAAGTATTCAGGGCAAATTTCTCATGAGACTGATCAAAAACAGTGCTGTGAGCTTCCCCAGGAACCAAGGGCTATTTATATTTCTTGGTACAAGTTACACTAACAAATAAAAACAAGTAAACTGGGTTATAATATTTCTTCTGTCTCTGGAACTTGCTGAATTCCAACAGAGATAGGAACCTTTGTCAGTGAAGCAAATCTTTTTTTGTCCGTCATATGGAAATTCATGTCTTGCTTTAATATGGGAAATGAAAGACTGTTCCCAAATGGGTTTAGTGCCATAGAGCGAGTTCTTGCACAGAAGCATCTCTCTTATCTACAGAATATTAGTATGGGCTTACTAAATTGAAGTTACATCTGCCTACATAATATATTTTATGATATTTATATTCTTTGGGAATTTAGGAGACTAGAGGAGAAAAGAAACAACAAAAAAAAATCAACCCTGTATACAGTCTAAATCTCAGCTCTCCATTCTCTGTTTCCTTCTGTGACCTTGGAGTTTTTTGTAGCATTGATTTGTAACATCTCCTAAAATATTAGTTCTTTTCTAAAGGTTTTTCTTCCCTTTTGCTATTTTTTTTGGAAAAAAAAAAAAAGTTTGTTTTAGTAATAATGAATGATTCATAGCTCTTGCAGATCATTCAGGGACACCATTCATAATTAACGATTAAAACGCAGTAATAAAACATGAAATGTTTGAAAGTCAGTAGTGATGCCTCTGAAGGTAGCTCTTTGACAGAAATTGCTGACAGCATCAGAAAATCTCTCTCTATAAATATATATCCAAACATAATAGTTTTGCTCTTTATTTTTTTTTTAATTTTTCCTTCTCTTCTTGCAGGCACCTTTTGTATGTGCAGTTTCAGGTCAATATTTTAGCAAAATGGCTGTTTGTCTATAATTTACTAGTTTTCTCTCTCCATTTATATTTTTACTCATTTTTAGCCTGCAGCGATTATTTGCATGGAAAGAAATTGTCTTGAAAGTCTATATTTAGCTGATATATCGGATTAGAAATGTAAGCCAATCATCCAATGAGGTTAATTTTAAATCCTGTGGAAATTGTACCACTCTATTCAGTTTTCTCAGCAGTGTCACCCATCTTGTTTGAGGTCATATGACCTTTAACTCCAATGTGCAATGTAATTTCCCACCAAAAGGAGTACATGCAATACCCTTAAAATAGTAATTTTGGAATTTATAAGGAGAAGAAGCCTGAGCAGCAGCCTTTTTTTTTTTTTAAGCTGATGAACTGAGGGCTGTGATTGTGTTTTAAAATACACAAAGAATGAACAGAAATGGCAAGATAAGCATAAATTTGTGCTCATTCTACTTTTCCTACCACAAGCAGTATTCACCAATTCTTAGTTCAGGGTCACCCACCAATACTGGTAGATCTGCATTTTAGTCAGTGCTGTATTTATTATATTAAGTCAACATTAATATCAGTTAGTACTATTTTTAAGTTCTACATCTGCCTTAACTGCTGCCTTCCACCTCAGTTTGCCCCCATTCTGCCCTTCCAAAAAAGCCAAGTATTTTGGATTCATTTTATTTTTAATAATATTGCAGTTTTCTTGGCAGTGACTGTCTAGGGATGACTATCACATTCACCATCTCCATCAAATCTATTTATAACTATTGGTTAAAATCCAGCTTGTGATCACTGAGCTGCAGATGGAGCTCCCTGAACAGCAAAGGAGTCCATGCATCCGTGCCAGGAACACTTGGAGTCACTGTGGAGAAGGGGCTGAGAGGATCTGTCATTACCCAGTCTTTATCCCATCGACCTCAGAGAGGTGTCAAAAAAGGCAAAGACTACTACCTTACCTATGTACTAGTGTCAGGACTTTCAGCAGGCTTCAGGTTTTTTTCAAGGTGACACAAATTTTAAAAGTAATTAAAGACAATATAGGTAGTAGATGTGATGTCAAACTCCCAATGAACGATTAACAAAATATTAAATAGGTGTAATTTTAAAGAATGGAAAATGCTGGCTAGGAATTATTTTTTAAATATATTTTTCCAGCAGAGCTTGTTAAACAAGATCAAGGCAGTTCTAACCTATAAACTTCTGGATGATCTGCGACAGGGATATTTTTGTTTTCTAGGGCATGGGCTCACTTGAATATTTCATTTCTCAAAGTGCATGAACAGGAACTGAAGAAAGGGGTTTAGAAAAGAAGGAAGACAGTCAGAATATTCTCCTCCGAGGCCTTGAGCCACAGAGGAGGGTCCCCATCCCTGTGCAGGGCTGCACTGGTTTCAAAAGGGCTCCACTCCAGGTGGACATGAGGGTGTCTCCTCATGGAGTGCTGCAGAATTAGGCTAAACCAAACATATTTAATATGATCTCAGAGAGCTAAGCTGCTTATCGCTGTGTGACAGATAATACATTATACAGCTGAGCGGCTAATAGATTAAACAGAGAAAGGCTGATGGTTCCTTTGGCTTACATTTTCCCTCTAGGAACAACACTGTGAACTTGGAAGGTGCAGGAAAGATTCTTAGCTTCCTCAGTTTCTCCAGAAAACCTGCTTAAAAATATGTATAAAGTAAATACTGTCTTCTGTATGTGAAAAACTGAGCAATCTTTAAAGTCATCATGTTTCATAAATCTTGACATGAGTGAATCTTCACCATGAATAAGGAATTAGTAATTAGCTAAATTTATTATCACAGTCATTTGTTAAGAACTCCTTAGTTTGGTTCTGAAATTTCAGTTTCAAAAAGACGTTTCAATCTACAAAAGTACAAAGTAAATATCTGTGCTAATGAAAAGATATTTGTATTTAGTTGTACTGGTGTGCACAAGCCACTGATGATCCCTGTCCAGAGCACAACCTCAGAAGGATCAGGATTTCACATTTGTAACTATTTTCATAGAGGTGTTTTTATTTTCTGAATTTATATTTTAGGAAACTGTGTGTATTTACTTAAACTATTTCAGAACTGGAACTCTGCCTCCTTTCCTGTGAAAATGTGACCACAGCCAGTGCCATGGCTTTCATGGTTCAGCTAGCACTCTCCACAATGATCCCTGTGCACAGTTTGGGAGGCAGCACAGGCCAGGGCACACTGCCGTCTTGGAAACAGCAACACAATTTCAGAATCACTGCATTACAGACTAAAATAGTTTGGAAGGGACTTCTGGAGGCCATCAGTCAGACAAGCTGCTCAAAGTAGGGGCAGCTAGGTTAGGTTGCCTGGGGCTGTGTCTAGTTAAGGTTTCAATATCTCCAAGGTGGAAGACTCCAAAACTTTTCTGGGCATCCTGCTTCAGTGTTTGACCACCCTCGTGGTGAACAATTTTTTCCTATGATCTGGTCAGAATTCCCCATTTTGCAATGTGTGTTCAGCTGCCTTTCTTTCTTCCCCTGGGCACCTCTGTAAGAGTGTAGATAAATCTTTCCCACACCCTCCCAGCAGGTAACAGTAGACAGCACCAAGTTGTCCCTGAAGCATCTCTTCTGCAGGCTGAGCAAACACAGCAGCCTCAGCCTCCCCTTGAATATCCTGTGTTCCAGCCCCTCACTAGCTTGGTGCTCCTTTACAGGACTCAATCCATGTTTTAAACGTTTTCCTTATACTGGTGATCCCAAGGCACGTTGTTGAGTCGTTCATCCAGCCGCCCACTAGGTACCCAGGGCTTTTTTCTGGAGAGCTGCATCCTGGCCCATGCTTGCCTCATGGGGTTACTCTGTGCCCAAGGGTGACAGTGGGGACTGTAGAGGGTGACTGAGGCCGGCGCTGCAGTGCCCGCAGAGCCAGCAGGGCCGGGCCGGGGTGGTGACGGGGTCAGCCCAAACCCCGTGGTCATCACGATGTTCCGCAGCCACGGTGCTGCCTGTGCATGAGCTGAGAGCTCCCGTCTGCAGGGCAGTGCCCTTGGCACAAGACAGCAGCTGAAAGCAGCTGCCGATGGAGAGGGTTGGCTCCGGCTGCACCCCCTCCACAGAACATTGGAGAGCTCCCCCAGTCCCCAGAGGCCGCCCTTGGTTGCACAGGCGCGGAACTAGCCCCCAGCCCAAGAACCAAACCTCAGGGATGGGAATGTATACCCAAAACCCCAACAAACTCCATCCCTTGGTCAGCTCAATAATAAAGACATTAAACAATAGCCTCCAGCCTCCGTCCTTGAGGGATGCCTCTAGTTACCACCAAGCCCTTGTGAAAAAAGGCAATTGGATGAAAGGAAGAAGGACGAATTTAAAGGCGGGACGACGCTGTTTCCAACCCCTCCATCGCCTTTAAGGGCTGGTTTTATTCGCTGCCTCTGCCGGTCCTGAAGCCCCATCTAGAGCATCGCCGCGCTACTGCGCCCGCAGCCCCGCCGGGACCGGACCCGGCAGCTCCGGGGCAGGGAGCGACAAAAAACCTTCGTCGCCTTTAAGGAAGTAGAGAAGGTTTAAGAAACCGAAGACAAAATGGCCTGCTCGGCAATCCTGTGCTTCTGCTGTGAGGGCGCTTGGCAATGGCACCGCGGTAATGTGAATTTCAGACCTTGTACAGAAAAAGTTAATGTTGAACCAGCCTTTTCAGGCAGCAAATATAATCGGTTGG
The DNA here is from genome assembly GCA_013396875.1 of Vireo altiloquus. NCBI lineage: Eukaryota > Metazoa > Chordata > Aves > Passeriformes > Vireonidae > Vireo > Vireo altiloquus. The sequence goes on along the minus strand of VZRF01015391.1, from coordinate 267,682 downwards.
GTAACTACACGCAGCTCTAGCTAGCAAGTGTCATCAAGCAAACTAATAGAAATGCTGATATGGGATACTAATGAAGGAATTAACGGATTACGGGTTTATTAACGTCAGTCGACACAGTTTCACCAGAACCCAGACTGTCAAGCAAATTTGATACTGTTTTAATGAGATTAAGCATTAGACTGATAATGAAGATTGTGGCTGAAATAGTGTCTTTGCCAAATATTTGACATAATCTTGCATTAAAAAACAACTATAAACAAAATCAATGTAGCATATTGCATGTTATTTTTTAAAACTGGTTAACAATAAAAATATACTATAGCTGATGCATTTTCATATCAAGGGATTGCATATTTTTCAAACTTGTGAAAGAATCTTTTTGGTACAGATATTTGCAATACATTTAGCAATGCCCTTGATGAGAATTGCATAACTGTACATAAAATATGCAATATGACACACAAATTTCAGTTAATGTGAAAAGCAATAAAGGTAACCATTCTATTATACAGATTGACTGATCAATTGTTGAGATTAAAAAATTGTTCCGTTTTGTTAATTCAGATGTGATCACAAATGCAAGCTCATGCACCTGAAAACCAAAACCAGAACCAAATATAACCCTGTATCTGGGACTGAGTCCTAAAATGCAATAGGACATTGCAAAAGAATCCCATAAGAAGTAAAGGGGTTATTCAACAACAATTGACTACTGATGCCACACTAAAAGTCCTAATCAAAACATATATACATGCATACATGAGGATTCAAATGACACAGTGTCTTAGTAGGACCAGTGCCATCAGCTCCACCATTCCTTGTCCATAACATGCATTCCGATATTGCAGAATCACAGAGTGTCTGAGGTCCCAGGGATCTCTTGATACAATCTGGGCCAACACCCACCTGCTCAAGCAAGGTTAGCTAGGGTAGGTCATTCAGGAATGCGTCCAATCATATTTTAGAGTGATGGAGATTCCTCAGTCTCCCTAGGCAAACTTCTTGTCTTTGATCACCTGCACAGTAACAAGTATTTTCTTATGTTTAAATGGAATTTCCTGTATTTCAAAGTCCACTGTTTCTTGTCCTGTCACTGGGCAGCATTGAGAAGCATCTGATTTCTTTGCCTTCACTCCTCGCATCAGGTATTTACAGTCTCTCGTATCTGAGATGCCTCAATTCCTTCATGGTCCTTCACTGGACCCACTCCAGCATACCCATGCCTCCCTTCTACTGGGGTGTCCAGAACTGGTCCCAGCACTCCCAAAGTGTGCCATCAATGCTCAACAGAGGGGAGGGTCCCTTCCCTCACCAGCTGAGAGCACTCGGCTTGGCAGCCCTCGGTGGCATTGGTTGCGAGAGTGCATTGCTGGCTTGTGTTAATGTTCTTACATCACACATGATGCATCCTAGCACAACCTTACCTCTATTTTTATGTTCAACCAATCTGTACCTAATTATCTCCCTGGCACAGGTACCCAGATTTTCTTGTCACATAGAGGCTTCCAGATTGGAAGTGACCTTGGAGCTGGGATCCAGTTAAAACCATGAGGTTAGTTAATTTCAACATCCTGCCTTTGAGAACCCCTCCAGCTTGCTTTGTCACAATTATTTCACCAAGTGACAGGTAATCAGTGTCAACCAACCCACTAGCTCTGGCAAACATTGTGAAGGTACTTTATCATTATAAAATTCCCACTTCCCTGGAAAGGCAGCTGCAGTCACCAGTGAAGATAAGTTTGACTCAAAAAAGCCCAGAATTCACTCGAGAATACCTGAGATACAGCCACTCACCTCCTTCTGTAGGCTCTCATAGGAGCAGTCACCAGCAGCAGAGCAGGTTGGGCAGAGCAGGCAGCTGGGGCCTTAAAACTTAACTTAAAACTCCCACATCTCTCCCATTCAATTCATCTGGGTAGAAGCACTTCCTTCCACTATTAAAAAAGTGCATTTTTAGGTTGGAACTAGTTACAGCTTCTCATCACTAAGGTTTATTACACCTTTTTATCTCTGGGCTAAAAGTCCTCTATCAGGAGGAACAGAACTCATGACCAAACAATGTTGCAACCTTTATTGGTATTGAATCTTCTCTTGGGTGTCTCTCCCTGTAACACTGGTGATTTTTGAAATGTGCTTGTGAAGCTTTTTTAGTTTTTCAACACCTTTCTCCAAGTGTGGACACCGCAATTGCTTACCTTATTTCATTTGACAGGTTTCACTTGTGGCACAGAAAGATGTGATGCCACTTTTCTCTCCAGACTGTTATCTCCTGGCAGTATTTAAGGAATGAACTGGACTAAATCTCCAACAACCAACTTATTGGTTTTTTATTATTTTAACCACATGGTGACCAGAAAAAGATAAGGTGACAGTAAGCCCACTTTGTTTGGATGGACAGATCTTTTTTATTGATGACATGAGTTGTTAGAGGACTAGGCCCTCAAATCCAGCAGATGCTTTTGTAAACATCCATTGTGCAGTCCTTCAATCTGCCTGAGCAGACCCAGGACTTTTCTTTGACTACATGAAACATCCCTCCTCCACAGTCCACATTAGTTCAATCACTGTCCTTGCTTTTCTGACAACTACACAGTGACTGATCTCATTATTTACTAGGTCTGAGAAGAGAATTGACAATTTTGGTTATAAAACAGAAAGTGAAAAAACATCCAGAAAGCAATCTTCATCAATCAAAGCATCCTTGAAGCACGGAACAGTGTGGAGGCACAACACAAATAGTATAATATTCTAGCATTTGTGGGGGAGGGTGGGGGGAGTTAAACTACTTCAAATCTTGAGAAGAAAAAACCGATATTCATAGAATCACAGAATTTCCTGAGTTGGAAGGGACCCACAAGGATGACTGAAGCCAGTGTTATTTAATGCTAATATAAAGTCCAGTAAGTTGATGAACACTTTGCAAGAGTTTATGCACTACCAGCTATAAAGGCTCCCTACATTGGATTTTAACAAATCAAGGTCATGAAGTCAAAAATGCTGTCACCAAGCTGCTGACTTATTCAGTGGTGCCTGAAGTGCCCAAGGCACATGTTCTGCTCAGAGGCATCTAAGCCTTCACAGTGATGGGCAGCTCTGGACACATCTCATGGATAATTTCAGTCTGCCTACATTCCCTTAACAAGTCAGACTTGGGAGGCACATCCAGAAATCCAAGGACCCAAGTTTCAACTCCTTCCTATGAATGGGTTCAAATCCCTACCTCCTACTTGCCCAAAGTCTGTGATACACAAGACTGTAGGCTGAGATGCTGGCACTTCTTCCTCATAGGCAGCATTCCATTTTGCATTTAAAAAAAAAAATTATTAAATGATCAGGCATGAGTTGTTCACATCTCTTTCTGAGTTTAACACTAATAATCAAGATGTGTCTACATTCTGAATAAAGAGGTTTTTAAGGGGACAATTTTTCTATGTAACTGAAGCAATAAAACTGTTTTCAAAGCAGTTCACATTGAGAATACTGAGCCAAATTTATTTTGATATAACATCCATTCTTTTTGCTGATATCAGAGATATATTTGAACTTACTCCTCTACAACATAATGTATATCACAAAACTGTACAGAGACAGAAGAAAATTCATTTGCTATCCTAGCAATACAAATCAATTTTAAAGCCAAAAGAGATAAATATTCAGAAGCAACACACAGTGCATATGATTAAAGAATTTTTCAAAATTATTTGGTCACTGCTTTTTTTTTTGGTCAAAGACTAATAAGCATATAGTGAATATGAAATTGCAGATTGTGCAAAACCAGCAGAAGCAGGTCCAGAGATGTCACATTTGTCCTTCAAAAAAAAATGTTATTAAAATCTTCGAAGAACAAATGCAGCATTTAACATAACACTGCCAGATCCTGAATAATATGTGTGAAATTTTCCTCCTCATAGCACAAGTCTTCTGGAGAAAGATGTCCTTGACTAAAATGTCTCTTTCAAATAATATTTTTTTCTAATCAAATATTCAATACTTGTTTGCTCAGCATCTTCTCCACCTTCCCAGGTTTACTGAGTTTTTTTGTAAGTTAAATTGCTTACAGAACACTTGTTGCTAGACCATTGGCAATAACTACCTTGTTTCAATTGGTGTCCCTGCTAAAACACACCTATATTCACAACAGGAGCAGTTAAAGTTTCATATTATAGTAATGGAACACCTTATTTTATTATATGGAAATGTTAACTCATGACATTGTAAATTGCATTCCTGTGATTCACCAGCAATCACTTTATGCTATTCACCTAGTATTTCTCCACGAGGCAGTTGTGAGCTCAAAATCCAAGCAGGTATACTAACACAAAGAATTCTAATAAATTGTAGAACCTCTGAAATCAAGTGCTGTGAAATATACATAAATGTTTCTTTCATTGCACTATATCTGCCCTTTAATATTTCAATATTTCACAGACTTGGAAAATGTATTGTTAAACACAAATCCCCATGAACAATGCCCAACGTGCTTCTTTTATACATTCTCAAGTTCAGCTGAGTTCATGGAAGCCCTTTCTCCCGTGCCTGTCAGAGACACAAAAGGGGTGTCAGGAGTGCTGAAGCGGCTCTGATGCCACCACGGTCAGAGAATGCTCAAGAAAATCCTCTTGAGGGTGTTGAAACCAGTCATAGTCTGAAATGTGACACCAAAAGACATTCTTTCAAGGAATTATAACACTAAGTTGCCAAAGGTGAACGATCGCTTCTCAGCCAATGCCTAAGGAGCACTCGTGAAAAGAAACAGTAGAGAGGTTTTGGGTCACTTCAGAGCCCAGGACAGCGGAGGCAAGCTCTAAAAGTGATCTTGGGCTTTTGATTTCTCAGAGAGGTTTTGGGTCACTTCAGAGCCCAGGACAGCGGAGGCAAGCTCTAAAAGTGATCTTGGGCTTTTGATTTCTCAGAGAGGTTTTGGGTCACTTCAGAGCCCAGGACAGCGGAGGCAAGCTCTAAAAGTGATCTTGGGCTTTTGATTTCTCAAGGTAGGTGAGCATGCCGTAAGAAAAGCAACCGGCCTCCAACAAAACCACAGCCTATTTTGACACATGCATTAAATTTGACACATGCATTAAAAAGTACAAGGAGACCATGAATATTTATAATGTCAAAACAGACTGACATTTAATTTTATTTGCATTATAATTTGAAATATTTTGATTATATGATTGCAGATAGCTGAGAGCAAAGGGAAGTACATGCTCATACACAATGTATCTTGTTTTCAGGACAATACTCCAACATTTTTAAGGAAAAAACCTTCAGCTGGACCCTAGCTACATCCATATTCATGTTCTAATACAGAGAGCTTAGTCACCTTGTAGGCCGCCTTTACAGCAGTAGAGAGAGGGAATAAATTATGGGTGGACTCAATGATCTTAAAGGTCTTTTCCAAGCTAAATGATTCTGTAGTTCTATTCCACAAATATCTCCCTTGCTACTGGAAACAGCAGCCCGAACTAGCACTCCTGGCTACCCAGACCTGCAGAACTGCTTTGAGCCACTCAATTCTGAACAATTTTTTTGCAAGTGTGTATGCAAGGTACTATATGCAGGGAGATGCGTATAAAGGTTTATGCATGTACAAGGCAGTATCATATGAACTACTGAGAGGGAAAACATCAGAAAATGTGAAGGTTGAAGGAGCCAAAAGAGGTCATCTTTGGTACTTCATACCTAGTCTGATAGTTTTAACCAGCCTTTGATCTTTTGCAGAAACTGCATGTCTAAGTCTGAATTTCACAGTGTATTTTCATGTCATGTACTCTGGTTAAAGCAAGCAGTACGTCACTTTGGCTCCCTCATTTATATGACCATGCATTCTTTAAGTCCCCACTTCTTATAGAAGTTGTGGTATTGAAAGCAATGCTGGAAAGGTACTCCCTTTTTAAATTTGAATGTCATCTTTGTTCTGTCAATTCAGGCAATCTGTTTTATCCATCACATTAGGTGCAGTTATTGTAATAGTTCCCACCCTGTTTGCCACAGCTATTTCTGTGGTGCAGTGGAAATCAATAGCATTTTTTCTATGCATCAGGGATTTCCCATCAATATTTATGTACAACAATTAAATGAGCACAGGTTCCACTCATCTAAATAAGCCTGATGGCTTTATCCCTTTTGGAACCTCTGGAAGTATCAAACTGTGTGACATTATGACCTGATTTAGTGTTTGAAGGTTTCCACCCTGCTTTCTAGAGCATCCGTCCCCTCAGTTAAGCTCTGAGGCTAGGGCTGTTCCTCCTCAGCCTTCTACTTCCCCTTCCAGCTCTTGAATTAAATACTCTGTTTAAATGACCTTCCCAACCAAGCAAGCAGTTGAGACATCAGATTTGCTTTACACAGACAGAAAAAGACTGCAAAACTTTATTTCTTGCTCAGGCGATTCATCTATTTGTCCAGGTGATTCATCTATTTGTCCACCCCAAGGGAATGTGAAATACAACATCATCAATTATCTACTGTGTATCAACAGTTAGGTTGTTAGGACAGTATCTAAAATAAATTATTTGAACCTTTTAGACTAACAAATTTCTACAAATTAATACCTACGCCAACATTTCACAATATCTGAATTTATTCCAGCTCAGCCACTGATTCCAGTCCGTTGACTTTATCCTGGATGGAGCATTTGATGGAGAAATCAGATGTCATTTGTTGTGAACAAGAGGCCTGTTTGCATTATGACTCAATACCTCTATTCAATACCTGCATTACACATACACACTGCCTAAATTCAATACCTGTGTTACCCATATTCTGTAACTAATGATTAGCTAGTCACTAACCAAGCCTCAAATGGTTAGCCATGGCAATTAGTGCATAAATTATCAACTCAAAAAAAGGTCTCTCCCACGTATGTTAATGCTTTCTCATGTTTGTTTGTTTTTTTAATTGCTTTTTCTGCTTACAATTTTCCTAGCTACGGTGGGCATGGAGACGGATTATGAATCCCTTTCATCCTATTTACAGCAGAAATAGCATTTCAGATTCTGGCCTGGCTTGCTGCCAGATACAAGCAATACATTTCCTCCAGTTGCAAGCAATAAAATTATTCTGTCTTTGTCATTCCCTGGATCTTTTTGAAGGACATCAATGATTCTCTGCCAGTGTTGCTGTGATGAATTATATGCTTTCGCTGTTTAGCACAAGGGTGAGCTACACAATGCCATGGAGGATGAATTTTAAAAAGATCCACATGAGTTTTTCTTGTTTATTGAAACCAATTTCATAACAGCAATGCAAGTATAGCAAAAATATTAAGTGCAATTAGGGAGACAATCAAAACGAGGAAATTCACAGAATGATTATTGGGGGTTTTTGTGCTTCATGCCTGGTTTCTTGGATATTAGGATCAAAAAATGAAAAGCTCCATTCAGTTTGGGAGACTCCATGTCAGTTTTATGCTGCACAGCTACTTCTGTGCTTTTGAAATTCCAGCATACATCTTGTCTTCTTTTACAGGAGTTTATGCTGACGTGTTTCTGATTGCATTCTAGCCTACTCAATAAATTACATTTTCTAGTAATTTAATTAAGCATATTCCGAGTTCTTGTGCACAATACACACCATTTTTGGAGAACTTCTCAAGTCTTTCATAATCTTGTTTGGTTTTTTTCTTTTTTCTCTTAAAATTTATAGTCAGGGAGGAGGAAATGGAAATATTTTAATTTCAAGTGCATTGAAACTGTATTTTCCTCACATATTTCCTTATTTATATTTCAGAAGAAACTGACAGATTGTGCCTGAAAATATTGCCTTGGTAAACAAAAACTGGTAAACAAAACCAAAAATTTGTCCTGTTTCCTCCATTTTTAAAATTTTCATTTAATGGCCACTGAGCATTCATTTTGAACATTCAGAATTGTGGAGTCACCATTCTGCCAAGGGCAAATATGTCCCCCTCTCAAGAATGTCCCATTTATGCTTTCCCATAAGGTAGGTTACAATCTTCATCTGAAATGTTCTACTTTATCCTACTCCACCCAAATTCTTGTGTCACTTTCATCACTGTGCTGTCATAACATATTTCATCAGCAAGTGAAGCAAGTAAGATCTCCTGTTTCCTTTTCCCTTCATCTCTCCAGAAAGAAATTTGCTTAACTATGTTTGTTAATGAAGATTAGTATTAGGGAAAAAAAAATAGCAGCAACTTGGAGTAATAAAAGCCAAGGTTTAGAAACCCTCTTACTTCTTTGTGGAATAAACCTCAACACCCTCATTACATTGGGCCTGCCTTTGAATTCAAGCCTATTTGCCGGCTTTAGGCAATACTTTCATCCTTTTGTCAGTACAATCCATAAGTTCTGGGGTGTTTTATAATTAGACATCATTCCCCCCTTTTGCTCTCATCCCTGACCCCTCATTATTCCCAGGTGCTGCCCTGACCCAAAGCTTTGTGTTCAAACTGGCAATGCTAGAATGTGCCCAAGGCTTCCCAAAGGCTTCCATGGTCCCACTGCCCAGAGGGGTTGTGAGGGGATGTGATGGGTCCCAACACTGTGGCGAGCTGCTCCTCTACTCCTGTGCTCCCAGGCAGCTCTCTGAACAGAATCACAGAAATAATGAGGTTGGAAAAGACCTCTGAGATCATCGAGTCCAACTTGTGACCAAACATCACCATGTCAATTAGACCATGGCCCTAAGTGCCATATCCAATCCTTCCTTAAACACTCCAGGGATGGTGACTCCACTACCTCCCTGGGCACCCCATTCCTATGTATAATCACCCTTTCCATGAAGAAATTCCTCCTAGTGTCCAGCCTAAACCTTCCCTGGAGCAGCTTGAAGCTATGTCCTCTTGTCCTGTCATTAGCTGCCTGGAAGGAGGCTGGCCCCCACCTGGCTACAGGGAATTGTAGAGAGCCAAAAAGGTTCCCCTGAGACTCCTCTTCTCAAAGCTAAATACCTTCAGCTCCCTCAGCTGCTCCCCATAGGACTTGAGCTCCAGATCCTTCACCAGCTTTGTTGCCCTTCTCTGGACTCACTCCAGCCCCTCCATGTCCTTCCTGCAGTGAGGGGCCCAGAACTGCACACAGCACTCGAGGTGTGGCCTCACCAGTGCTGAGTACAGGGGGACAATCCCTGCCCTGGTCCTGCTGCCCACACTATTGCTGGTACCGGCCAGGATGCCATTGGCCTTCTTGGCCACCTGGGCACACGCTGGCTCATATTCAGCTGGCTGTCAACCAGAAGCCCCGGTACTTTTCCATGGGCTGCTTTCCTTCGATGTCATACACGCGCCCAACAGAACCAAGATGATGAGGGCAGGGCAGTGCAGGGTGGGCAAAGGCAAGGCAGGCCAGGGAATGGCAGAGGAGGGCTTCGGAGCCGGCCTGCCTCACGACAGGGGCTCGGGGAGGCGGCCGGGTCTCCCCTCGGGCGGGAGCTCAGCGGGGCGCACCCAAACCGGGCCCGGCCCGCAGCGCCCCCTGCAGGCACCATAGGGGCAACGTGGCGAGGAGAGGCAGCACGGCACTCATCACATTCCCCCCTTTGCCTCGTCTCAGCCAATCAGCAGCTCGGACTCAGCCTCCCGCCAATGGCAAGAGAGGTTGTCGCCGAGCTGGCAGGGCGGACAGCCAATGGCTGACGAAGAGAGCCCGCCTCCTCCCCGCCGCCCGTTGCCGGGCAGCCGCTGTCAATGGCCGCCGCGCGGCCCCTTTAAGCGTAACGCGGCAACCGCCGGCGCGTCCTCCGGGCGGGCCGAGGGGCCGGGCAGGTACCGCCGGGACGGGCCGGGGGCGACGGGGACAGCGGGGACATCGCGGGGCGGAGGGAGCGGGACGGGGGTGGGACAGGACCGCCGCGGGGCCCTGTTGTCTTGGGGGCTGTGGGGGCTGGGAACGGGCCCGGGCCTAGGCCTGGAATTGGCCTCCGAAAGATCTTGGGCCGCCGGTGTTCAGTTCCTTTCCTCCGAAGTAATTTAGTGTATGTAGGTTTCGCTGATTGCATTTAAAATGTGCCGTCGCGAAGTGCTGATTGAAAATAACGTTCGATATGTTCTTTAAGAACGTCTCCGCTGAGTGAAGGAAAGCTGCCTGCATGCACGTCGGGAACCGGAGGGCTGCTGTCGGGGGGTGCTGAGCTGAACTAGGTAAGTCCGCGCACACCGGGGTGTGGGTGGGAACGAGCGGCGACGTGGGCCTCCGTGACGGAGTCTGATTTAGAAACATAATCTCTTCTCCGGTTGTAGGACTGGCCTGCTTGTGCTCTTTTTGAAGTGCCGTTTCCTCATTTCTGACCTAGGACTTACAGCAGCTTCTTCATTTTGAGATCTGACTCAAGTAACGTTGTGGTTTACTGTGACAGAGTCAGGTAAATGTAACATTGGCTTTTAAAACCGTAATTTTTTAATTCACCAAAATGCAGGACAAGACAACAGTCTTAAGCTGTGCCAGGGGAGGTTTAGGTTAGGCATTAGGAGGAATTTCTTCACAGAAAGGGTGATTATACATAGGAATGGGCTGCTCAGGCTGCAGGATGGTGGAGTCATCATCCTTGGAGGTGTTGAAGGAAAGACTGGACATGGCACTTTGTGCCGTGATTTAGTTGACATGCTAATGGTCGATCATAGGTTGGACTTGATGATCTCAGTGGTCTTTTCCAATCTAATTGATTCTGTGATTTTGTGAAATGCTAGTAAACCTAGAAGAAATGCATACAGTTAAGTCAGCAGCTGCAGTACTTAGTGAAGTTATACTTAGTCGTCACTCAGGCTCATCACTCAGTATGTTTTGATGTCATAAAAGTAAATTATTTTGCTCTGCTCTCTTCTGGAAAAACTACAGTATTTGAATGTGAAAAAGATGGATGCAGGCAGAAGAAGGAGGTTCATTTCTTTTGAAATTATTATTTGCTCTTAGATTCAGCACTTCAATAATTTGGATTGATGCTTTTTGTACTTTTCTGAAGCTGGCTCTCTTGCACTGTCCCTGTCTCAGAATAGGTGGAAGAACTGAGCGGGCCATTAGAGGTCAGTGTTTGTACAGGGGAAGTGCCACAAAAGCTCTGAGCTTCCCCTGGTCTTGGAAGGGTGTCAGTACTGAGAAGGACATAAAAAGTTTTATGAGTCTTGCACTACACAACTAAGATCTGGGTGCACTGCGTGAGAAGAATTGCTAAGTAATTTTCCTCTCTGTTGCACCTGTAATCCAATAGTTCAGTTTCTGTTTCTGTGATTTTTTTTAGGAGTAATAGGAAATCTCCTATCACTGTTGCAGTTGTTTTCTTTTCTTTGTTTTGTGTGTCGTGTCCTTTGCAGTGACCCACTGCTTGATTGTTTTTTGTAATGATGAACATGTTTTTAATATAATATATGTAAATAATAGCAATAGATAGAAGTGAAGTATGAAGTTTGGGGAAAAAAACTCTTTCTAAAGTTTGTGCAAGTCCCAGATTTACTTCAGCCACTCTATATCGATGTGATCTCGATTCATTAGGCTTCTAAAAGTATGCCTGGTGCTTTTGAGGGGAGAGGATTGGGATTTTGGTGGTGGTGGTGGAGCTTAGTAGACCCACTGCTAATCCACAGTGTTCCACTCCTCACAACTTATTAAATATACAAGGGGAAAATAGATACCTTTGTGGCTCTCATTCACACGAGTTAAACTTACTTCATAATCAACTCAAACTAGTTTGTAACAATTGAAAAGTCAGGGAACCAAAACATTTCTTAATTAAACAGTCCTTAGGCTCACTGAAGTAAAACTCAAATATCCTAGTGATTCTTTTGTTCTCAAGATAAACTGTGCATTCTTTTGTTAATCAAATTGTGTTTCAAACTGGTGGAAAAATTAATTTGGCAAGACTTGACAGATTAAGGTTTCTTGTTTTGTATGGAAAATATTATAATATTACCACTTTATAAAACTGAAAGCCATTTGAAGATCCAAAAGATGTTTTTGGTGATTCCTCAAGGGAGCTTTCTTTGTTTTACCTTTTTCAATTTGTTTTCATTCCATTGCTTTTCAAGTACTTCCAGAATGCATTGAAAATTTCTGTTCATTTATGTTGCTGTATGTCAGAATGATACTTAGCAAAATATTCTCAAAAGTGGGGAATATCCTGTACAGGAGTGATGGATAATTCTAATCCTCCAGTTCTTACAATTTGTTTGTTTTAAATACACTGAGTTATGAAAAGCATTCTTCAAAAAGATTATTGCCTCTTCAGTGAACTCTTGTGGGGCTGTAAAATAACTGAGGAGCTTTAAGTCGGTACGTGGAAGTGAGTACTCTTGTTTTATATATATAATTAGGCATGAACTGTAGGCATTTATGCTTTCCCTAAGTGTAAAAATATGAGGTCTGTGCCTCCAGAGTACTATTTTTATATCTCATTATTTTAGTACTTTAATATAAATATATTGGTTTCTATTTTTTTGCATTCCCTGAAATTCTGTCCTGTGGAGACAGACCTGATGCAGTCTTGCCTGTGCATGCTCTAGAGAACAGATTGTCCCCAAAACTGTGCCTGTCTGGGCTTGGTTTGCTCTTACAAGGAGCAAAATAATATCAGTTCTGCACAGGTGCTTGTGGGGCCAGGAGTTAGGAGAGGAGCTGGTTGGGAGTAGGGAAGCACCCTGATATGTTCTAGTATTCTTACATGATCTTAGTTACAGTTATGATTAAGTATATCCTTTTGAAATAATTTTAATAACTCCATTATCTTGTAAGGAAAAAGAACAATCATTCCTGATCATTTGAATTTTCACAATAATTATACCTTTCAGCATGTGTTTAGCAATCTCTAGGACAGGTGATCTCAAACATAGCTTATTTACTTTCTAGGCTTTGCAGTGAAATTTTAGTTTTCATCAGAATCCTTTGACATAGATTTTAGGTATCTAAGTTTTTGGACCACTTTGAAAATATCTAGGTGTTTATTATTTTGGAAAGTTCTTCTTAAGTAATGAAAAATACTCTTTTCCAGGTAATTCAGTATTAATTTCCAAGTATCTTCCCAGTTTAGAAACCTGATTGGATATTTATTCCTCTAATTCCTTCTGTATAGATTATGAGGCCAAATGGATTCCAGTCACTGGAGGCAGAGTTGTGCTAACAGTGAACTGAGCCAGAAAGCCTGAATTTGTTATGAAAACTGTCTTGGCAGCTGACATTTCTGTTCTGCTTGGCTGTGCAATAAGGCATGTATAGGCAGTGAAGGCTGAGAAGCAGGCCAAGTTTATTTTATTGGGAAATTAATATACTGAAAAATTTACAGCTCATTAACAGGTATGTTGAACGTCCTGCAGTGTAGAGCAGTTTTGACTGAACGTAGCTGATTTTTTTTGTGTGTAATTTGCTTTGCCATTTAGAAATCTGCTAGGAGGTTATGTCATTCAACAGGTGGAACTGATGGGCTCTGGTGCAAGTCCTATTTATTCACCCATTAGAGGTCTGATATCTCAAAGTTGGATTGAAAAGAGAAAGATGGTGAAATTAAGCTTGAAAGCTGCCAAGAGTGGTGAGAGAGGCAAGAGACAAGGGAGGCTGAGTGTAGTCAGTAAAACACTTCCTGAACTGTTGAGGAAATTCTTTTGACTGAGAAGGTGAAGAGAATTTTGAATATATTTGCTCCATTACATTCTCAGAAAGTGTCTCCAAATACACAATGGGGTGATTTCACCTTGAGATTATGGGATTTTTCAGTTTGCATCAAAAGATAGGCTGCAGGAGCAGCCCTTCTCATTTTATACCTGCTGCAAGTGTAATGTTTATCATGTACTGATGGTGTGGTCTCTCTTATCAGATATAAAAAAGTATCTGGCCAGTCCTTAAAGGCCTGAAGCACCAGATGTTGTAGGGTATGACAGTACTTTGCAGGGTGAAGACTGTGATAGATAGGTACAGTCTCATTAGTGGTTAGGGACAGAATGTTTTCCAGACAAATGGGACAATTGATTTTCAAGCCCATTATTTAACATCGCTGGAATGTCAGAAATTGAGAAGTGGAAGATTAGTCAAATTCTACAAATATCTCAATTCTAGTCACACATATAAGTTGTTAATTCATTTGGTTTGAAAGTTTTACAACATGTCTAAATTAGTTTCCTGAATATCAACAAACTTTCACTTGTGTTCTGTTTTGTTTTCCAAATTCTTCTTTTCCCTTCTCTGACTTGAGAGTACTTTCTTATTCTAGATTTCACTGTGTTAATAATCTGATTTCTTTTTTGGGATTGAAGTACCTCAGACTATTGAATGTAATACTAGTAGCATTCCTAGAGTAACACCTGTCACATTTAATATAAATAATTAATATAAATATAATTACTAATATAAACAATAGGTAGCAGAGCATGTGGCATAAGGTTATAGGAATCATGAATATTTTTACAGTTTTTTACCTTTCTTTCTTAAACAACTTTCTTAGCAAAAGCATTCTCACTGGTTTTTCTCTCTCTCTAAATTTTTACAGGAAAATGCATTTTGAATGATAACTACTGCTTGCTGAACTGAACTGCAGAGATCTCGTGCTTGGAGATGAGATGATAAACAGAGAAAATAATCCAACTGCTGCCATTGTGACAACAGAAAGATCCTTTGCGCCAAAATGAGCAGTCTTTGAGAAAAATCAGGGAAGCCATTAAATCTGAAAAATGGGAGAAAGAGTAAGGAGCCCAGATTCTGAACAGGAGAGGAAATCAGATGAGGATAAAAATAGTGACACCTATTATTCAGATGAAGGTGATACATCTCATTCATCCAGCCAGTCACCAGCACTAAGCTCTCCATCCACAAGCCAAGAAAAAAGGCATCACAAAACACAGACTTCAAATAGCCGGTTGCACTACCAAGGTAGGTAGGTAGCAGAAATTGCTGCTTTGTAACTGCTCCAAAAAGTTAATTATCTTTGAAAACTCAAAAGTGAGAAACTTGCATTATAAACATCTACAAATACTGTTCATGTGAATTATGCTACAGATGGCAAGTAGACAGTAGCTGCTCCATTGAAAACATTGGAACATTCCACTTGCATAAGGGGGAGTTTTGGTGATCTTCAGAATTCTTCATGATTTTCTCAGAAAGTGAATATGGCTTTTGTACTAGCTTTCTATTGAATCATGCTGATGCTTGTATTTTGTCATTGACAAAAAACTCAAGGCCAAGAACCCAAGGCAAGTCCTTACTATGCAGTCTGTAAAAGAGAGACAGTTGTTAAAATTTCCCTGATCAAATAACCTACAGATATCTGTCTTGTGGAAGTCTAGTTGACTAAGCTGTACAGGATAATACTGTGACTTTCAACAAACAAACAGAAGACCACTAATGTGGCAAAAAAAGGAAAATGTTTTTGATGAAGGTTGGGTTCAGATGGAGATTCAAAAGTTTTTCCTGCTTCTTCCCTGAGGGTAAAATATTTCCAATTGGATGGAACTCCACCTCGAGCTCTCTCACATACATAGGCTGCTTTCTTGATAGAGTTTGTCGGGAAGTGAACATCCCTGCAAAAGAGGAGAGAATGGTTATGCAGGCCCTGGGCTGAAGTAGGGCTCTGAAGGCTTTCTGCCACACTTTGACAGCTTGTTCTTAAATAATTGTATACATTTTTTGGTGAAGTCATAGCATGTCCTGCCCTTCTTGGGCAGGTGTTCTAGCTCATTCATAAGTGCTTGATACTGTGTGAATCACTTGGCCAATGTTAGAATCTAGGCTGTGCTAGAAGGTCCAGCCTTAGGTATTTAATTTGCTCAGGGAATGTGTTTCTTCAGATTCTTGACAGTGTGGGAGTCCTGGTGCAACTGGATTTCTCCTGAGCTTCTCTGCGTTCAGAAGTGGCATGTTCTCCATGGTAGTCATGGGTTAGCTGTCTAGGAACCAGGAGCTGCAGTTCCACCATGCTATTTAGTTTGGAGGGGGCAAATGTGTGACCAGTTCTTTGATTACATAGCCAGAATTGAATATAATAATTACATGAAGGTATTGTGAATGTCATATTACATTGTCTTGAAATACACTATTCCCCAATTTAACTATATGATCAAAAGTACAATCTTGGTAGTGGAATTTCATGTTTGCCCTAAATAAGGAGAAATTCTTATAGGGGCTGGAAGTCTGAGATTAGTGGGAACTCCCTTAGCTGGTGATAGGAGTGGCATCATTCCTGCAGTGCATGTATTAGATAATCTTTTCACACCTGAATGTGACATAAGTGTTCTTTGTAAAGGAAAAAAACACAGCTTCTTTTGTTTGCCCAGGCTGTGGAAAAAATGAGCACCGAGCAGAAAATGAATGAGTATTTTTGCAAAATGTCCATAGGAAATTATAAGAAGGTATTTTTAAGCTGTTGTTTTTGCTGATAAGTATTCTCAGTAGAATAGAAACATGGTGAGTGGCAAAGGGGAGGAAAACTCTGCTGTCACACACACTCACTGTCTGTGTGTAGGTAACTGCACTACTGCTCTATCCCAGCTTTCAAGCCAGAATTACAAACTGCTCCTCAGTGTACTTCTTTCAAACACTGATGTACCTTAAGGAATTATGCACCCTCTATTAATTCTGTTGTTTTAGGAGATATTTTTAGTGGATTATATGATTCATTCTTTAAGCGTGGCATGAGAGGCACATAAGAGAGAAACAAAATGTTCAGCTTCTATGTGTGGGGATGACAGTAAAATAATAATAATAGTAATAAATAGGAATGCGAGCGGAGCTTACAGGTAATCAAATGAGAATACTGTGTGGAAAATAACTTGTGATACAAGAATAAATTATTCAGGGAGAACTGAATTTTCATGGGATTTATAATTTTGCATTGGAGGCTTTTTGCATTGAGCCTTTGAAATCTGCTGTTTTGTCTGTAAGCATGGCAGCTGGATTTGAAAATACTACTGCATTTTTCTGGGAGAATTACATCTTGCATAATACATAACTAGCTAATGCTCAGCCTAATTGTTGCCATTTTACAAGCATGTGATAATTTTGTATGCATTATAGTATTTCTAAACCATTTTAATAAACAATATCAAATAATAACAAAATATGACTTTTATTTTTGATACGATTTGCAGATTATTACTTTACAAGGGTCCTGTTAATGGTTGCAGATATTACCTCCTACAGTAGATCACAGACATAAATCTCCATTATTCAGATATCAAAAGGAGCATAAGTCTATCATATATTTGTCTTTTATTGTCTGGTTTGAAAGCTGCCATCTCTGCTAAGTATTGTACGATTGTTTCAGGCAGAGCTTGGTTCCAAGAAGGATGTCTGAATAGACAAACTGCATTGTCTAATAGTAAACATGCTTTTTATTTTTCCTCTCTCAGCCACAAAGAAATTGGATTCCAAATACGCACCAAGCAAAAGAGGGACACGGTGGGGTTTCCGTTCTCAGAGCCTCACTAGGGATTCTCCTGCAAAAGATATAGATCTTGTTACAAAAAGAGTTCTTTCTGCTAGGCTGCTGAAAATCAATGAGCTCCGAAATGAACTGACTGAACTCCACATCAAACTGGATGAGCTGCAGAAGGAAAACAGGGCACTGAAGAGGCTTCAGCACAGGCAGGAGAAAGCCTTGAATAAGTTTGAAGATACAGAAAACGAAATCTCTCAGCTCCTTGCTCGGCACAACAATGAGATTAGAATATTAAGGGAGCGCCTACGAAAGTCTCAGGAGAGAGAACGTGCAACTGAGAGACGGCTGAAAGATACGGAAGATGAACTGTACAGGAAAAAAACTGTCTTGCAGAAACTGAAAAAGCTGTCTGCAGATAAGCACCTTGCTGAAAGAGATGACCTGGCAAAGAAACTAGCCTTAGCAGAGAGCAAGCTGGAGGACAGGGAAAAAAGAATTAAGGTGGGATGACTTTCTTTTTGTAAGAAATTCTGGTACAGATATTTCTTACCACAATGAATTATAATTTTACACAGCTGTGGAGCAAATAGAAAACCAGTATTTTTTGGTTTTATCCATAAGTAGAATCAAGTACATTTTTTCAAAGGTGATTGTATAATTCCATTTGAGGTGGCTGTGCATTCAAGTTTCTGTTTACAAATTAAGTGTGTTTCGTCAGAATAAATCCCGTGGATTTGTGCTTGTGTGTTTATACCTAGCAATAACATTTCAGAAGTGCATGCAACTTCTCCTTTTGGAGGGAAACAATTTGTAAAATTTTCTGGGTATTTAGGAAACTTTACACTGTAATTCTAAAAAAAAAATATATATAGTAATTCTTTTTCAAACAGCATTCATACAGTGTTTGATTGTCCACTATTCTGCACATCTAAGAGCTCAGCTGGACAAACTTACAGCATGTTTTTTAAATACTGAGATAATCTTTAGACCTTTTTATGGGTATCCATTTTAAGAAATTTGTCCAATGTATTTTAATTTAGTCCAGCAAAAATGTTTGTTTTTGTAAACATGTCTAAGCATGTCTGCACTGTAAATATGTCTATATATAAACTCATCTTAAGAATTATGCTAACAAGACTAAATCTCTATTTTGATAGTAGATATAATTTATATATAATATATAAATTTTATACTAAGCTTGAATTATGTCATTAAGATGGTTTTAAGGTTTGGTGCCTATATTAGTAATTAAACCTGAATTACATTAAAGATATAATAGATCTGGAAATCCAAGGATTAAGCTGGAAACTAAGCTTTGATAAAATAAATCCCAAAGTACCAAGATAAAAATGGCTGAGTTAGCCAAACTACCTCATCCTGTCGTGTCACCATCTGTCATCTGTACTTTTATGATTAGGTATTTCAGCATTTGTAGTACTGGATCATGTTAGAATGAATCGTGCTTTAAAAAGTAAGGGATTTTCTTCTAGTTTTTTTCCTTCTTTCATCAACACAGCTTCACCTAAAACAGCTATTACAAGACAAGTGCATGTAAATGAAATAATCACAAGCTAGTTTCTAGTATAAAGGTTAAAAATTCTTTCTTGCTTTCTTCTTTATAATCTTGCACTTTCAGGGAAGGATTCTCTCTCTTACCCATCAGTAGGAGGTATGTCTTAGCGATCTGGCAGTCCACTGTGGCAAGAGCAGAAAATAGTGTGAGTTTCTCTTACGTCCTCAAATCACCTCTCAATACTCAAAAGGATGAGCTGTAGCATCTGCAGGTGCTTTGCCCCCTCAAAGTTAGGTTTAAAGGTTTAAATGTATTCAGTGTTACAGCAATGGTCGAGCCCCTATCTAAACCCAAGACACTGATTTACTGTAATTTTATTTAAGTAGCTTGACTATAAAAATTACTTCCGTTATTAAAAAATATTATTTTGTTTTAATTGAAGGATCTGGAAAGAAATCTTGAATTAAGTGGTAGCAGTTTTCAACGAGAGTTACATTCAAAGAAAAAAAAGTTGTATGACGCTCAAGAGGAAAACAGAGTTCTCCAAGAAGAGCTTAATCAGCTAAATCAGAAGCTGAAGGTAAAATGTGAAAGGAATAGAAGTTGCTAACCATGTACTGGGATTTTATCTTTGGAGGTATCTGTAATCAGGTTTTAATAGTTTACCAGTGACTGCACTCTCTGATGTGTACTTAATTATATACCACATGTGAGTTCTTTTCCTTCATTAAATTGAAATGTTCTGTGCTCTGACCCTACAGTGTTTATAACAGGAATGTCTCTGTGTTAATCATTATTGTTAGCACTAGTTAAGAAAAGCAAGATCAAACACATAGCCAAGCATTGAGCATAAACCACAAAATCTACTGGAAAATTAGGTTTTGAAGGCTGGAATTTAAAATTAAATCTGCAAGTGTAAATAGTACTTTGTTACTAATATCCTTGGATTACAGTGGGTTTGCCTGAAGATTAATGTAATATATTTGTGATATCCTCATGTGTTCCTAAGTTTGTGCAAGTGTTTATTTGCACCCCACACTACCATCATTGTTACCCAAACTCTCAATAAAAGTATTTAAAATATTGTTATGTTCTACTTAGTCAGTTTATCCTTAGGAAAAAAACATAAGTAAGGCTCGAGCTAAAGTACTTAGTTTCTGAGAGAATTTTCTTGAAACTCCCAAGTCTCAAACCTAGTTCTGTGTTGGAGATGCACCAGTTCACCACGTTCCCAGCTATCCAGCAAGTAGCAGTAGTTTTAGTACCTCTCAAATGTACTTGTTTGGAGGAAGTGTTTTAAGTCTGATTTGTTAGTGGAGAGTTTACGGTTTGAAAACCTCTCCGTTATCAGATGAATTCTGATAACTCACTGTTCATTTCTGTATTTTATTCAGTAAATGGCTGAAAGTATGCCTCTACCTCTATGATGCAGTGGGTCTCTGCTCCCCGATACTGACATGCCCTGTGGGAAGTATCATTGCTTGCCTTGAAATGTGTAACTCTTCACAACACTTAAAATTCAGTTGTGCAATCTATACACATGGTGTAAGTCTTGTTCATATTTATGGAAGCACTGGCATTTAGTTTTGTTTTCACTGCAGAGGTGCTTTTTTCCCCCCCATAGTATTTTGCTAAGGAGTTTTTTGGTGGGGAGAAAGTTGTCTGCTTTCTCACAGCATAAACAGAGTTAGGAATGTGATTGTTATCCTTAAAACTCTGTATGAAACAATTGTTTATTCTGTTTCTATTTACCATATCTAATTTAATTTACAGCTTTGCTAGTGACTATTAAATTAAATACTAGTAGCTCATTTTCCTCCTTACCTCTTTCATTCACAGGAAAAAGAAAGAGAACTTGAAGCAAAAAATATATATGCTAATCGTATGTTGAAGTCATCACCTCGAAAAGATGTGGATATTGTACAAAGAAAAAGAGGTAACTTGTATAAAGCAGTAAAAGCAGAAAAATTATTAGTATCGCTTTGAAATGTCTCGACTGGGTTATAGCTTTCACGCCACTCAGTGCTCAACCCTAGTGCTGCTTCTTCAAGCACACTTACCTTTTTGCTCTTCTTTCAGCACAGCACTGGTTACAAAGGAAGGCACACTGGTTTTTTGACTGTTGTGTAACTGCAGCAGAGCCAAAACACAGAACTTCACCAAACAGGAGTTTTAACTCCTTTCATACCAGAAGTTCCTGGGTAGAGGAGCAGGGGGTGGTTGTTAGTAAAATCTCCAATAAGTTATAGATGTCTACTTGACAATAAATCACAGAGGCTTTAAAAATATGTATCTTCACTGCTAAGAATATGTTGGTGATCTGTTTTATTTATTTTTTACTAACTCAAATGTATTGTCTGTCAGATGAGCTGCACTCATTTTTTCCTCAGAGGATATATGTCCCAGAACATAATCTTCTAAAAATATCAGTACAGTGATTTCTTCTGGTGTGACAAGACAGTCTCAAACCTTATCCTACCCACATAAATATGTGTATGTGTCTGTGTGTGTACTTTGACTATTTTCACTGGATCAGTAGAATCTACTTGTCAAAAGAAGCAGAAATTTATGGGACTGTTTTAAATATTTAATGCCGGTATTTCAAACAGTTTGTCTGCTGCTCGTTTTATTATAGATGCTCTACTATTATTCCATTTTAGGTTCAGATTTTTTTTTTATGTCATTCCATAGAGATAAATGTATGTGTTTCAAAGATTCAAGTAAGTGAATTTTAATTTTATGAGTTTAATTCTGTGACAGGCAGTAAGATGAGTGAGATATTTTGTGGGGCTTTTTAACTAATGTTCAGTACACTGTAATGACCCTATAAGTAGCATTAAGGTGGGGTTTAAATTATTTTTTCAGTAGAATTTTTGCATGCATATTTTTTTATGATTAGGTTTTACAGATGCTGGAAACAACTGTGTGAAACTCGTCAATACTTTCCACCTCCATTGACTTCAGTGCAGTCTTTTGTTTGCTGCAAATCGTAAAAAATGAGTGACAGGTATATAGTGGGATATTTTCAAGTGAAAGCACAATTTAATTAGTTTGTATTTTCTACAGCCAACAACCAAAATATTAAAAAGGGACCACAGCTCACAAAAGGTGTACAAACCAGTGGATGCTTCTCACCAGCAGAACTTCTTCCAGAATCAGAACTTGTCTGTGGTGACACAGTAAACAAGAAAGAAGGATTTTTTCCTAAAATAGTGAGTTCCATAAAAATTTGAGACCTAGTCTAGATAATTCACCTATCAGATTGTATGATGCAGAGCTCATATTTTAGAAAATGTATAAATATACAAGTGTAAATATATAGAAAATAGAATTTCAAAGAAATTCTATTCTTTAAGACAAGATCCACCTTTCTAGAAATATACTCCATTTTTTGAGAGTTTATCATATTCTCTGTCTTACTGAGAGCCATTAGCTCAATTTCTGTTTTTTTTCCTGCTACTGTTACTTCTTTGACGTTTTTAAGACTTTATTTTGGTTCTCACCCTTTTTCTTTGTTTCTAATGCTTATTTAAGCAATCTGTTAAACAGTGATGGCTGCCTTCTCTATTTTCTCTTTGGTCTTAATTATGGTTTCTTTTTCTTTCCAGAATTATTTTACAATGCATAAATCTAACACTTCCTCTTATTGTCAGAGTGCTGGTTTTTATTCTGGTTTTCCAGCTTTGTCAATATGCTTGGATTTATTTGTTTTTCCATTTCCCTTTTTAGTAGATAATAGTACCATTAGAAGTATTACTAATACTTTTGTGACCCCAGGCTAAAATCAGAGATTTGTAAGGTATTATGAATCAGAATGACACAGATTCTGGTACAAATTGTACAAATTCTGATTACATGAGGCTAGGACCTTTTCTCAGAAATAATGCTCTGAGGATGGTCTTGGCTGGCTTCCTGTTAGGGCTGAAGCTTTTTCATGGCAGTTTCATTTGTATGTTCTCTCTTCCCAAACCCTTTCTGTAACTATGGATTTAGTTCAATGTATTCTTCCAGTCTATGCTTGGCTGTGAGAGTTACAGAACCACACAGTTGGTACAAGAGCAGCTGATGGAGTCCAACTCTGTATTCTCTATGTGGCTATTGCTTTAAATAATGTAAATTAGATTTGGGTAGTCCGTGCTTTCATCAGTTTTTAAAAACAAGCATTTTAAATACCTGACCACCATCTCCTTATGTATTTTATATTTTTTAATGTAACAATGATAACCTTGTACATGAAGGGAAAATACTTGAAGGTTTTTTGGTGAACAGTCATCTTTTCTTTGTTCATTAAGTAGTAGCTATTTCTCTTAGAAGGGTATTTTTAATCTAGAAGTTTATTTTGTTTTAAAATAAGCACAACCTACAAAGTTAACTCCCATGTGTTGGACTATGCTTTCTCTTCACTTCATTGCCACCACTTTTCTGTGTTAGTGATTTTTGCTGCTGATATTAATATATTTTCTGCAGGTTCTTGCCTTTTACATATGTCTGTATAGTCACTAGCTGAAATTGTTATCCGAGATTAAACTTTCTCTTTGATTGTTTGTTACTTAATACTCCATTAATTTAAGTACCAAAATGAAATTGTCTGAATCTACAACCCAGTTGTTTGAGTAGAAGGTCAGATTGTGCAAGTAGAGGGCAACTAATTGCTTGCTTGTTAAAAGAATAAGGTGATGAAATGTGGCTTTCTGTTAAACTCCTTGAAGAAGACAACTTCTGGTTTCTAAAGAGAACTACTACCCTGAGAGTGATAGTTTTGCTTTTTGGCATTGGAACTGCAACTTCCCTGAAATATGTAATACAAAATAGAGTTGATTGTCTATTCATTTTGTTTCAGGTGCATAAAAGTATACTAGAGGTGATAATATTTTGGGGGCAATCCCCTGGGTCATCAAAGCTGATTTGGTTTAAGGTGACTTACTCATTTTATGTTTAGCAGTAAGAATGAGATTTCAGAATGACATGGAAGTTCTTACGATTTAGTTAGGCTGTTTGTTTGTTTTTCCCCATTAGCTTCAATTTTCTGTTAATTTCTTTCAGGAAAAGGAAGCTCAAGAAAAAGGATGGAAAGAACAAACAGAACTCCTAAGACAAGGCCAAGACAGGGAGAGGGAAGAGAAACTGAAACATTATCAGGAAATACAGTCTTTAGAGGAGAAGGTTCCAAAACTTCCTGACGGTAAGAAAATGGGCAGCTGAAGGCTGAAAAATGCACTGTAGAATACTAATCAAGTGAGGCTGCTGGTTTCTGGTGAGAAGAAATGATTTTGCAGAGATCACTACAGTGGAAAATTATTTTCAGTTACATTATGCAAAGAAGAATCAGAAAGAAATACAGGATATAGAATAATCTGTGCCCTGTACTCAGCTGAGATTAAGTATACAGCAGCAAAAAATGCTGTCCACAAAAAAGTGTTGGCGTTTGAGAGATTGTGCTTTACAAAACAAGAATGATATAGAAGGTAAATGCTGATGTTATCTCTGACTTGCTAAATGTAATTGAGGTAGGAAGTAGATTTTTACTATTGCAGAACAAATCTGTTCTCAATATAGCCTTTTTTTCAGTACTTTCTACTGCCTTATATAATTTGAAATTTTAGTTTCTCTTTTCAGGTCTGGTTATCTGAATCATTTGGTGTGGCTGTTTGAGAAATGTCGGTTTCTGTCATTATATTTTAATATTGCTTTTTTATTCATTTGTGTTTCACAGCATCTTAATGACTTACACGCACAAGTCAATCTCAAGTATTTTAGATGGACTGCACCCTGTCATGTTAAAGAACTCTTTCAGTGATTACAGTTAATGAACAGTAGTACTTGTTCTATATGACAAGAATTCTAAAAATCTATAGCTGCTTTCAGAGGTAAAATCTGTGAAAAATCTTCTATCACAACTTATATAAGCCAAGAATCTGATTTTATGTCTCTGAATAAGATGATTTAGCCACTTACCTGTCATATGGTATAAGCTGGTATTTTCCCCACCTTACAGAGAGAATCATGGCTCTTTACTTAACTTTTATAATGATCTACTATTGAAAAAATACCTATGTTAAATGTATTAACTGAACTATTGCAATTCTTTCTGAAAGCCTGAGGTGAAGTACAGTAGATAACAGGGAACTTTGCGAAAGCCTAAGTCAGAAATTTGAGTAGAGTGTTCAAAGGCGAATGCCAGTAGGTTGGAGAGGGCATATTCAACGTTTGGCCAAATACACGTCTGTTATCTTGGGGAAAAAGTATTTTGAAGAGAGCAATATTTGAGAAGCTTCCTCTCTCTTCTACACATAAGCAAGTTCTGTCTACAAGTTCCTGTTTTGTATCTTTGTTGTCCCTTCATAGCTGTGCACAGTCACTCTGAGTCCACGCAGGGATGCACAGAATAGTCATGTAAATGTCTTTTCTGTATGCAGCTGATGCAGTGTATTTTAAATCATTTACTGCTTGAAACAGGTTATGACTCCTATGGCTTTGAGGCCTGATAGCTTCGCAGAAATAGTGCCCTTTAGGAAAAAAAAAAGAACACACAGATAAATCCCAGGATGGTCCTAATGTCAGTGGCAATAACAAATGAAAGAAACTACTGTGCAAGTCAGAACTGTTAAAATCAGTAATGTTGTATTCATTTTCATTCAGACTCAGGAAATGGGAAGGCAGTTGGCAGAAATCAAATTGCTTTGAAAATTCTGAAACATGGATAATGTCCTAATGGTTTTGGAAGATGACAATAAGCTTTTATATTCCATCAGAGAACTTGGAGCGGAGTTGTAATTTTTGAAAAATTTATTTTTGCAGCAGGAAAATGACATTATGCATGGAAGAGCACATTAAGGACTCAATGGCTTTTGCTTGCATTATTTTCAAAATCTTATAAGGGTATTTTAAAATTAAAACATACTAAATATTGTTCAAACATTTTTTGCAGAGTGGCAAAGGAAAGAATATGACAAAATTAAAAAAGAAAGCAACTTTTTATTGGATAAAGAAGAGAAGATAAAGATGGAGACAGAAATCCACAAACCTGAAGTAGAGAGAGAAAGCACTGAAACTTTGGAGGAACGACGAAAAAGACAGTTCCTGCTCGCTAAAATGCAAGAAATTGATAGAGAAATTCAAAATACAACAAACATGAAACCAACTTCCCAAGCGCCACTCATAAATACAGCAAGAAAATCTGATTCGCTGGAGAAGAAAGAGAAAACTAATCCATTCTTTGATATTCCTGGGAAGGTTACTAATGGATTTCCTGTAAAGGACAGCCAGGATGATGGCACAAGAGCACAAGGGCAGAAGCAACGAAACGTAAGGACTGTAGATTTAAGTAATGAGTTAACATTTGGTAGTTATGTACCTTCCTTTGGGAAAGGATCAGGGAGACCAAGCTGGCTCACTCAAAAAAGTGACAAATTAGAAGAAAATGTTAAGGAAAACGCAGACTTCGATACTAAGAAAGAAAAGAAGTCCAATTTAATGGAACAACTCTTTGGAAGCAGTGCCAGTACCATTGTTCTTTCTAAAAATAATAATACACTACCTTTGGACATAGATTGGGACTCCAGCAATAAGCCTTTTGTTGATAAAAACAGTAAAGTCAAAGAAGACAGTGGGCTTTTTGGTGAAGGAAGAAGCCTAAACAGACACCGTTTGCAGTACACTACAAGCAAGCCAGGAGTTAATACCCTTGGTTCTTTAGAAGATGAAATCGAAGAAGTAGTCTTACAGTGATCGTGTTTTTATATGTTTCATATGTAAATACTGAAAAACTATTTTCATGTAATATTTATTAGATACAAATTTGAAATATTTCAGATTTATTGTAAAGCCTTATGAAGGAATAATTTACATAAATGAGTATGTGTATAGAGGAGAGATGCAGAGGAGAGATGCTTGGGGTTTTTCTACCAGTAGGCCACTCACAGTACACTGCTTTTCATTTGGAGTTTTTCTTTTAGGCCTCAGATACTTTGTTTCTTGGGCATTTGGAGAACTTCTTAACTGTGCCAGGAGAAGGCATGTGTAATATCAGTCATGAAATGAGTAGAAGAGACATTCTTAGCACTAATTCTCTTAGAAAGAGAATATTTTACACTGCTGTCATGTTATCTCAACATGATAGAATATCAACAGAAGCACAATTAACTCAGGAACAGCTGCTCTCTCCTTATTCATAGGTTTTTTGTGGACCTTGCTACCAAATGTGTCTAACTCTTCTCATATATTCAGATTATATTTGTTATACAATGCCATCTTTTGTAATTTCTGAATTTTCTATGTAAAATTCCAATCATTACTAAGTAATTTTTTAACAAAATGGTTTTATTAAATGAGTTGAGTAAATTTCTTGTGTGTAGATCATCTTTAACACAAAGTTTTGACTTTTTATATCACATTATTGATATTGGGGGGGAGTTGGTTGCAATTTTGCTTGTGATGTTATTTACTGGTTGGTGCTGTGTACACAAATTAAAAAGATAGGCAATGAAGAATTTAGTAGAAGCATTCCAGAAAATAAGCTGAAGGTCATTCCTTACTAGAACAAGAGATTTTGAAACGCCTCTCTGCTATGCTCCCTCTGAGCCTGATTCAAAACACACTAAAATGCAGAGAATTCTTACGATTTAAAGATGCATTGAGTCAAGATTTTTCTCAACACAATGGCTCTTCTGAAGAGAAAGGCTGGTGTGGGGTCTGCCCAGGCGCTGCCCTGGAGGGAAGCCTTCTGAGGTAAGGAGATTGCACAACTCCCTTACAGGATCCCCTGGAAAAGTCAGTAACTTTGTTGCGACAGCGAGAGAAACTAGGCCCACAATCCTCTGGGAGATCCTATGTAGATTCTTTTTAACCCCTTGGCTTACACCCACTCACTCCCACCTGTGAATCCCTATGAAGACCCCTGTATCTGCCCCTAGAGAGCTCCGTCACTGGTAACCCCTTCGCTGGGTGCTGGACAATAAAGGTACCCTTTGCAGAACCACCAAACGGATCCTTCGTCTCTTTCTACCTGGCCCAGCCTGGGGTGTCCTCGCAGGGCAGGAGCTGAAATCACTGCTATGCTGAATCACTGAAGCCTGCAGTGCCAGGCTCTCCTGCAGAGCCAGGCTCTCCTGCAGAGGGGCACCCTGCCGGCTGTAAACCCCCTGGAAGGGAACGCTGTAAACCCCCTGGAATTTTGTCTCTTGTGAGGCGCTCTCCCTGGGTTGTCCTGGCTTCCTCGAGTCTGAGCTACGGACCCCAGACCAGCGGCAAGAGGCTGGTGTCTGCATCATGCAGTAACACTCTTTGCTCCCCCCATTCAGAAAGTTAGTCCCAGATCTGGATCCAGGGTGTGGGGCAGTTCTCACCAGGTGTTCAGTAGTGAAGAGCACTCATGTTCACCTGCTTGCTTACAGTCCCAGTTACATTCATTGTAATACTACAGAACTTATCTGGCTCATTTTGTCTGCAGATGGTCACAATATCAGAAAAATTCTAACCAGGAACAGTGAATTTAACTCTCTGTGTTCCTTTTGTGCCATGGCTTCTTGGGGTGAATAACTGTGGTGTAAGAGGTAGGAGAGGGCTGTGGGTAAACACTGCCAGTGTTTGTGACTGGGTAGTTACTTGTCTCATCCTACTTGTGGGTGGTGCTGCCCTTCTGGAAGCAGCTGCTTTGCTCCTAAAGATGTCCTTGGGGTGGGTTGTTTATTTCCTGTGGTCGAGGATTCTAAGGCATGAAACATATAATGAAATAATGTATCTGCAGTTATTAAGGATCATGTAGTGTATGGAGGGGACGGTTGGTTTTGTTTCTATGCAAGTCACCTCATTAACACCTGAAAAATTCCAGCTATCATGCTGAACTAATGTGCCCTGCTGTTTCAATTACAAATGTATAGTTTCTAAGCTGTTTTTTATTATCAGCCCCTTCTTAAGTTCACAAATATTCACGTCGTGTTACCAGCCTCTTCCTGAAGCAAATACTGTGGTGAGTCACACCAAAAATAAAAGGTGTCTCTGCATTAGGAAGGTGAAAATAAACTGATCTGCTGGGAACAGTGTCGCAGGTATAATTTCCCTTTTCTTCACATGGTTGTCCATCTCTACAGTTTATTCTTTTCTCTTGCTTGCTGCACTTTCTAGTTTTAAAGTTACTGACACAAATACCATTAGAGATAAAATGTGTGAAAGCAGAGATTATCTTCTGATTGTGGGAGGAAACCTTTGTGTCCTTCTAACATCTGTAAGCAGCATTTCTGCTGTGGAGTAAGTTTTCTACTCACTGGAAGATGTGGGCTCTGACAAGTTAGTCAAAGGGAAAATCCCCAGCTTTCGGCTCTGGCTGTGAAAAATCTTCGCAGCCAGAGCTGTGAGAGCTGAGCTGTGAGAGTCAGAGAAACATATCCCTCTCACGGCTAGAAGATGGGAAACTGAAGAAAGTTTTTGTAAACAATTGGAAATTGTTTTGGGAAACTTCTGTCTCACCAGAGTGTTTGTTACCTTTGTTATCCTAACGGGGTTTCTGTGTAACTGACCACTGGTGTGAGAGAGGTGTTCATGCTAGGAACAATGTCTGTGTCCTGTGTGTCTCACCTCTAGCCATCTGGGTTATAAAAATGGAGGATTTCTCTTAATAAATGGCTTTTTTCTCTGAAAAGTCCATGCCGCTTTTTGTCGTTTCTTGGACTCTACAGCAACAGGAAGAAACTTTTGTAAGGTCTTAAAAGGCTCTGTAGACTTTCCGAATAGGTACATTGATCCCCTGTAGTCCTCTGGACCCCTGGTCTCAGCTGGACAGTCTGCACGTTGCTTTTTGTGGTGGCAATATCTTAACAGCACTTGATTGACTGCAAAAAAAATCCATCTTTTGCAGTAAAAAGTTGGTCAGAACAATTTTGATGATGATTTGTGTATGATTTGATGTTTACGCCCAGTTGTAGGTTCTGTTTGATATTTAGATCATATGGTTATTACATCTGTTCTTGCTTTCCTTCTGAACCACCAAAGGTGATGGAAGAAATTCCTCCATTCCAGCAAGGAAGTATCATTAAAGTTTGATTAACAGTTTTATTGGAATATTCAGGGATATTATAACTGCCGTGGGAACAATGGTCTTCCAGTTCTAATCCCCAAGAGAGCGGTCATCAAACAAAAGTATCTGAGGAGCATCTGATGAAGGGTGGTCAGATGTCAGGGCTCACCTGACAGAGAAAACAGGAAGTTTTAAGAAGGAATGTTTTTCTCTTTGAAAGAGAAGATGGACTGTTGAGTGTGTCAGGGGGAGTATAATAGATTTTCTGTAATCCAGAAGAAACATCAACCACTGGGAGGGAACTTGGGAGACCATTCACAACTCTGAACTGAAGCCTCTCAACTGAGGTAAGAAAAGGGAAGTGGGAAATGCTTAAACATTTTGAATATTTTTCTCAGATCTGTGGTATCTTTGGGCTAGCTAAAGAGTGGGGGGAAAAAGTGATTTTCCATAACCCTATGGAATCCTATATTTGTGATTTAGCTTTTTCTATTGCACCCATGCCTAAAGAGGTGAATTGCAAATCTATAATGCTTCCAAAATGAGGACACTTAGGATGAGCTTAGGCTACTTGGTAGCCTCAAGTTCATTGCTGGTCCTGGGACAGAAGGTCTTATCCAGCCAGGCCTGAGCCTATTTGCACTGCCAGGAGATGTGACAGAATATCTAATCTGGCATGTTAGGGGTATGAATTTGTTCTTGGGACAGGTGGCTACAAGAGCACCAGCAGGGCTTTCACTGATACTTGTGCTCTAGAAAGTGCTTTGGGTGAGCCTTTCCTATTCAAGAAAACAGTAATAAATTCTGCATAGTGCTCTGAAGCAGACACCAGCAAAAACCAGTGCGGCAGAGAGGAGTGCCTTCAGGAGAGTCACGGTTGCAGGAAGGGAGGTTTTGTTCCCAGCATTGCACAGCTTTGCTTGACCTACTCTTGTTCCAATATGACAACTTTAAGCATAAGAGATGCCCTGGGTGACATTGCTCATTTATAAAATTCCCTTTTGTTGGATCAAATTTAACGTGGTCTCCTGTTTCGAATTATCTCTTTGATTAGCTGCAAAGTTTTGATGTCTGCAGGAGGAGAACAATTGCATCAGTGTGCACTGTCAGCCGGGACTCGTGGCTGCTGGGGAGTTGCTAGGATACCTCTCTAAAAGGTACGATTCACTTGATTAACCACCAACCCAGTTTGCATGAGAAATATTTTTCCTATCTTTGTTTTGTGCCGACATCAACTGTGCATTAGATGTGCATGTGTGTTTAGAGCAAGCTACAGGTTGATTGTCATGTGTGTCCTTTTCCTCCTTTTGATATGAAACAAAACCCTCTCTGCTTCACAGCAAAGAATCCAGAGCAGTTACAGTAGCAATTCCAGTAATCTGTAAAATGAGCATTGCGTCCAGAGAGGAACATCAACCTAGAGAACCAAGGGAAGATTTTACTTTGGATATGCATTTTTGGCATTATAGCTTAAAGCTTCACTTTGTATCTCTGAAGATGCAAGAGAGTTTTCATCTCTTATGTGTTATTTTCTTTCCCCCACTCTGAGCAGGGGGTTGGACCAGAAGACCTGCCAAGGTCTCAACCAAAGCTGTCATCCTTACCACATTCCTCTGGTATTAATGCTCCCTTCCAGTGGAAATGCTTTGCACAAAGCTGTTTCGTTCTACTTGAACAAAGTTGCCTCAGACACCTCCTGTGTGCCCATCTGTTCCTGAATAGGGGAGCATTGTGTTCAGGATGCAAATCCTAACTCAACTCTCTCCACAATAGCATGCTTATCTTTCCAACACCTTCTATTTACCTCCAGTTTCCTGTGTCCTGAAACATTTTTTTCCAACTTCAGGACATCTTGATATCATTTCTGTGAATCCTCCTTTGTCCCACAACTCTCTTTCTGCACTTTCCCTCAGACTTCCATAAACTCCTTTTGCTGCTTCCATCATGTCTTTCCTCTGATGGACCATCATTCCTTCCTGCTGTCTGAACTGACTTCTGCTTTTCATCCCCTAGGCATCACAGTTATCCTCTCCCTACGTTCCCTTTCATCTCCTCCCACCGTTTTCGTTCCTCACTCTCAAGCTCCCTACCAGCTGTGTTGTGCTATGCTCCTTCTCACCTGTGGGTGGAAGTGGTGTTGCAAGAGGGTAGGAAAGATACCGGAAAGGGAGGTGACCTTATTTTGGAACTGATTTTGCTTGTCTTCACATGCCCACACACGAACACTAAGATGCAGGTACAGGAGCACTCTGTCCAGCGAGCAGGCACCAAGGTACATGTACCCAGCTGGCCTGGGTACCAAGAGCACAAGGCTTGCCTGCTCAGAAGTTCTCCTCGATCTTCTGTTGACTCTTTGGACTGGGGAGAGTGGTTGGCTTTGGAAGTACTGTTGTGTCCTTTAGGAGCTGCCTGTCTTATCCTGCCTCTGCAAATCATTAGGATTTCCTCACTGTCCTTTCTCACCTTCTTGAAAATGCCAATCCAGGCTGTTCTTCCCAACATCCTTCCTCAATGGCATGTCTGTTTTAGTCTGGGTATAGATCACCCCTTCTATTCCAAGTAACCTAAAAAGCTGCACATTGCTGTGCTAGGATCTCGATGACCTGCTAATCTGAGGGCCTCTGACAGCTCTTCTGCCTATCCTCCTGCTGCTCCCACATCCTAGCCTTCCCAGTCATCTTCCCTTTATACAGTCTCCTTGTTTCCACTGCCGTTCTCTATGCTGTGATATATTGGGAGTCTTGGGACTCAGGCTATGTGCTGCTGTGTTGTGCAGAGCTTCTAACGAGCTGTGAGCTTCACAGTTTGCTGCTTAATAATTCTCATGGTAGCAAGGATGGATAACGCAGGTGCTGTAATTCACTAGAGATCAGTTAATTACTAGTACTCAGCATGAAAAAATCGTGTTCGGATTGGCAAAGGGCACACACTGAACTCCCACACCTGACCTTCCTCTTGCTGTAAAGCTAACTCTGGCTTTGAAATCTCAGTTGAAACATCTTAAACTGCCTGTGTGAGCCAACCACCCGAGCCTTGGGGAATGATCTTTATTTAACAAGTAAGCATCAGTTTGACTGGTGCATGGTTTTCCTTGTCTCATAACCCATCATGTACAGTAACAATAACAGCACCTGGGTTTCAGAGACATTTTTGACTCAACATGCTCTCTAAACCTACAGGCTTCGTGCCACCCATGTGAAAACTCTGAGGAAACGAGAGGTAAAAACGGACTTCTTCAGCTCACAGTGGCTGGCAGTGGAAGGTAGACTAGGAATTTCCACACTGTCCTGCATTATAAGACACTGTCCCCAGTTTTGTTCGTGTATGGGCATCCTCTATCCAAGTTTCAGGTATATTGCAGTCCTGGAATGAGTTGTGTGCAATTTCTTTTATTGAAGAAAAGCATAAATTTAAGATGGAAATGTTCCCAGGATTATTCCAATGTCTTCTGAAAATCATGGCTCTCTGATTTTTTTGTCTTTCTAGTGACTACACCACAAATGCTGGCACATGTGAGTAGTGTTTGTGAGCAAAGGATGTACCTTTGCCTTATCTGGTAAATCACAGCGTTCTCTTGATACTATACCTGCAATCTAGTGGGAAAAAAAAGTGTGGTTAAAGCCTGAGCATGAGCAACATTTACAAGATTCACTGGAAATACTTAATTTTAATCAATATTAATATTTTTATCCTCTCATCAGTTATATATTATACTCAGGGTCTAGAGTTTCTCCAAAATGTAATCAAGTAAATCGTGATTTTAATGAGTGGCAATCACTAAACCCAGGAATAATTGTCCTGACTTTCTTAGCAGCAAAATATTGCAGCACCTCTTGAATTCAACACAAGATTAATCTTCCTGGGGAAGCAGGCTCTTGTCCTGAAATAATGTATACCTGTGTATAAGGTCTGCACATCAGTATGTTGGAGATCAATAGCTCTTTTCCTGATTTGGCCAAATGATGGTGCAATCAGCCAAAGCTCAACTGGAAGCTTGAAAAAAAGTACATGTTGCTGTTCAAGGTACTTCAATATTTCTTGGAAGGGAACACGTTGAAGTTTATAAGTGAATCACAAAGTAATTGCAGGCTCCTGATGGCTAAGGCTGAGACAAAGCACTGCTTAGAGTGCTCTGGTTGCTCTCTGGTGCTTGTTCACTCCCATGCTTCATTCCTGAGTAGCTCTTGTAATCACTGTCTGTGTACCTGCTGCTGTGCTGTGTTATCACACACTCACACAATGGGCAAGGTTAGAAGGCACCACAGTGGTCCAACCTCCCTGCTCAGGCTTGGTCATCCTACACCACATTGCATGGAATTGCATCCAGATGGTTCTCAAGGGAGGCTTCACAATCTCTCTGTGCAATAATTATTTAGCTCAGATTAAAGTTTTATGAGATAGATCCTGGTCCACTTTCACTTGTGCAGACTGTCCTGCTAGTTCAAGGTACCTTTCTTTCCAGAGCCATGATCTGAGGTCTTGGTCCCAACATGTGCATAGTTTGGGACAAGGCTGCCTTCTCATCCTAAGCAATAAATGTTTGAAAAAAAATCTTTCCACAGGCTTCTTTCTCAAATTCAGAAGAGATATTAGTGACTCTGCATTTTGTCATCTAATGGATTATTTAAGTTATTGCACATAAAGGGTTCCTGTGTTGTTCCATGGCTGCACCAGCAGTGGGTCCCACAGCTGTCAAGCTTTCCTGTGTATCACAGGAGTTCCCTTTAGAGGGCACCATTGACTTCCTTGAAGCCTATGTCGGTGCTTGTGCTTGCAGTTACTGAGGCTTGCTACACCTCTGAGGTACGTTTCAGTAGTTTTTTGCTCTAAATATTTTGGATGGCCTAGGCTACTGCACATTATCTACTATAATTGACAAAAAAGGCACCTTGTAATAGACTTCTGGGGCCTCGGCTATGATAATTTTCTCAGCCACCAAGCAAAATGCTGGAAGGAACATACACTCAAGGATGCTGAACTGTGTCCTCTCACAGAGGCTTTAAGAGGGCTGGAAGGCTGAGCTTCAAACCGCAGAGGCCAGCACAAAAGTGAGTCTTCACTTCTACTGTGTGGTCTGGGAGATGCAAGGTCTCCCATCCTGTGTGACTGGATCTGCAGAGATGTACTGGATTCCCCTTCCCTACAAATGGAGCTGTTTTACAGCAGAAGGGGTGTTTCGACAGTTGGATGTATCATTCCATCTTCCTCTCTCCCATGCTCAATTTCTTTCTTTGTGTGCTGTCCCCAAGGTGGGCAGGATGTGGCTGCCTGGTCATCTTGCTTCATAAAGTGGTACAAAAAGAGTGCAGCTTTAGGAGGTTGTTTGTGACATGAGTTAATTTCTAGAATGAAGAAAGTTGCTTTTGGATTTTTTAATCTACATTTCTGCTTCTTAACTTTAATGAAGAAGTATAGATATCAGGAAGGTATAGAAAGCGCCCACTGTAGTCTCACAGCTTCAGGCAATGCACAGTTCAAGGGAAGTCCACAGTGATGTAAGCAGGATAATTGTGAAAATAAATGTCTGCTCTGCAACAAAAAATGAGATTTAATTTTGGAATTGAACACTCAAAAGGATGTATCTCATTTGTACAGACAATTACTGTAATTTCATGAAGAACATCCAAGAAAATAGCCCTTCAGATTCTTACCTGGTCTCTCACTCCTTATTATTGCTTATATCCTCTTCTGTGCAATTGAATCGACATAGTCCTCATACTGTGGGTTTATATTTTCTATTTATGCAGTTAATTAACTGCAGAGCTGCCCAAGCCTTTCTCTAATATTGCATATGTCTGGGGACTGTTCAGTGTTTGCAGCATCTCAGACTAATTTTTGAACATGCTCGTAACATTGTCTTCTTTACTGGCTCGGGAGGTGCCTGTGGCCCACAGTGGGAGCAGGCTGAGTGGTGCAGACAGAGGGGCAGGACTAGGTTGAAGGACAAAGAAAAGCCCAGGTGAAGGTGTAAAAGCCATCCTTCGGAGGATTGCAAGGGGGTATTGCAAGCACCATAGGGCAGCAGCAGCAGCAGCTGGAAGACAGCTCAGAAGATGTCCCTAGGTGTGTAATTCTATGAATCTCACCAACCCATCACTTACCTCTTCTTCCACCCCTGTCACAAGAAATTTTCGTAACACCCAGCAGATTAAACCGCTTAGTCAGCAAACTCAGCATAAATTTTTCTTGTGTTAGTGGCACTCACTGTTACACCTCTATCCCCAAAAGATTTTCAACCTCACTCTTGCAATACCATGAAAACGTCAAATGTCTTCTGAAATGTTACAAAATGTAATTTTTTTTCCTAGTTAAATCAGCAGAACTAAGTTGGAAGATAATCTAGTTCTACCAAACTTCTAGTTTATTTATGTAGTCATTGATGGCAGGCGTGTTTACATCTCTGTGATCCTAAACCTTAGGGAATTGCATTTCATTTCAGGGCTGCTGGGTCTGCAAATCCCATGAGATTTTTAGCTTTGATTTAAAAATAAACAGAGTAGGTTTTTTCCTATGGTTGTGGAGCAAGCCTTGAAAGATAGAAGCTGGAGACCTCAAAGAAAAAGAAAAGAAAGCACATTTAAGAGATAAAAATATATGATAAAGTAATAAAAGTTTCCAAGTGCATATTTCATCTTGCATTTTTTTTTAATATATTTTCATTTTCATGACAGAAGATGACAGTTCACGATTTTGGATTTGCTTAGAAAAACATTTCTTCAAGTCCCCATCAAGATGACTATAACTGAAACTGTTCCAGTTCAGGCTGGAACACAGCATTACACTGAATGGTGTAATCTTCCTACATAAGAGAGGATGTATCCAATTAAATAAATATTAATTACTGGTATCTCCACCTTACAGGAGGAGAACAAATACACAGAATCTGACTCTTCCACAGCTCCTGGTTTCAAGGTACCTTAAGGGAGCCATGCAGTTACTACACTTATTTCTTTGAGTTTCAGATTTGAAGGGCTGTGTTTTAACCTTGGCTCATATGGGAGCCAGTGGGGTTGGTGACAACTTCTCTGAAACCACACATTCTTTGTACATTTGTTCCTCCCTCTTCAAAAAGGTGAGAACAGTGGTGGGTCTCAAAGTATTACCAGTTAACTTAGAAGTAATTGTAACCCTTTCTGAGATCTTCCTCCTCTCACAGTTCAATGGTCTGAAACACCTCAGAGTTGAAAGCATTCCAGTTTGTACAATCCAAATTCAAATGAAATCAGCTACCTGTTGATCTCAGATGTTTCACCTTCTCTATTTCAAAATCATTTATAAAACATTTCACTCTCAAACCAAGTTCAAGAGCACTCAGGCACCTGATCTGCAGGGAAAGCAGTGGACAGTAGGTCCTGAAACAGTCCTGAGGCCACAAGTGTGCAGCACCTCTGAGTAAGATGAAGCCAGCAAGCTATAGCAGTGTGTGGGTGGAACAGGGGTGCTGTATGTGGTATCTCGTGTTTATCTTACTAGCTTGCTGCTCACAGTGATCCTTCATGAGATGAGCTGGTTTCCAGACATCAAAAAACAGAACTAGCAAAGCAGAATGTGGCCACAGACACAAACTAAACCTGAGCCTGGTGCTGGTTCTTGCCCCTTCAGAGCAGTTCCCCATGCCATAGGCTCTGCTATAGCATAAAAAAGAAAAATACTTGGGACCCTGGATACCCCAGAGACTGCAAATTCGCCTTTCTACCACAAAATTGCATAGGCAATTCTAGTCCTTGAGTGAGGTCACATAGCAGCTGAGAGAGGCTTTCAACAGCAGAGGAGGATGCTTCTGTTCCCACAAGTACACTCTTGGCTCTTGTCTTTCTGGAGGCTTGTCCCAAACAGAGCAGCGTTTCTCCTCCTCAGCCTGAGAGAGGTTTCCTACAAAAGATGTGCTCTCCTGATCTTCCTCTTCTGAAGGCCAGTTACTGTCAGTGCTGCCCCTGGATGGTCTGCAGCCAGTGATGCAAAAATTATGAAATTGTTCCTCCATCACTATGTCTATAACGGGTTCTGCTTGAATTTTAAGCTAGACTTACCTTTCCAAAACACAATTGTCTTACTCCCTGGAAAGTCCAAGGACAGTAGTATTTTCTTTATCTAAATGACAACTGTAGTTAATACAGCAATAGAGTTTCATCTTTCACTTTTTTCGAAAGATTTTCTTTTTACTCCATTTTATGATCTTTTATAACTTTCATGCAATGTTTAGATGCACCGACTCCTAGCCCTCTATTTCAGTGTAACAGCAGAGAAACAGAAGGCCCCTCTCCAGTATGAAACCCAGTCCTGCACTCAGACAAGGAAACATGTCGTCTCAGCTTAAGCTGAATTATCTGTCTTAACACTGAGTTGTCTCTGTTGCCTCATGCTTCCTTCTAGAAAGCTATTCTCACAGCTTTAGTGACAAGAAAGCCTCTGATTTTCAAAATTACTTAAATGGCACTCCTCTGTTTTTCCACTGACTCTGAGGTGTTTCTGAAAGAAGCTGCTCTTACTTTGCTTTGTGACGCTAAGTAAGTCAGGCTCCCCTTATCTCCTCTGGAAACACAGCTCTCTATCCACTCTACTGTCCATCTACCATGCAAGTTTTTATGGAGCCATTTCCCTATGAGCTTCTCAGACAGAGGTAAATTGGTGAAGGTGTCTGCTAGAGTCATTATTAAATATTATTTTGAATTTAATTTGATACACAGATGTGACCAGCTTCAAAACTAAGGGAGCTAAGACCGAGGCACCTGACCTGTGCTTCATCTCTTAATAATGGATAATTATTATGTATTATTGATTTCTTATCAATTACACTACTTTGCAGTATTTTGCACAAAACACTAATGAAAATGTGGCTGCAGCTATATCAAAATTCTCTGACAGTTACTCAAATATAATGAAATTTATCATCCAATGCATTGCTGATAACTGATGGGACCTACACAATCCCTGTAATTTTCAGCTTTGTGGGCTAACTGCTTTTCACACCTAGCAAACATGAGGACAAAGGACAGTTATGATCATGGACAATTTTCTATTGTTTCTGTTGAGGACAGGAATGTTATTATTCAAGCAACCAGTGTTAAGTACAAAATGCATAGATGCTCTTACTCCCGCTCAGCGTGCCATGCCTTACACATTTAAAGATGGTGTTAATCTTTTAAGCCATCACTTTGCACTGAAGCTTCAGGATTAGCTCATCATTTCTGTGACTCCTCGATTTCTTTTTTTTTCCCCAGGATGCAATCTCTGCTCCCATAAGCAGAAATATTCTTTTTTCCAAGTATGTAACAATTTGGCTTCCCTGTAAATTAATTATGTTTGCTTGTTTGTGCTCAGTTTATTGCATCTGCTAGAGGGAACACCAGTCCTGTTTTTTGTTTAAAAATCCTGGTTTTGTTTTATGTACAAACTTTATCAACAGTATTATATTTCCTCCCAGTTCACTGATACAACTTAAATAATATGAAGACACAGAGCAGTACACTAAAAATATTCTTCCTTAGTAAGGATTTCCCAGGAATGCTTATTTTATAGATCAGTCAGTTGACTGGTTTTATCATCTACTGGCTTAGTGATGATTCAGTAAAAATGTCATCTGCAATAATCAAAATCTCTTAAATATATACATGTATTTGATATATTGGATTGGCATTTACACATTTATCAACCAAATCTGTGACATGACTAAAAGGGTATTGAGTTGCTTTGGAAAAGTTTTGTTTTATTTTCTTACTGTTATTGATTGTATGCCTCTCCTGTAATTTGTTTAACAATGAAATCCCATATCTGCTCTTCTGTTAAATTTACTAGAAGTGGGATTAGGTTGACAGAAGAATTGTTAATTTGGTAATCCTTTCAATGCCTTTGACATACAAGAACATATTGAGAGCACCCCTGTGGAGAAAGATTTAGTGGTTCTCATGGATGAAAACCTGGACATGAGCCAACAGTGTGGACTTACAACCCAGAAAGCCAACCACATCCTGGTTCCATCAAAAGAGGGATGGCCAGCAGGTCAAGGGAGGTGATTCTCCCCCTCTACTTTTGAGACCTTGCCTGGAGAGCTGCATCCAGGCCTGGAGTCCTCAGCACAAAACAGACATGGACCTGTTAGAGCAGGTTTATAGGAGGGCCACAAAGATGCTCAAAAGGCTGGAACCTCTCCTATACAGACAGGCTGAGAGATCTGGGATTGCTCGGCCTGGAAAAGAGGCGGTTTCAGGGACACGTGATAGCAGCATTCCAGTACCTAACGGGGGCTTATAAAAGAGAGTGAGAGTGACTTTTTACAAAGGCAGGGAGTGATCGGACAAGTGGGAAGAGTTTTAAATTGAAAGAGAAGAGATTTAAAGGAGATGTTATAAAGAAATTTTTGACTGAGAGGATGGTGAGGCACTGGAATAGGTTGTCCAGTGAAGCTTGGAATGCCCCGTTTCTGGAAGCATCCAAGGTCAGGGCTGGGAGCAATGTGGTCTAGTGGCAGGTGTCCCTGCCCACGGCAGGCAGGCTGGAACCAGAGGATCTTTGAGGTCCCCCGCAGCCCAGACCATTATATGATTCTATGATACATTCTTGTGTATAACTATGGGTTTTTCCTTCTTGCTTGTCTTATTTTTAAAGGCAAAAAATGTATCTCAAAATATAGTTGCTGTTGGCATAAACCAGCATATTTCCTATTGCCTTCTTTTAAGCTTGGGAGAGGATCAGACTATCAAAGTGTTTTTCTAAAATCAGACACAAAAACATGAGTGAATCATGCAGAACAGAAAGAGCAACATGTATTTGTATATTAAGTCCATCTATTTCCAGGGAGCATCCTTTAGTGATGAGAGAATTGCTTCTCTTCATCTTGTGGGTACAATCATTGCTGCTGTGTTTTTACACTGATGCTTCTCCACCATGACATACTCTTCTTTCTTCATTTATTTCAGGTGACTGCTTGTTGGGATTTTAGGAGTTCGCCATTTTTCTTTTTCTCTTAAAGAATTCTCTCCATAATTTTTTGCTAAGGAACAAATTGCTGGGTACTTAAGAGACATAAAAGATCTGGCCACAGGGGGAGGAGTCTAGCTAGCTGCCCTCTTTCCCGCGAGATTTGAACTGGCAAGAAGGAGCTGGGTACAGCCCCTGACTCCTTCTTCTCCCAGCATCAGGAAGACAGAGAGGCTGCCCTCGTGGTGGAGGGACTCCATCGCTGTTGCAGGCTCCTGCCTTCCGCTGCCTCCTTCTCCTGTGAGTGAAACCTGCTCTCTAGAGCGGCTGTTGCCCTGGGACCCTATTTTAATACCCTACCTCACCAAAAAGTGACTTTCTCACCATCTGCTCAGATGCCTCAGGGAACCCCGGGATCCCAATCCCTCCTTTCCCTGCCCTGCTGGGAGCCAGGCCGAGGCTGCCATGCCCCCAGCCGTGTCTCTGCCGCTGCTGCGAGCCTTCGCTATGCTGTAACCTCACACCTCCTGCCTGAAGAGACCTCCCGGGCTCCTGCTGCAGCTCCGGAGTTTGATATATCTCATCTACAGCCTGGGATTTGGGTCCGTCCGTGCTGTTCCAGCCCGCTGTTCCCAAGGGCCCTGCCCCAGGGGTTTGTGCAGCAGCTTCTCGGCGCCATCACCGCGTGAGGGCCGAGCTCGCTCCGCAGCGCCCCCTGCCGGCGCGGGGGAACCATCGCACCCGCCTTGCCCAGCGGGAGCCGCCAGCGCCCCCTGGCGTCCGTGAGCGTCCCTGCAGCGCAGGGCAAGGGCCCGAGAGCGCCGAGAGCTGCTGGCAGCAGGCCCTGCTCTGCTGGGATCGCTGTCGCAGGCACTGCTGCTTGCCTGCCTTGTTATATATATAATTAAAGAGCTGATATTCCTATTCCCCATATCTTTGCCTGAAAGCCCTTTAATTTCAAAATTATAATTTGGAGGGAAGGGGAGTTGCATCTTCCATTCCAAGGGAGGCTCCTGCCTTCCTCAGCAGGCACCTGTCTTTCAAATCAAGACACTGCTGCTCATGTCTCTGTT
Organism: Vireo altiloquus; assembly: GCA_013396875.1. Lineage (NCBI taxonomy): Eukaryota > Metazoa > Chordata > Aves > Passeriformes > Vireonidae > Vireo > Vireo altiloquus. The sequence goes on along the minus strand of VZRF01015391.1, from coordinate 225,858 downwards.
CTCAGCATCTTTTGTAGCTATTACGGAGTAGGAAGCTTGGTTTTCTCTCTTCAGACTTACTTTGGCTAGTCCTGGCAAGAGCCTAGATCTGTTTATCTGAGAAAGTTGTTGGGATCTCATTGCTTTTCTCATCAAACCATAGTGGGGTTTCCATTTCACACATAAATGTCTCAGACACCTGACAAGCTGAGAGCCAGTGATGAGTAGAAGACAGTTTTTGCTTGCTGCAAAATTATTTCAGATTTCAAAAACTGAAATCCCCCTATCCTATTCTGGGACAAATATTTTTCCAGATACTCTATGTTTACAGACAGATTGACAGAGATGGAGGTGGTTCAGGGTACAGCACATGTATGCAGACTCTGCCACCCTCATCCAGGGCAGGAATTTGGCCAGTCCCCTGCAAGGCCCACAAGGCAGCTCGGAGGAGAAGGAGATAGAGGTTAAGAAACCTAAGTTTAGGAATCTGACTGTAGGTTGTAGTAGCATATCAGATGTCTGAGCTTCTTCAGCTGGTGAGTATCAATGGAGCCAATTCAACTCACTCTGAAGCAGGTGCCCTGTGCCAAGTCAGACAAACTGTGTTGATCTGCTGCTTGATTCAGTCACCTACACAAGGGGTTTGAAATGCTGTTCATCAGGCTTTTCACCTGTTCACCTGGCTTTGCAAGGTGTTCATCTCTCCTACCTCCTGTGTCAGATCTACAAGCTCTGTGTAACACTTCCACTAAATAAACAACCCCGAGGGGCACTGGGGAGGGACTTTGACCTGAATCCATCACCTCCAAATCAAGTAAAGAACAGGTTTCTTTCTCTGGTTGGTAGATACATCATTTTTACAAAGTGGAACAGCCTAGATAGCTGAGGAGAATTTGTTATAGTGGGAAAAAAAGGATCAGAGTGAGCAATGCCTGCATCCCAAAAGCTATTGGATATTGCCAGAGAAACCATTGCCATAGTTTTTAATACTAGAATATTTTGTAAAAAAATGTTTGACAGCAGACTCATTCCAGGAAAGAAAACTCACATGGAAAATTCATGACCTGATGTTCCTGATCAACACACTAGGAGTAGGTTCATGCTCAGAGCAGTGCTGAGAGTCTGGCTTCCTTTGATCCACCTGGCTGTTCTCATGCCATGTGAGGTTGAAGAGCTGGGCTCACATTTATCCACGGACTGCAGCTCTGCCTTTGAGGGAATTGCTGAGCTTGTATTGTATATCCCTTCCTACCTCTATCCACTGCAGCTGGCCCTGCAGCAGGAAGCTGTCCTGCAGAGGAGCCCCTCCAGGCAGGCAGCACTTAACATCTGCAAGGAAGGAACACGTACAGCCAGTGGAGGATGATGAGGTGAGTCTGCTGTGGCACACAGGCATTCTGCCAGGGAGCTGGGAAGGCTCCTTTGAAAGACAAAGTTGAACTGCTTGCCCCTGTGTCACTTATAGTTCCACACCTTTGCAAAGACCATTTGAAGCCTCTCTGCTTTCTGTCTCCACTTTACCACTTAGGATGGAATTTTGGAGATAAACCTTATACTTCTAAAATCCCACTGTATGTATCGTCCTTAGAAATGTTGGTGGTTTTTTTCTGGCTTAATTACACTATGAAATGCACAAGACCACTTCTCCTGACATCACTTCTTACCAAGCATGATATTTTTTAAAGGACAAGGAGAAAATGCAAACACTTTGCTTGGGTTGACATGGTGTCCAAGTGATCTCACATTTTCTGTTGTGATTCTTTATTAATTATGCAGTGATTTCTGTATGTGATTCCTCAAGTTCGACAGGATTTTTTACCCCCTGTTGAAGCTACGCTGCTTTTGAGGTTTTTGAGTCCAAACTGGCCCTGGTGCTGCAGGTTAGGATTCACCTTTTTTCTTCTTTTTTTTTCCCCTCTAATTTCTTGTTGTCTGGGATCACAAGCTTTGGATAAAAACGTCTAGGAAGTTATCAGCCGAAATATACGGCTATTATATATCCACCCACCCCAGTGCAAGTCATTTCAATGTTACTACATGGCTTCAGTTCTCTGTTAACCGTCAGGACAGTTTTGGTTTTGTGGTTTTGAGGGTTGAATAAACTCATCATCTTCCTACATCTATCCCCCAGCAAATCTGGAGTTTCCACTTTCAGAAATTCTTTTGAGATATCTTGGCTCAGAAAATGGTTTAATTTCTGATTGTATTAACAGGGAATATTTACAGAACACTAAATCTCTTCTGAGGTCCTTCATTCCAGCTCTTCTTTAATACTGAGGCTTGGAAGGCTGAATGATCTCCATGTCATCCACTATTCAGAGTAACTGATAGCCTTTGAAAACTAGAAGTTTAGGAGCTGTGGGTCAGTGTTCCTAACCCAAGTGTGAGCATCTTTTCATGCACAGACAGTACTTGTTAAAATGACTTCAAGGAGGTATTCTCTTTTGGGTTGTGGGTGGCTGACAAGAAGGTCCTGTAGTTTTGGCAACAGTTTTCAGCATGCCATTTTTTCCCCTCTCATTTAAGAAGTATGCTATCTAGATATAGCCTCAGGGCATAGCCTCTGCACTGAAATGAGTTCAGTTTTTCTGACTGCTTTGTTCTTCCCTGACCCCATTCTATATATACTTTACCTTAAGGGCAGTAACCATCTGGACTGTCCACTATTGGTGGAGCCAGTCCATAATGACAAGGACAAACCAGCACCCCTGCAGATCCACTAGAAAAAGGGAGAATCATATATTTGAGTCAGGCACAAATACCTGGAAGCTGATTCAGCAGCTGCAAGACCCAAATGAGACAACTCTCTTCACAGAACAACTACTTTCTTCTGAAGAGAGAGATACTTTTTTTGTTCTCTCCCACCTCCCAGACCTATTCCTAACTGCCTCTCCATCTGTTTCTCAAAAACCTGAACATAATTTTCAGGCTGTCTTCTTCACCCACTTCTCTTTCTGGGATGCCCCAATGGAGCTCCACTTTTGCTTCTTTTCTCTCCTTGTGTAAATGCTGGCTGATCCCTTATTCTGCAAACCTCTCTATGCAGGTGATAGAGGTGGTTTGGCTTCTATGCCTCTCTCCTCTGTTCAATCCTGTCCTGCTGGCAGCTCTTGAATAATTATCAGCTCCCAGAGTAACTAACACACAACTCAGCCAAGCCTTCTCCCAGGCTTCTTTTTTTATGGGAGAAGACTGTGCTGGTCATCCAGTGCTGCTGGCAGTAAGGGCCATAGAACCGAGGATATGCTTTAAATCACATCTCTCATCTTCAGACTCTTATATGACTTTAATAAATATACATGTAGACATTCCAAACATCATATTTATCAAATAGATTTATTTGTGGTGTTACTCTCCTAGGAGATGCAGTTTCACTATCTACCAGCTGGTAGAAAAGTCACAAGCAGGTGCCAAATGTGGCTGCCCTTTCTTCTTTGCGCCATTACAGACAACAAGATACCTTGGTGTTTTCTTACCACTCACAGAAACTGTGCAAGGAACTGGCAATGGCACGGACCAGGCAAGGCTGGGAGATACTCATTGCTCTTCAGGGGTAGGAGGCTGTGAGACCTCAGGCAGAGGAGCACCTGGGAAGTGATGCTGCTGTGAGCTGATGTGAGTGAGGGTCAGCTGAGTGGGGATGGCTGCTTCAATGGCACTTATTCCACACAGACATTGCAAGACATTATTGATTTTGATTATTGAACACTTATTGGAGAGCCCAGCTGACTGGTCAAATAGCATTGCCCAAGTTTTGGAAAGGTGAAAATTCAAAGTCAGGCTCTACCCAAGCAATGCCACTAACAATCTCAGATTTGTAACAATTAATGGCCTTTTTGTTCTGGCTTTGTGCATCATGCAATGAGGTAATGATCCATGACTACAACTCCTATGCAATAAAATAATACAAATAATTAATAATAATAATGGGTTGAGTTTCATTATGTGTCTTGCACTGCTTAAAATCCCCTGTGAGCAGTTACTGTCTGTGAGAATATTTAATGCCTTGATGCACTTTGAAAATGTAGTGCAAATGACAGTGTAATAAAACAAAAAACTTCATCAACTTCTAATTGAAATTTATGAGAACTGAACTTCTACATTGTGCATAAAAGAAGAGACTTTTTCCCCAGCCTTAAAAGCTCTTGGCTCCAGGAGGGCATGGGTCAATTTGAATTATCTTCTTTTTCTACCTCAAAAAGGTTTTACTGTAGAAAACTAGTCTTATTTCAGACAACCAGTAAATATCATGTGGATTAAAAAGACTTTTCTCTCAATTCCGGCAGAAATATTTTCCCTATATATTAGCAGATCTGTAAGAAATCATAGCCATCTGTATTTTGTGAGACTAGGAGTTGAAAATACATTCCTTATCTAAGAGACTATTTCCTACAATACTATTTCAGAAATTTTTACATAGACCAAATCTCAACAAAAAAGACTCTGTTACTTCAAGGTCATTTTAAACCTCTGTGGCAGAGGTATGAAGATTAGAAACCTTGTCAGGCAAAAGCACAGTGCGCTGAGGCATGCCAGCGTGTTTGTTGAAATGGCTGTGGAAGCTCTTTTCCCATCCCCTGGCAGCAGAAGGGAGTAACAGAGATGGCTGGAACTGGCCATTGCACTTTATTACCATGCAATAAGACAGGCAAATGTGATTCTCCATGCTAACTTTTGGCACTGGTATGATTTCACAGACTCCTAATGATTGCAGTGGAGCACAGTTCAAGCCACTCAGCTCCAGGTAACTGAAGTGTCCCTTGTTTTCAAAGTTATATGTAATATTTAGGTTTCTCGTAACTTTTTTTGCTATAAAATCTGCTAAACCAAGAAATAATTTTTTTTCCCCCTTTACTAGTTTGCACAGCTTTGCAGAGCTTTAAGAATGTCTAAATTGCTGCAAGCTTTAGAGCAGCCATTTAGCTCATTCCACTTTGCTATACTGCAGCTGTTTGCATTACACCTTGTGGGTCACTTGTGAAGGGAAAAGTTGTTGTGACGAACTGTACTTGCCAACAGCAGGCAGAAATCAGGAGACTTATATTTGGAGGCATATCATTAAATTTCAACAAACAGGTTTACTGCAGAAGTCATTCTTCCCATGAGATCACTAAAGCTGCCACTGTCCATAAACTCTTTAGAAGACCTGAATAAAGGGTTACTTAAAGTCTTCAGCTGATAAGGCTTAATGCTGTTCTTTCTCATTCCTTTGTTTATGATTCTCCTACTTGCCTGCATCTCAGTGCCTGAATAATTTGTGTTCACGGGCACCTACTTTCAGGATTGTTGGAAAGATAGGATATTTAAATACTAGCTCCATCTAGTACCTTCAGAGTAAGTTTTTTGATGCTACAACATAAGTGGATGGTTAGCTTGTGACAAAAGCACGTTACGCAAGCCTCTAAGAAGGTGAGTTCATGTGAACAGTTTTTACTGCAGATAATGCTGATTTATTTCTTTTCATAGCAGTTATATACACTGTTTCTAAAAATAATTCTTTTTCATATACCATCAGCCTGCACTCTGGGTCTAACTCAAAGACTGAAGAAAATGAAGATTATTCTAAGCAAAGATAAAAAAATCCTCTATAAATAGGATAGAACTTGTGATATTTTGTTCTATTTTACTTTAACCAAATGTGAAGATATAAAAACTATAACTTCTGTTTTCTGAAAATGTGATTAGTCTGCACCTTCCGGAGACGCAGGAAACAGTGCCCAGAATCCACAAATTCTTCTCAAAAATGGTTACTCTCTTGGAACAAGAAACAGCTTGTCAAAATCCCATCTTTCATAATGGAATTTGCTTCTTCTTGATGAAGAAGAATGCTTTCTGCAGTAGTATTATGCACTTACAAGGCATGAATCAATTTACATTTTAATCATGGGGAGCCCATACCACCAATTGGTGAGAGTCCTTTTAATTTACCTGAACTCAGTCATTGGGTTAATCCCAGCAGATTTTCCTCTACAGCAACACCTGCTTTTATCATGACATCTCTTGAGCATTCAGCCTCCATAAAAATAAATAAATTCTCCTGAAACTGTGCTAAATTCATTACCAATGAATCTTCTTTCACTATATGAAATTCTAAATAAAAAAAGACAGGTTTATTTTAAGCTTTTAACAGACTGTTGTAGTTAATCATGTATATCAGGCAAGAGGCTTGGTTGCTAAGAAAATATTTGGCATGTTTCCATGGGATTTGTGTGTTATTGACAGAAAAAGTACCAAATGATAGGAAATGCATCTGCTAATTTGAATAGTGAAACAAACAAAAAAAAAAAGAATAGAACAATTTTCTGCTCAACTTTTGAGTTAATGCAAGCCAAAAATAACGTACTTCCCATCAATTTACAGAATAGATTTTTGAATTCAAAAACTTGATTAAGATTATTTAAAAAAAAAAATCCCCATTTCTGTGTGGATAGAACATGGATCTTGTTGCCCTTACACTACTGCACAGAGGTTCCTAGGATGAGCTCAAAGCTGGAATATGTGGAATATGTTCTGGAGGTGATTTGAAGAAAAACCCAGTGTGTTTGTTACTTCCAGAAGAAAAATCAGTTGTTTTTAAATTTAATGTTCTCCAGTGTGCTGTTGTCTTCCATGTGATCAGGCAGACCTTTCTCCATAGTTTTTCCAGCTGTCCCAATTGTCATGGTCCAGAAGAGAGGGAGAAAAACGGCCTGAGATGGGGAAGACAGAGTGGGGCCGCCTTTAAAAAGTCCTGACAGTGCTTGCCTCAGAAAAGGACACAGCAGTAGGCATCCAGGGCTTTAGCTGAATAAAGCCTGCCTAGAGGAACAGATGCCTAGTGCTGGGTAATAGCCTGGAGCTCCAAATGCTGCCAGAGAAGTTTTGCCAGGTATGAGGTGGAGCAGCCAGTGGCAGAGAAAGGCAGCAACCCAGTGTGGAGATGGAGCCCTACACAGGCCAAGTTTTAAAGATGGTCTGACCGTGAAAACATACTTATTCCACTTTGAATTTTTTTTTTTTTTTTTAAATTTAAATATAGACCGGAGTAATCTGGAAGTCAGGAATCAAGCAATGGGGTTAGATCTTAATGATATATTCTCAGAAAACATCATTTTAGGTGCTCTCTATTTAAACCCTTGGCTATGCTCCATAATCAGTGCATGACCCCATAATTTAGGATTTTGGAAAAGGAACGAGTCCCTCAGGTCTACAACCCAAATAACACAGAGGATGTATTGTGGGAGGATATATTGTTTAGCAGGATAACATAGTTCAACAAAGTAGAGTGGTGGCCAAGGAGCCTACTCAGAGAACAAAGTTCCCAGGCACACTGAGAACATTGATCTACAGTGCAAAGTTTGTAAAATCTTGTGGAAAGCTAGTTATTCTGTGGGATGATAATTTCATTTTGACTTCTTGAATGCCCATTCCTTTTAGGCATCATTTTTTATTCCTGGACAAGGAAAATCAACTGTGCAGCTGAAGCCTATAGCCACAGAAGGCATGTGTGAGGCTCAGTAGTTCGTTTACCTCCTACAGTGTTCGTTTACCTCATGAAAGAAACCTGGATTTTTGGTTCTCTCTCATTTAAATAATTGTTTCTTATTTCAATTTAAACATAGGAGATTTTAAAGGCCAAGGGACAGGGTTCCTGCCTCTGATTACCATTGAGCTAATTAAGCAGCAAAGCAGTACTGGACAATGAGGGAATCCTATGGAGGCAAGAAAATTGAGAATATAAGACTCTCTGTTATAATTCAGTAATAGCCCTGGAGAGAATTATTGATTTGTTGGAGAAGATAAGCAGTCAGGGGTTCTTTCCTGTTTTTTTTCTGCTTCTCTTTTTTTATCCATTCTGTGACTTTGGGCACATCCTCCCAACTTCTTGGTCCCTCAGTTTTCCCTCTCTGCAAAACAACAAATCAAACTACTTTGCTAGAATTTTGGAGGAATGGATGTAGTGCTTTATAAATATGTAATGAGTTCTATTTTTGCTAGGAGGCAAAATGGAATTATATATGTATAAATATAATGTTTATCATTGGGTTGGGAATTTTTCCAAGGCATGCCAATAAGAGAATAGACTTAGAAGCTACTATGACATATCTCATTGAGTGTCAAAGGTTCGCATCAAATATTTGATCCGAGCTTCTCTCTGAGTCTGTTTTCAAAACAGCACAGAGGCAAGGCACATTTGCTTAGCCTGCATATCCCTAGAAGGAAATGAGATATACATTTTTAAACCATCTTCATCTACTTACGAGAAGAATATCTGTCTGCAATACTTCATGTATAAAATGCTTCATGCTCACATAACATATGCACAGAGCATGTGTTTTAATTTTAGTTCAGTACAATATTTCAAATTTAAACAAATTAGCCCAAGGCATAAAATACTACCAACCATTTCTTTCTGTTTCTAATACAAGCCAGATTGTAGGGAAGCATTACTAATGAAAACAGCAATCATAAACCTGGGCGTATTTTACTTACCCCTCAGTAATAACAGAATATACCTGTCTTTTTTTATTTAGATTTTCATATAGTGAAAGAAAATTAATTGGTAATGACCTTTTCTTGCTATTTCTTCACAGATTTTTATCATTATTGTTTTAAGGACTTTTTGAGTTGATGGTACCATTAAAACATTGTTATTCATTATCTGCCTTCAGCTTGTTCAGTTTCCATGCTTGGTAACCTGGGAACATAAACATCATGGTCTCTGAACTACTTCTAAGATAACTGCTAATGATAACTAAGAAAAGCAAGTCAGAAGGTTCAAATTTACTGTTCAGGAGCCCACAGTTTCAGTACTGTGAAATGGTATTTATTATGTATATTGAACATGTACTCCAGTAAACCCTCTTTCTCCCACAGAAGGCTTAACAAATGAGATGCTATTTTTCCAGTTACAAATATTCTATGGCAACACCATGGGTAGCTGCACCTCTAGTTATATAAAATTTTGTGGTGAAGCCTCTTTGACTTCATTCAGAAGCCAGAAGTACCCTCCTGAAAATCCTCTCACTGAAGGGAAATTCAATAGTCAGTATTATTGCATGTTGTTGAATACTCAATTACTGCAAACAATTGTGTTGTCATTTGAATAGAAATAATTAATAGACTGCTTTTTCTTTCCTGTGCAGCAAATGGGGCGTTGTTACGAAAGAGATTAAAGATCAGGTTTAATGTCCATGTAAAGCAATATATTTAAGTCTCCTACCAAAATTTATTTGGATGTTCCCTCCTTCTGTTCACAAGAACTCTTTTATCAGACAGGATTTCCTATAGGATTCTCATTCCTGGAATCTATCTATCTGACCTGCTAATATGAACCCTCCTCATGGGTCTTAAGTGAAGTTTTCTGGGATGGCTTGAGCAGAATTCATTTAGGTCTTTGACACCTTGTCAGGAATGGCTTGTAAGCAGCTCATCTGGGAGGCTGAGGAGGATGGAGATCTCTGATGCAAGAAAAGGAGAGAAAGGGAGGTGAGCCTGTATTGAGAGGGCAGGCAAAGGGAATGAGAGTAGGAGAAGTGGACTGAAAACTTTCCCGTTGGCTTAGCTAGAACGGGAGGAAGATGTGTCCATGGCAAGGTGAGTCAGAAAGGAATCCAAAACTTGGTGGAACTTGCTTTCAGGCACTTAAAGTTGTCCCGTTCAGTGCAGCACCAGGCAGCACTAACACACAGGAGATGATGAGTACACCATGTGCAGCTGTGATCCCACCCTGTCTCTGGCTCCCATGCCACACACAGAGATGCATGCACCCGCAGATAACCCTCTGCAGGGAGACTCCTACAACCCTTACAACTCTCGGAGAAGGCTGAGGGACTCATTTTTTACAATTGGCCTGCAGTGAGAAACCTAAATTAAGGTCTGGTTCTAGATCTCTCTCCAGCCTGAGAGAATTTAAACTCCGGTCACTCCTCTAAGGGGTTTCCAGCCCTGTATGGATGAAGAAATATTTTAAGTTAATGTGCCATTTTCTGGAAATCTTCTCATTTTTTTCTTTCTAGCAGCACCTAAGTACCACTGTGAAGGGTTTATGTTCCAACAGTGAGTACAATGGGGTTCTGTAGGGAGCCAGTCTTGTCAGCATGCATTCCGTGTGTGCTGACAATGCCTGCCAGACACACCCCCCTCGGGGATGAACGGCCTCTTTCCTGGACAGTCCTGTAGTGGAGCAGACACCAGAGTATTCAGCCTTGTTTGAAGTAGGGCTGCCCTAAAACAGGAGTGTGGTATAGGTGTATAAGGAACAGAGAAGGACTTCCAGGATTAGACGGAATAGATTCAGATTCTAAATTCTGTATGAAACTTGTTTTAATTTCCCTTTTTTCTCTCTCTCTGTGAGATCTGGTTCTAAAAGTCTTGCCTGGCATTGTATAAAGATGCTGCAATAGAGCAAAAAGTGGAATTCTATGTCCAGCTCTCAGATTACTTGACTATCTAATTTGTGTTTCAGCACAGCCACAAGTATTCATTTATTTATTGAGACATGCATCAGTGCAACAAAATAAACTTTTCACATGAGCTCCCACAGACCTATTCTTGATTTATGGCATTATACTAGAAGCTCAGTCAAGCTAATTTTGTTCATCAGATATCTAGGGAACAAATTTTAAGTGCTCTGTTGAAGCGTTTTTCTAGTTTGAATTTTATGTGAAAACCAACAGAGTATACTTTGACTTATTCCAGTGCAGATAAGAAGAGACTCTACTGCAACTATGGTAGATAAAAAGAAGACAATAATTTCTTAACGTGGTAGTCACTTTCTCATTTCTCTTTGTTTCTTGGTTATAAATAATCTTTAAAAGAAGAATGGTTTAAAATTTAAATTAAGTATAAAATCTATAAAAATGTAAAATGAATATCCAAAACCAGGCTCTTGACAATTACATTTGTTACTGCACACTGACTGAACAAGATTCTGCATTAGATACAGAAGGACGATTGACACCAAACAGGCACTTGACATAAAGTGAAACAATATGTATTCGAGAGGAAAGGCATTTGTGAGACATTTGATTAATGTACTTTTAATTGGACTTTCCTGCCTCATTGGTTTTATTCTTTCAATTTAGTTCAAGCTGCTCAAATACGTAAATAGGCAAAGCACCTACTATAATTAACACAATAACCTGCAAATTACCGTATTTCTCAGATTGTGTATATACAAACAGGATATTCTGCAAATATTGCTGAACTCCTACAGAAATATAAACAGGCAAGGAAAGTCCATTATTGATGAGAAAAAAACCCCAAACAATCAAACAAAAATAATACCAACACCCTCCTATTTGAAAGCTATTTGGGACAACTGAACTTTGTGATTTTTTTTCAACAGCAATTTTAACTTTAGTTCTATATTCCAGTAAAAATTCATATGATGTTCTGTCAATACCATTCAAGCTTGAATTTGAGTGTACTAATACTAAGTTTTGTTCCCTATGTGATGCTCTCTAATCGTATAAAGAATGTGTGAGACCATATTTGTATAACCAAATTCAAGAAAAAACACTGAAAAGCAAGCATATATTGAATGAAGGATGCCTAGAGCACAGAAGCCCAACAGAAAATGCTAAGTTCTATTGCTATTTATAACTTTGAAAATATTCCAGGACTTTTAAGATCACGTTGTCCGTGCAATTAATCTAGGATATAATTTAAAAAGAATATTTAAATTGCACAATTGCCAATAAAACACATTAAACATTTAACAACTGGAAATCATATAAGTAATTTGGATTTGATACTTACATTCTCAGAAAATGTGAATGGCATCTGGGCAATAAAGCACATGGCCAGAAATTCCATAACCAGAATATAAGCCAAGTGAAAAATTTGTTGTGTGAATATTTGGAAGAAAAAGAACAGACTGAAAGCTGCACATCTTCCATGTTTGTTTGAGTGGTCATGTAGTTTCACATGATTTAAAAATAAGAGTATAGTATTTAATATCTTTTTAGGGGTTTTACACTTTAAATACTCTTCAGTTGCCATATTAAAAACCCCAAAAAGTTCTCCTTCCTCAATAAACACTATTTAAATTGCATTTTAGACTATGTTTTACCTTGGGAGCACCACCTACTCTTGAACACCTACATGTACAGTGTGCAGGGGGAGCACCTACAAAGTTGAGGGGTCTTTTCAAATATACCTTAGCAAAATTTAAAATAAATAATAGACAATTAAAGACACAAGTTCTACAAGTTACCTGTATACTATATGAGCCAATAAGGAAAGATATTATTTTTTCCTCACACAAATGAGGTAAACATTGCTCAGGAGAAATAAAATATTGGGTTTATTATATATTTACTACTCTCCATCCCTTCTTCACTAAACTTTGTTGCATAAAAGTGTCAAATTGTTATTTGCTTTGTCTTCATAGTGTTTTTTCATTCCACCTAACAAATCCAATCCAATAGGCTTAACAATTATTAAAATTAATATTATTCCCTCCATTAAGTACTCACAAATGGTTTTACAAACATTATTGGAGCCTTACTTCTCCTAACTTCACAGTTACGAAAAGCTAATAGTGTCTAAGAAGTTACTATTTTCTCATTAGCAAGGAGGACTTCTGAACTTATGGTCAGTTTGTGGTGGACCCAGGTATTTCTGGGGAACACCTAAGTGCCTTGCAGACTGACAGGGCACTGGGTGCTCATTATTGCCCCAAAGCAAGAGGTTCTGCAACGTACACATTTAGCTAAAGAATTCATTTAATGGGGGATGGAATTTAAATTGAATCTCCCCTATCTGTGTTGTCATCTCTTGTGCTGAGCGAAACAGCAGCAAAGCAAAGTAAATGTCCATTAGGAGGTAATAGCTGGAGTATGCTCCACTACTTCTGTTTCTGCACTGATTATGTAAAACAGCTGTCAGTCAGGAAAATCCTTTGGGAAAACTGCACTTCCTTCTTTCCAAATTAATTACATTAAATGTGGTGAATTACATTAGGGAATGGGAGCATGCAGGAATGGTTGTAGGAAGTTTGCTTCTATGCTATCAGAAAGTTTCAATCAGCTGTTATGGCGGTGCACAATGTAACCGAGATGTCCAGTTTCTTCTCCAGCTGGGACAAATATTGGACAGACTTGGAGTTTTTATTTTAAGTGCATGAACTGTTGCTTTATTTTGAAGAGAAAATCCCCACCTGCTTCCTTCTCATAAGTCATGGAATGATATATATTTCTGAACAATTGCCTGTAATATGCTTTCAACACACATATCAGCATTGGTGTTCCTCTTATCTGTATTTATAAATTCTTCAGACTCACAGTCTTTCAACAGCATTTCCTCCATATGTCTAAGACGTGCTCCTCAATGGTCCAACATCGTTTAAACTGAGGACAACAACAAATTGATACAACTGTTGACAAAATATTTTAAAATCTAAATACTGATGCATGGCTCTGTTATTTCTACATCTAGCCATCTTCTTTAGGCAAAAAATAGCTTCTTTTACTATTCTCTGTCCTCTTTAGTTCTACATCTTTGTGTCCAAGGACACAAGGAAGACATTAAAAGCTAGTTTTACTTGTGTCTACAAAATCTTCCAAACAGATTCTGAAAGCCTTCTGAAAAACTGAAAAAATCAAATAATTTTGATTGCTTAGATGTTCAATGTACATGTTTGTTTTGAATTCAGATTGCCATAGCTATTCTCTGTTACCAGTAATCACTTTTACCACTAAACCTTCTCATTCATTTACTTGCTGCTTCACTTTGTGGCACAAGTAGTTCAATAACTACTGAACCATAATAGCTGAGTAACTCTGATTGTGTATATGTTTTTTTTAAATTAGCCATTATTTTCTGATTACTGAATGACAAGAAGCTGGATATAAAGATGTAATTGAAATGTATGTTACTATAGATATTTAACAATGCCCTTGTAGTATAGTCTCCACATGGGGGGTGAATTAACTCAGTCAAGTTTGAGGCCAAATTGAGTAGAATTATACTATGTTTTTCACTATATGTTAAGCTTCGTCATTCTCCCAGTTGGTCATTCCAAGCTATGGATTTCCTGAAGTTATGGTATGTTACTTATGTCATGAGTTATTATGAGTTTTTCTTCTGAAGTTAATGAATATTCAAGAGCAAGAAATGGAAATAAATATCCTTTCAGTACATTTAGAACTGCCAGAAATCAGACTCTTCCTGATAAAAGAGTTTTTTTAAGTGCTCTAACTAGTTTTCTTGACAACCCTGAGCAAGCACTGGAAATATTCCCTTGTTAGAGTTTTTCCACATATAGGTCCCACCCTGCAAGTACAGGTAAGTATTACTACTGTGTTCAATGTCATTATCCAATGTTCATAAAATTCAGAAATAGTGGAAAGAGTCAATGAAAATTCACCTTCACTGAATATACTGTATTGACAGGATTTCACTGAAAATGCAACAAATAGAGAATTTTCACTTTTCCACTATATGGTTCATGCACCTGCATTATCCCTGAGGAAAAGCAACACTCTAACCTTAGAGCTAATTTAAGTAATCAAAAATATTTAAAGAAAATTACTGTTTCAGCTAGTGAATTGTAATAACTATACACAGCTGTAAAAATTGCTTATGCTGCACCACAACCAAACTCACAAAGCATCTGTGATGAGAGATCAATCATTTCCTGGTATTTATCGAGACATAGCCAATTAGAACAATAAATAGGATCACACACATTTTCATGTTGTACCATCAATTCATCTTTTACATCTTTTATATATAGCTTTGATTGTAACCAACATTTGTTTTGCTGAATTCTGTCTAAATGCTCTCTCGGCTTCTCAATTGAAAACTCCTTTAATGCATTTCTTCTAAAAATGTTCTAGTTTACCTTTTTCTTCTGATGAACTCATTCAAGCCCTTGAAAATAATTTGCACTGTATTAGCTTCTGTAACACATTATATTTGTTCTTCATGTCATGTGGTGAGTGCTTGTGGTACAAAGTGTATTAATTTCAATACTGTAAGTTCCTTTGGCCTGCAGGATCACAGACAGCTCCAGGGAACACAGACAACCACTTCAAACCAGTTTCACAAGTATAGTCATTTTATCTTGACTAGAAAGAAATCTTAATCAACTTCAGTGTCAGATAGTCCAGTCACCGTTCACACTCAAAAGGATTTGTGGTCTCTAAGTACATATAAAATTCTGGCTATCAAGCAGGCTTAATTTTATTCAGTTTTAGCTCTCTCTAATAGAAGGAAGAGGCTTAGTCTCTGCTAGTTCCCAGATATCATCTCCTCACAGTGAAGAGAGATGGGGTCCTCCAGGACATATTTGATCCTATCTGTCCTAGAAACTTGTTTTGTTTCCATGCGGAAAGAGTCCAACACTGATGAGGCTGCTAAGGGTAAAAGAGATTCACTCCACAAAGAGCAAGCAGATGAAGGCACATAATAGAAACACTATTTCTACAGAAGTAAAATCAAGAAATCAAAGGAGACTACGCAGTGCAGCAATGCTACTTGAGCTTTCTCACTAGCCTGCACCACCTGTTACGACTGGCCACAGTCAGACTTTGCAGTTACATCTTTCCAACATGCTTCTTTTCACAACCGCTGCCCAACAGGACAGATTCCTCCACTCTCAAGCATTACCTACATTTCTTTTGTCTCACAGGTGTACAGTTTCCCTCAGACTGTCCAGAAGTGCATGTTCAGCATGCTTGAAGAGCAATCCATGCTGTTGTCTGTCTCATTCTCTCTATTACTTACTGCTTTCACACCCTCTTGTGTCGTCTCCGAATATAATTAGCATCAGAATTTTTTTGCAAGTCTAAGCCTCTCAGCTGAACCCTGTGGGACCAGTTAGAACCACCAGGCCATTGGTGATTCCAAATTTATCACTACATTTAGAGATGCTGTCAGTGAAATAGTTTATCCTTCTTTTACTACATGTCAAATACATATCAGTTAACTTTATATGTGTGTATTTTTTTGTTGTTGTGACATATCAGGTCATTCATTTTTTACTTACTCTATTATCTTTACAAATTAAACATGAAATGTCATTTAAAAAAATCAACATAGCAGGATTAAATCTATTTTCAGTAAAGTCCTGTTAGCTGGTATTAACTATATTTCCTTCTTTTTATTCTTGATGAATCAAGTCCCATATCAGTCATTCCATTAATTTGCCCTGGATTGATATCAGGATGTCAGAACTATAATTAGCTGGGTCATCCTGTTTGGCTTTAGTGTAAAGACTGGTCACGCTCTTCTCAAGTTGTTATAACTAGATTATGCTCATTCTCTTCAATTGAAAAAAATTCATTAGCTATGTGATTATTGCTGTAAATCAGAATTTCTTTAAAGTAATCTTCCAAAGCAGAGCTGTACAGTATTAAACCATCATATTAACTCACAGTTTTCTTGTGTCCAAGGAAAGCATTCAGGAAGGATGTTCTCCATGCTTAGACTGACAAGGACTTGGCTCTAGCTTCTCTTCATAGTTTTTCTAAACATAATCACTTGTGGCTGTTTGTGAAGCTGTTTAGGCAACCTCATCAAGCACAGAGACTTGTCTCCTCAGCCTAATGAGAAAAACGACAGCCTCCACAGTCACATTTCCAAACTGCAATCCAGTTGCTGCCCCAGCTCTCCTTGGCTGCCAAGCAGAAATCAGAAGTTATCTCAGACTCCTGGTCTTGAACAGACAATGGTTACAATATCATAGAATCATTGAACCAATTAGGTTGGAACGACTTCTAAGGTCATCAAGTCCAGCTGTTAACCCAGCACTGCCAAATCCAACACTAAACTATGTCCCCAGGTTTCTTTAAAATAAATCCAGGAACGGAGGTAATCCACATAATCCAAACTCATTTTATCACAGGGTACATCCCTGCTCATTTTCTTTAGAATCTGAGTCATGGAGTCATAGAACTATCAAAACATAGAATCATGGTCTGGCTGTCAGATCTTTGGCCTGAATTTGTCCAGCCTCATTTGAAGCTGCTGATACCGTCTGCCCCCACAGTCCCCTGTGGCAACAGAAGTTCACTACCCACTGTGTAAAGAGGTACTTCTTTATATGTGGACTTTAGGATGCTCTATCACTTGTTTCAGTGTATTTCCCTAGTTATTGCAGCTTTCAGTGATTAGCAGTTCAGTTTAACACCTACATGACTTTTAAAATCCCCCTTAGCTTTCTCCTCTCCAGATGGAAGTGTCCTGTATTTTCACAGTATCTTTAGCCCCTGGAAAAGGAAAAACATCACTCTTTATTTCGTCCCATGTCCCATTCCAGGATGGTCATCTTTTCTAGCACCAAAGCTACTGGGTGAAGTGGGAGGCAGAGGGTGATAAAATTTGACTTTGCCTGTGGTCGTGGGACAACCCAAAGCCTTGTTATCTGCAAGAACCTTGTTGTTGACAAGGCTTTTGTGTATATCCCAAGCTCTGTACCTAATCCCTGCAGACAACTATCCCCACAGGACTGCCACTCTCACAGGATTTGTGAAAAGGGAGTTCATTAAACCCAGAATGTTGACATATATATGAATGAGAGGCTCAGTGCACACGTTCCCCATCCCCACTCTGACTGCTGGGGCTGGAAGCTACTCGTGATGGTGCTGGTGTAAAGCAGCTTCTTCAAGGGTGACAAGGGAGACTCCTCACAATAGATCATCCTTTGAAAGTCCATCAGTTGAAGATGGATATACCTCTTTGTCTTTCCTTTTTTTTTTTTATTGCTAGTGCTTAATGCTGTCTAGCATGTGCTTCTTAATATATTTTTGGCCAATTTTCCGCTTGCCAGTCTGGAAAATCAGTATACAGTCATCTTTCAATATTGAGCTTTGTACACAGCTAATGTTAATGGGAAACGGGACTGTTAACAAAGAGTGTGAGCTGACATTATTTTCTTCATGCTTCATTCAGCAGGAATGCCCTGTCAAGTGGAGCACATTATTCCCAAAAGTATTTTGAAAAAGAGTGGGTGAACATCCTCTATCATTCTGTAATACTTGTTACATATCAATGGTGCTGCTGGGAGGGATATACAGCATTGAGGGTGTGGCTGGAGGACTGACAGTCCTGAGCAAAGAGCAGCACAATACCTGTAATTTTTTTGTTAGCTCTTTGTAAAATAAATAAAGAATCAGTGGGTGAAAAGCTGACAGAGCCTGGCCCAAGTTTACAGCTGAAAAGTGTGCACAAGGAAAACAGAGGACAGAGGCCTCTGTAAGAAAAATTATCTGCCTGTATTTGTCATTGGATCTGCAGTATAGAGTTTACAAAGGCAAGGGTCTAATGAATGTTTCCTTAATGGTTTCCCTAAATATTCTAAATAACGAGTGCTTAGTAGGTTACATCAGTCATTGGTGAACTCTTTCTACTGCTGCCTTGTCTTCAGAAATTCTGTAAGACAAGAAGTCAAGAATACAAAGCAGTGATGAGGAAGAAGCCAGTGACTTGAACTTGACAGAAAATAATAAATAAAAAGAATTATCATGATTCAAAATGTAGATACAGTTCTGGAAAAAAGGCAAAACCAGAGGGGAAATGTTTTGCTGTCTTACCGCCTGGCATGATTAGTTGTGCTGTGGATTTCTTCCCTTTTTTGCTGGTCATAGTCACAGCAGAACAAAGCCTTTTCATTCTGTATATATTAAGATATACTCTCACATTTTGAAAACAGCAGAGAATAACATATTACTTGGCAATCTAATATCAAATGATGAGCAAACAATTCAGTAATAAATTCAAGTCCCACTGAACTCAAATTGCTGCTTAAGCTGAACAAGCTATGAAAACATAATTATGTTTTGGGATTTCATCTTGTCTTTCTGAGTAAATCTAAGTATGTATTTCACAAATTGGTTCATAGATCGTTTTATTTTTCTTCTTTTTTTGAAACTTTTCTAAGTCAATTAATGCAATAGAACATGAGAACACACACAATATAACAGTACCATGACACAGAGATGCAAGTTCATGGGTTTTTTCTTAATGTTGCTCTAGAGAGAATACCCTAATGTGTTGTAGATTACTAGGGCACCATTGCTTTGCTGTGAAATCCTGGCTGTCTGAATCAGTTGGGTGACATCAAGGATTTTCAGCTAAATGCAAATCAATACAAAAGCGGAAGATAATAATGGAAGAAGTAGTTTGTTAGAGGGAGAAGTTTGGGTCACAGGCTTCCAGATTCTGAGGGTCTATTGCATAATTAATCTTCATCTTCCCAATGCAATGCAGGAATCTGCTGTAAAATAATACTATTCATTTTTTTCTTTAGGGAGAAAAGTATTCATGGTAGGAGTCAAAAGAAGCAGGGAAGCCATTAAGAGATGCTAACAAGGCGGTTCAATGGGATCTATTCAGAACAAGCCAGCAGTATTCTCTTTGCTTGAAAAGAGAAATGCATTTTTCCTACTGACAACATCTGAATCCCTAAAAATCATAGAACCTAATTGTACAGTCTGATCCATATTAACAGCGTTATATGAATGAAATATACTCCTGAAATTCATGTTACTAACAAGGGTCCATTATGCTGATCACCTTAGAGAACCTGGTCACCAAGGTTAATTTCCAATTGATCACCTTAGGCAAGAAAAAAGGACATGATTATATCTGCAGTCAACCCAAAACATTAGCTGTACCACCGCCATTAATTCAAAATGAAAGTTATTTGTAAACGAACGTAGGGTCTCTATGATCTGATCACTAGTGTCAAGAGGACACAGTAAGCATAGCTGCAATTTTAGAGCAGGCAATTTTAGAGCTCTGTACGGCTCACTAGCTGAATTATTTTCCTTTTAATGTCAAACCAAATGTGCTGCTAGAGGATGCTCAACACGGTAACACCGAGCATTGCATTAAGGCTTTGTTTAGCAAAGGCTGAGCTTCCCAAGAAAGGTGGATAGCAATAGCCAAGAGGTAGAAATTCATCCCAGTGAACTCCTTCTGTCTGTATCTCTCCACTTCGGCAAGAGCTTTTGAATTTAATCACTTGTTCTGAATTTCACATACTTCGTTTTCAGAATAAGTGCAGGACATGCAGTATGCAGTCTGCATGTGGCTCGTTCTGGACCTCAGGTATAATCCATGGTCTTAGAGACCAATCTCAAACACACTCGTTTGTGACACCATGTCAGTTTTCATTTCTCTCTTTTTCTTCCATAATTACCAGCCAAACAATACAATGATCCTAGGAGTAAATGGAATAAAGCACTTTGTTTCTGCAAGAGCACAGAAGGAAACACTCAACAATCTCTTCTCCTCTTCTCTGGCTTATGTGTGCCCACTGCCAAAGCTGAAAACTTTCTGTGAGGCATCAGCTTCTAGGACTGTAGCAAGATACAGGTTTGGGTTTTTTTGTAATGTACATTTCTCATATTTGTACGGTTTCTAACAATGAAAACTAGACCTGATTGCATCTAGCCATCCTAGAAGCCATAAATGTTTTTTTTTTTTAATCAATCCCTGAATGCCACAGACTCGGGAACTTTTACATGCATTTGGTTAGAATTAATTACACCTTAAATGTATGATTCTTGTTCCAAATAATTTTTTTAATCAATTCACATAATGATTCACATAATGTTCCCTGAATCCTCAGACCTCTCCTGTCCACACTGGTGAGATCAGTGATGACAGAAACTGATTAAGATAGTATTGGAAAATTTTCTCATAGCCAAAAATGCTAAAACTGATTCTACAAAAATCAAAACTGAGTAGGGAAAGGGACATCCTGTATATTCAAGTTCAGTGCAGAGGACAGGCTGAGTTATGAAGGTTTGTTTAGCAGAAGGAAAATTTAGGGTATCACCAGAGACTTATAGAAAAAGCAGAGTTTTCTTCAACATAGTCACAAATAAGGATGAGAGGCAACAGGCACAAAGAGTTACAAACAAAATCTGACTGGATAAAAGAAGAATAACCCCCAAACAATTCACAGGAAAATGGTCAAGTGCCCAAAGTGGCTGTGGAATCTCAGTTCCTGGGATCCTTTCAATTCAAAAGGACAAAAACCAGAGCAACTTAATCTAACTTTGAAATTAGGTCTACCGTTGAGAAGGAGGTTGAACTGAGTGACCTCCAGAGATGTCTTCTAACTTGAATTGTGGTACAGATCTTCTTATTTTCCTAAACTACTCAAGCCAAACTTTTTTTGTCTTCTATCATAAAAGAAGACCCTCAAACTCATTTTCATCCAAAATGGTAGATAATATTATTTTCTTGTGTCAGTCAAGAATTTCTAAAAAATGGGGTGTATTAAACCCCATGTAAATATTTGTAAAAAGTACATTATCCTATTTACAGGTTGATATAAAATAGAAGCTCAGTAGATGGAGACACTTCACACTGAAATGTGTGCAACAGAGTCGTGACAAAGGAAGATGTTTTACTACATGTGAAGTCAAAGTCAGCCTAGTACAGATGACACCTGCTCTGGCAGTGTGACATTTCCAAAATTGAAAAGGTGAATCTATTCCTAAATCAACAGGAGGAAGATCATCTCTTGTATAAGTAAATAATTTTTGGTCAAAATTTCTGAATCTCAATGGATTCCCTGGAAACTTCTAAATAAACAGTGGCTGTAGGAGTTAGGATAGTGTACTAGTAGGTGGTTCCTGCTGTGGAACACAATATGTGAGTTGAGCAAAGAGAAAGAATCAGTGAAGAGAGGGGTACATCTATGCTGGTAAAAAAACAGAGGACTGTGACCATGCTTGACCTTGAGGATAGGTATTATGGATTAAGAAAAAAGCCAAAGTCCCCACTGCTTAGGTCCAGCCCCTTCTAAAGAAATCAATCATGTACAAACTGAAGACTGCTTGACATTGAGTCTCTTCTGTATCTTACATACTGCCCACAAGATCCTATGACATAATTATTATCTCCTGTCTTTTTTTCATTTTAATCACAAAGTCTCAGGATTATATGTCAGACTGTCACTTTCATGTCATTGGAGTCTGAAACTGGAGGGTTTGGATTGTATTCTCTAGGATGTAAAAGGGTACAAAGCTTATTAGAGGACTTAGATGAACCTGAAAGTCTCATCCTAACTGACTGCTAGATTGATTTCTGGATTGAGCCACCCCCAAAACTGCGTCTGGGTTTCTATCTTACAGAGAATAAGATAGAGTGGTCAAATGCAGAGCCAGGGGTAAGCTGACAAAGAATTACATATCCACATAGGCACCTTCCCCTTAGTTTCCTTAGAACTTTTAATAGGACAGCCATGGGGTTTGGTGTTAAAGCTCACTCCCTGGCCCTGTGTGTTTGCCAGAGCAGAGAGGTGTTTACAAGACTCAATGTGTCTGCAAAGCAGACTGTAGACAAGAGATTTTTTTTTCCTAGGTGTTGATTTGGTACCAGTAGATTAAACAGTTGGTTTTTGTTTCTATAATTGTGACATCTACTTTGCGATTGGAATTAATAATGTATCTTTTGACTTAAGTACAATATCAAAGCAACTGGCTACAAATCAGTGGTCCTACACATCTCTTATTTAGCAAGATATTCCTTTAGACTAGTAGAGGGGCAACAAATTGTTTATTTAGGATTTTATCAACTGCCCCACTTTCCTAGGAAAAGGAGAAAGGACTGTATCCCCGTGGTAGCTGCAAGAGCTGCTTTGAGGGTTTGCATCAACCAGGAAAGGAATTCGTGTATTCCAGTCACAGCTAGAAAAGTTGTCTAGATCATAGCAAGGTAGTAGATGCTGGTCCTGAATGTCCACAGGCAGCTTGTGTCCATGTTTGTGTCTGCAGGCATCCTCTCAGAGAACCTTCAGATCAGTGGTGCAGAGCATCCACACTGTCCAGACAGAAACCTCCTCAAGCACAGGCTGCTCGTGCACACACTGCACTGTGCTTGAGCTGGGTCTCCATGGGGACAGCACAGTGACACTGTGAGTCTAAAACATCCTCATCACAACTGTGTGTGATCCCAACATTTCTGTGGTGGGATGAGGTTTTAGCTGAAAGTATAAGGATTATGCTGAGTAGAGCCCATCAGAGTGCTGATTTAATCACATGATTGTGAAAGTACCTATTGCCTGTTCTGGGGACTTGGTTCAGCGCAGTGGAGTTTAAGGATGCCTCAGGAACATCCTGGGCTAGTGTTGGAAGAATTTCAAGGCTCAAAGAAGGGAAGCCTGGCAACTCTGTCTTCAGGGAACAACTTCTGGGACAAATGATCACCAGAATTGCCTCAAAGAATAGTAGTCCATCCAAAATAGCCCAGGAGCAGATTTGCTGTATGGTACTCACACTTCCTGGAATCAATTTGCCTCTTCCATGGTCACATCATTTATGTACCACATAGTTCTGTGGTCATCTGAACGTCTGTGTAACAGCAGAGATTCCCATTCTTTGTTCCCAAGCTTATTGCTTTGCATGTCGTATTGTTACATGCCATTCCATCCTCAAGCCTATTGCTTTGCATGTCATATTGTTACATGCCATTCCATCCTCAAACTCTTCTCCAGTTCTCTTATATCCTCAGATTCTGTTTGATACTGTCAATATCCAAATCCTTTTCTATGTTAATGTTGCCTCTCAGTTTTGCATCATCATCATCGCATTTCATCAGGATATGTACATTTTCCCATGACAATACCTACCACAAGAAAATATTAAATTAGAGATTGAGATGGACCAAAACTCCTCCTGGAGGAAATTTGCCACATACTTCCCTCTAGTATTATGACTGTTTTCAGAACAAACTCCTATCATCTGTGTTCTAACTACCCTCTTTTCATTTCTTATACACAACCCCCTCTTCATAACTGATGAGTCTCTGTGTGGAATAGAAAGTGAGTAAACAACATCCAAGTGCATTAAAGCAATTGCATTTCAAGAGAAAGATAACACAGAGAAAATATTTTTGTCCTCAAAAAATTGTGTTGTCATCATATAATCTACTTCTGGTGAACACAAGCCACATTTTGTTCCATTTATCCCAGACATACTAGCAAAAAAAGTAAGATCAGTTTTGCTACATGAGATCCGCTGCTTTCTTTTCTGGTTCTCTTTTTGTTTATTAGGATATATGTTAAATCTACTATTTTAATTGCCTTTACAAGATCTAATTAATCTGAACTTCCAGCAATTTTTAATTTGGTCTACACTTTATGGTCTCCAGGAAACTGTATTTTTGTATTTCACCAAGTATTTCAACTCTTTTTCTGGTATACTTTTGATGTGCTTAATTGTCCACTTTGATTCTGAACATTTTCATACCAGTTTCTGGTTAAAAAATTCATGCTATTTTTTTCAGTTTTGACTTCAGAAAAATCCAGTTCAAGCATTCCCTTCTCTAAGCACTTCGGTCTACCCTGCCTCACTATATAGTTTTCTGAGCTTATGAAACTTTGCCCATTCAAAATCCTCACTGCATGTACAGATCACTTCTGTTAATCCTTCCTTTTCATCACCAGTCTTTGCCAGAAAACAATGAGCTCCTGGGTGAATTCTCTTAGCCTAAAAGATTATGAGCTTTGTTAGTTCTGGCTATGGTTTACATGTCCAGATGAATGAGTCTGAATTAAGTTGTTTTACCTGAGGCACCTCCCTTGCATTTGTTTGCAGAGAAGATGAATGCACTGCCCATGGCTTTCTTGTCCTACCTGCATGTATAGACATTTGTTTTAAAATACAAGGTCCTGTGGAGGGAATCATGTAAATGAGTCTGTCTGACATAGTCACTGCAGGTTGCTCTTTGAGTTCTTGAAGAGAAGCAGACATTTTAAGACATTTCTGCAAACCAGAAATAAATATTTCTAGTCCTTCCAATAACTAATTTTGCACAGGGAAGCTACATAGTTCTCTCAGAAGTAGCTTCTGCACTGCACATAACTGCTGTTAAAGGAAATGAATCAAAATTGCTACCCTGCTTTAACCAGCTGTTTCTGAAAAAGACTATTGCACCCATTTTAGTGCTAGTGAGGTTGTGGATTCTCTCTGCTGGAGACAGGACTCTGGTTACTGGGGCCTTTGATATGATACAGTGTTGCATGTTCTTATTGCAGATATTTTTCAAGATAATTATGTCACTTAGATTTTAGTTCACTGATAATTAATAGTATTGAGATTCACTTGCTAGATAATAATTAGTATTATCCCTCAATAGTCTTTTATAAATTAAGTACAAAAGACAATGCTTGCTCAAAATGAAGTGCTGGTCTGAATATCTGCCTTAAATTATATGTTAGATCTCGTACAGAATGTGACAGTTTCTAGAGACCTTTATAAATGGTAGTGCATAAAAGGTGGTGTATGTTCGTAGAGGTTATCTACTAAAGATAAGTTGATGTGCTAATAAACATACACATTTGTCTAAAACTTTACAGTTCACTTAAATTTGCGTGGCCATAAAAAAAGCTCACAATTGCTTTCTTCACTCTGAGTCATCCTGATTAACCCTGCTTTCTTATATTCTTAGTTAAGCAGTCAATAAGAAATTAGAAATTTAACATGTCTTCCTTCAAGCCAGGAACGGCTTTTCCTCTGATCATCCAGTCAAAAATTTACTACTGAAAATATTATTCTAAGAGTAAATAATGCAATTAGGAATTTGCTTTTGTTTGCTTATTTAATTGTTAGGTCCAAGATATCTTTTCTGATGATGTGTGTCCTGATTTTTTATCAATCAGATATGTAAAGTAATAAATTATTTCTGAAGAAATATGTCAACTTTTACTGTAAGGCTAAAGAGAGCAGAGAAAACTGCACTGAACCATTAGATAGTAATGAAACACCTTGACATATGAACCACTTTATGATATTCTTATATCTGCAGGCTGACATATAGAAGAACATAATACCAATATTAAGCAGTATAAAAGTACCAAGTGCTACAGACATTTTGGTATAAGAAAGCTTAAGGTGGTATACAGACACTCAGTGCCAAAAGATTACCTGATTTCCACAAGCTTGGCTTGGTGGTGGTGATGGTGGCGGTGGAGTGATGGAAGGAAGGAGGACCACTTCCACTTCAGAAGCAGGAATTTCTGCAGCAGGAAAGGTGATCACAGACTACTGAGCTGTACAGCCATGACACTTTTCAGATAATCGATTTTCATCAGTTTAAGCTCTTCTTATACTTGTGAATATTTTAGTAACATTCACAATAGTATTTAGGTTGCAAAATTTGCAGGGATGAGTATTTTAAAATACTTACTGAGTTTTTTCACCAAAACTGGCCTCATAAGCTCACTGTTCTCTGGTTTTCACTTGTGATGGGTAAGTCTCTGCATCCTTTCTAATTATTATTTAGAGAGAAATCTTTTAAAACAGCTAGGTAGGAAATAATGGATAACAAGTACTATTTGTGAAAAAACAGACTCTCTTTTTATAAACACAAAGCTGCATCCATGAGGAATACTCTAATGATTGTGATGAGCATTTAAAACCCCAGTCCTTCAAAAAAAAGCATTTGGATTACAAGCACAATTGTACAAGGCAATTCATTGGAATTCAAAGGTTCATAAAAGTTCCTTTCTGTATCTTTTGGTGTAAAACTGTCACGAACTTTAACATTACATTGCATGAAAGTAGTCAAAACAGATTAGATTTTATCTTTGGTTATATCAAAAAAGAGTTTAGCCTGAATTACCTGGCATTAACAAATAAAACTCAGAGCTATTTAACATAAATGTGCAGCAATTCTATTACACACATTACATGGTATTTGTCAGTAAGTGATCTTTGAAGATTAGCAGCTAGGGAACTTAACAATCAGATGCATTAAATTCAGCTGTCAAGTAATACAGTGACTCACAAGAACTTAGAACAAATTTAGGAGATAAAACCCCTAAGAATTCCAGTTCAGTACACGTGTGAGAGAGCAGACTTCTGCCCATTGTGGGTACGGTCTCAAGTGCTAATATGAAAAATAAGTTAAAGTACATTACAAGGCTCCTGGATAAGAACACAGGACGTTGAGAGGAAGGAAAATTAAAGTATTCTATTTTTTTTTCCCCTCTTTGGTTTTCCTCTGTCTTAAAATATAGTAGTAGTGCCCCAGGCCTTTGAGCATCCTGTCAATTATCTTGAAATTTAACTGAACCAAACAGTACAGCCAGTTTGTGCTTTACTGCCAGGTAGCTCTATGCATCTGTCTGCGTGTAATTCCTCCGACCACTCTTCAAAGGGAAGCTAACAGAAACAGGTGCCAACTGGGGGGCAGGAGGCAGCATCCCAAACTCTGCACAGAGAATACACTCCTGACCCACCTCTTCGAATTCTGCTGCACTCGAGCTAACAACAGCATGTCTCCAGATTGCAACCTAGGCGCTCTTAGCTATTGCACATAAAGATATCCTAGGACACGCTTGGCTCATGCTACTTTTAATTTATCTCACTATGCTAGTTCAGGAGAGCATTACTGAAGCAGACTCATGTGGATTTACCCCTAGCTGCTTGAAGATAGAAAATAATAATGGAATTCATAATTAGACAAATGCCAGTTTCATTACTTCTGACCTCCATATCTCAGTTCCAGATAAAAGAACAACTGCTCCACACTCTTAGATGAAAAACCATTTAGATCAAGGCTCGGCAAGGAGCTTTGGACAAACCTGATATATCTATTTAGAGCCACGACAGAGAAAAGCAATTTATCAACATCAGTAAATCCTGATGAATGCCAAGACACCCAAGCCTCCTAAATCAAATGAGGGCTTCAACCAGGTTTTGTCTAATAATTGGTTGCTGAAAGCTGAATGCGAGGTAGGACATAATTAATTGGATTCTCCCTCCTCACAGCATAGCATAGCCCTAAAGTGCAGGCTGTGAAGGTTTAGGATGTCAAGCAGGAACAGGAAATTAACTTGCAGAAGATACAGGAATGGAATTCTCACCTTCTCCAGCAGGTAAGATCATGTGAGACTTGAGGTTTTTTTGAATGGCTTTTCCAAGGCCCTAAGCTTATTTTGAAAGTGAGGAATTCTGCACTCCATCTGCTAATTCTGACTGTCCATTTCAGCCCAAATACTGTGAAATTTTTTTATCCACTTGGCAGACATGAGAAATCCATATTTGGTTTAGGTACTATATGACAATTAATTCCACCATAACAAGGTACTGTTTAAAGATTAAAGGGCTAAGGAATAATTTGGGGCTAATTAAATGAATTGATGCACCAAATCAAACCTTGTTCTGCCAGGGAACAAATGTCATTTTCATGACCATGGGTATATGTAACGTTGGTCAAGTAATTATACTTTCTTTCTGTTCCCTTTTCTTAAAGGGGAATGCCACTGTCTGACTGCAATGAATTTATGGATAATGTATTTGTTAGAGACTATGACTATGCTGTAATAGTGGACCTATGTAAATATCTTCCAACTAGAACAGTGACAATTTTATTTTTCTCACATTTAAGCAATGCACAGAACATATGGATAAACCTCCAGGACATGTGGCATCCAGCAGGTAGCAGGAATAAGTGAATGAGGGAGAGCCATCTTTACCTTCCTGAAGTTTCCCTGGAATATTATAGATAATATAAGAAAAGAAAATTCTGGGGTCTGCACCTGATGTGTTTGGGTTTTGTCACCAGGATAAAAATATTACACACAAATATACACACATGTCTAGAGGAAGAATTCAGAGAAATAAGTGAGCTTGCTTTCTCTGATATCAGTTTCTCCTCTGCAGAGGGAAATGGAATCCTGAGAAACTCAATTTCCTTTAATTTGCCAGAAGACAGCTTTGCCTGAGAAACAAGCTTTCAAGCTAGAAGGCAGTCCAGCTCTAATATTCACCCACCAGTAATCCCCTGTAAGGATTATACATTTTAAAAAGAGAAAGGTGTGTGTTCTGTGATGATCCTTTTACTTCTCAGCATTTTTATAGTTGTTCTGTCAAAAAGTACTGCTTCTTTGAGAATACAGTCCTCCTGCAAGTATGTAGGTGACTGAGATTGTTGATGCTTTTCAAAACCCACTGGTAAAAATCCCCACATCACAGAAAAACTAAATCCCAGGCATCCAAGGCAATGATAGCCAGGATGCAGCTTATGTAGCTTAGCTGTCTAAAATGAAGGGCTTCCTGTTGTAAGACTGTTAGCCTCATTCTTGAAAGCAGTCATCTTAGGGAAAAAAGAGAGAGAGAGAGGTGATGCACAGGCAGTACAGTCAAACCTTAATGAATGCTGAATTTCCACTGACTTGTGCCAGCTTGTTTCTTGTGCCAGAAAAATGGCAGAAGATGATGTACAACACAATTAGTGCCTAGCTAGTGGAAGAAAAGAGAGATTAAAAGAAAATTTAGGGAAAGAGTAACCTGTTTCTTATTTTGCACGAGAACCTAGGTCTTGTAGCCACATAAAAAGTCACTTAAAATTCTGGAATCATTGTCTGCTACTGCCAATAACAGGGCTGCTACCGACATTTCTGCAGCCAGAGTCTGTGCTGTGAGAGGCAGGACACTGACATCCTGCCATCATAGCCTAAGTGAAACTTAGGGTGAGTCTGTCTCCTCTGAAAGGAAAACTCCCCAAAGAATATTTGGAGCTCAGCATTGTGGCTTCTCCATGATCTACATTGCCCTTTTCTGGGTTCAGTCAGCTGTATGAGGCAAAAATGAACAATTCATAGGTCGAGTAAAACCCTCTTGAAAGAGATGAATAAAACAACTGCTCTTTGTTCAAGTTCACTGTAAGGAACTGCACAAGGGGCCTTATACCAAAACATGCCACGTTACCACTCTAAACAAACGTGTGCCCTGTGAGATCCCACTCAGGAATTCGAACTGTCTGGGTGGAGGGCTTGTATAGATGGAGTTTCTGTGAGTATTCTTGTGGATGTGTGTGGGTGGGACAGAGAGAAAGAAAAAGGGAGAGGGAAAGAGAAAGGCAGGGGGAGGAAGCAAGAATGGATATGTTACCTTTTTTTTCTATTTTTTAAGCAGATGTGAGCTTGTTTTGGTTGTGCTCCAAGCAGGCACAACTTGTTATGCCCACGCTATCAGCAAAGGCTTAGTAGCTCAGGCTTACTAACCATGGCTACACTGTTTATGGTTTGGAGCTGGCTCATACCCATCCAGAGTAAAGGCTGACAACAGTGCAGTTAAAACCATAAGAGACCTAAAAAACAATTCCAGACACAGGCAGAATAAACAAGTTGTGTCTCTTCAGAAAATGCAAAAAGGTCTTAGAGTTTCAGCAGGGCATTGTCCATAAAATTTTAATCTTAGCACTGAGCTATGGGAATTTATCTTGCAGTTCTTGTCCTTCAATCCAGTAACTTAGCTCCGAATACATCCTGGCAAAGGTTCTTAATTCTGAAACTGGAGCACACTCTTCAGTTATCTGCTCCATAAGTGAGCTAATCCTTATTATTAACTGGTTTTGTTGACTTCAGCTTTCAGCCATGAGATGGTGTTTGTCTCATTTTTCTGTTCTCTGACATTTCATCCATATTGTGTGACATTGGCTGAATCCAGCTGATGTGGATCAAATCAAATACTGATATAACTATAAAAAATAATTTAAAAAAAAATCAATTGTTTCAGGCCTCAAACTTGGATATGTCCAAGGCTAAAATGAAAATCTGAAACAAATCTTAGCTTTCTTCTGATAGTGTATGTGAAGTATTTCAGCACCTATGTCACATCTGCACCAGCTGAAGTAGCAAAATTGTGATGTTTCTCTATCTCCCCAAGAACAAAGAAGGAATATAGTCAGGAAGCTCAGTTGGCCTTAGAGAAACATCTTGGATCTGAGCTCTGCTTTGACAATTTCTTCATTTTGTAAGAAACATTCAGTGAAGAAAATTCATGACAAGTTCTTAGAGCAGAAACAAAAAACCTAGATCTCGCCCCTCCTGGGTAAAGGACCTAAGGCTCTGAAGCCTAGGATCACATCTTCTTTTCCACTGGGTGGAACTCAAAGACATTTTTCATTTCTCTGGTGCTGATAAATTACTGGCAGTTGCAGCTCCAACAGGTGACAGATGTTCAGACAACACAGCTAAAAGACCACTGATTTCAAGTTTGTCAGTCAGCTCCTATTCTTAAAAAGACATTGCTGCCACACATAATGAAGAGAGGAGACATCCCTCTTAAAATGTTGAGTGCCTAAGTTACAGAGCAGAGCTGGAATTACCATCAGCACTGGTTAAGTGAAGGCAAGCCAAAACCTTAGAGCATGCTGACTGTAACTCCTAGTGCTACCTTCCCCTGATCACGCATAGAGCAGGAATCTGACATGACTCCGTCCAAAAATTTCATAAATACTGCACAAGATAAAGGGATGGCAACTTTCAATGCTGTGATGTTCACTTATAGATGCAAGCTCTCAAGAAAGATGTGTTGCATTCGTTCTGAAAATATCTGTCGTTTCAAGGACAAACACTACAGGTCTTTTCATGTCTTGATATGTCTTATGAATGTGTCTGAACTCTACACTGCAACAATCTTCTTCAAGGAAAAAAAGGATAGTAATTCTGTATCTTGTGCTTTGAAAATTTGAGCCTAAATAATTCAATGAGAGGTTTGGGGTGTCTTTTTCCCTTCATTTTAATAGGGATAGGATTTAATTCTTCATATACATCTCTTCTCCATGTCTCACAGCATAATGGTCAAACCTGGCAATGTTTTTAGTCAGTGGTGGAGAGCATGTCTATATGTTTCCCACATAATGAGGAGTGTTACATTGGGCTAACAAGCAGAGCTGACTGAAAGCTGGTTGCTTCCTGCTGAAGCATGAAGGATATGCTGTGTGTTACGCCATTGTTCAGGCACACTGGTTCCACAACAGAAGTATTACCTCTACATTACAAGGTAACAGTGATAATAGCAAATTTCTTTTTCATAATCTAGTGGCATACATAGCTGTAGATAAGGTATTTAAAGGGAAACAAAGAAGCAGACAAAGCTGCAGATGTGGGCTTGAAGCTGCAAACCCATTAATTTCCTTTCTAAGACAAACTTTCAGTTAAGAAGCCACTGAAACCTTAAATCAACAATGTAACTTTTTAGCATATATCTTATTCTGTATCTAAAGTACAATATGTCATATGCAACATATATTACAATAACATACTACAGTATATGTGAGTACAGTATATAACATACTACTGTATATTATTTTACATTTTCTATTACAGGTTGTACATATTGTATAGATGTGCATATATAAATAATTGTATATTTAAATATAAAATCAAGTTTACATCCTAATTTAAGAAAAGTTGTAAAGATAAATGCACTCAGTATAGACGAACAATCTCACCTCCCCTCCCCTTCAAATACATGTCTCTGGCATGTAGAGGTACTATAGCAAAACACTGAGGCAGTTTGACTTTACAAAGTGAAGTGTTAAAGTGCTTTCAGAAGCCATTAGCATACTGCACTGCAGCAGCTTTGATTTCTACTCACAAGAGATAAGAAGTTCACTTGTCCCTGTTTGAGACAAATTCAGAGGAGAATATCCCCTGATGGAAAGCAGGTTGTAGTTACCCCTCCCCTCACCAAGTTCGGGAAAAAAATTTCCTCGGAGGAAAGTGAAGAGGAAAAAAACTATTTATTTAACAAACACACAGGAAAAGAATAATAATGCTAAATAATAAAATCTCTCACTGTGGAGAGAGAAACCTGGGAAAAAGTTTAGAGTCCATCTGGGTATGGTCTCTCTCCTTCCCGGAGCGTTGGGGGACCCCCTTTTGGGCCAATGAGAAGCCTCTCAGTGAGGGTTCGATGTTCTGATCAAGTCCAGAAGAGGGGAAAAAAAAGAAGAAACCCAAAGTCCCGGAAAAAACTCGGTCTCTCTTCTCCCGAAGAAAACAGAGCTGAGAGCTGGCTGGAAAAAGCCAAGAAGGTGCTTCCTCCTCCCTCTCTCTCTGCCCAAACAGCTATCACTCCCCAACAGCAGCAGAACAACAAAGAGAAGTAGTGACCTTGAAACACGTAACTGCTTGGCTTTTTTTTCTTCTCTCCCCTCTCAGGCTCAGTTTAAAGACACAGAAAGGCATAAAATTCATTTTCTGGGCATAAAGCAGACGATATAGGATACACTGTAAAGTCACTCCAAGACATCACTTAATCAGTGCAGCTAGACTCAGTTTACCAACTTCTTTTAATACTTTGACATCTTTATTGGAAACTGCACTGTGAACCTTCAAAATCAATCATCACAACTTCTGCTGCCAATTAGGAT
Source organism: Vireo altiloquus (assembly GCA_013396875.1). NCBI lineage: Eukaryota > Metazoa > Chordata > Aves > Passeriformes > Vireonidae > Vireo > Vireo altiloquus. The sequence continues at coordinate 192,765 of VZRF01015391.1, read as the reverse complement.
TAAGGAAATTAAACCCAGGAGACACACTAGTTGTACATACAAAGCTGATGCCCATGGGGGTGATTGTTTCACCTACTAGAGCATGCCAGAAACATCTCTTAAGGCTTTAAATCATCACCACAATGGAAAAAAACCCCAGTTCTATAAAGTGGCAGTATGAGATACTTTGATATCTGCTGTAGGCCTCTGCAATTTTCAGTTAGAAAGCTCTGACTTTAGCATTGCTGCATCAGTAAAGCCCATACCAGATATATTGCCTAAGCTGTGGCACCTATTTGTTAAACAAAAATAAACAAAAAGAGATCGTCAGTCAACTCCAGATAACTCTCTTCTCACTCAAGTTCTCCAGAGTTTAAATTCCAGATGTCTAAATTAGCAAGTAGAGGATCCCTTTGGCTTGTCACTGAAAACACTTATTACTGCATTTGCTGACTTCCACTGTTCACCCAGCTGCCCAGGTTCCCCTAGGATAACAATGCCTGCCATGGATAATAGTTTAGCCTTTGGGGAATAGAAAAAGAAATATGAATTTTCGGGAAGATGGGGTTCTTTTTAGTTCTGTTAGTTTCAAGGCCTCTACAGAATGAGTCGGGCAGGTTTGTAAACATTTTAAGTATCATTTATATTTTCAAATGGTTTCTGTCTTTGCAATTGTCAGGGAAAATATTTATTGAAGGGTTCAGCTTTGGCCTCACTTTGTTTCTATCAAAGGCAATGGTTTCAATGTTTTCAGTGGCAGCAGATAGTTGACATCATACCTTTGGGAAATCCCGCCAGTGATGTCTCCTGGGTTTGAAGACGATGCATGATGTAAAGTTTCATGGGTTTGGGAGGTGGTGATGCTTGTTTCAGTTTTGTTTGGTTTTACTTATTTCAGGGTGTAAAGAGCAACATGTTGCAGAAAAAGGATGGACTAATTATATTCTCATATCTGTTTTTACTAGAAGGGATAATTATAAGACTAATCCAGGAAAAAAGAAAAAAGATCTGCACATAACAAAAAAACCCCTAAAGAATGCATTCAAGAGTGCTGTAAAGAAAAAAAGGTTTGTAAATAGAGCCATATCTAACATGCCAAAATTATTATAAATATATCTCATTAGAATATACCATGCCTGCATGCATATACAGGCTTTTTTCTGTTTAGAGTTTTTTAATAGTGACAAAATTTCACTAAGAAATGCTTTTTCAGCACAATAACTGTATACTGTTTACTAGAGAACCACGCATTCCTGCAGTAATGGTTTTCAATGATGATTCTAAAGCAGCACTCTGGAAATTTATTTTTTTAAAAATAAGTGTTTAGAAGCTGTAATATATAAACTCAATAAAATTATCCATTACCTTTATTTCCTGGGTTTCCTTAACTGTTCTTTGAGTGCTACGACTAGACTTTGATATATCAACAAACATAATTTATGACTTAATTTGTGTCTGGTTATGTTTACTTACAGGTTAATATGTTTACTTACTACCTTATCTAGCAGTTGATTTAGGATTTCCCGTTTAAATTACCCTGGCTATTTAGAGGCCTTATTTGACTACGTTTCCCATTGCATTGTCTTTTTCTTCCTGTCAGCTGAATCAATAATTTATTGATATATTTATCATTAAATACACACGAAAACTGATAAGCACAGTTAGCCCAGGAAAACATACACGAGGAAAACGGAAATACTTATTATATATTTACAATACTTCCTTGCTATAAAATAGCCAGTAAACTAATCTTTACATCCCCAGTACAGCCTTACAAAAGACTGATTCATATTTAACATCTAACAGCAGATTCTTACCCAGAAGCAGATGCAGCCTCAGTGTAAAGGAAGGAAGAGACAAATTTCATTGCTGAAAACTCAGGAGCTATGAGCCAGACCACCGCAGCTACAGTTTGTGTTCTTTAGCATTCTCTATACTTTTTTAGTTTGAGTAAGATGAACTGATTGCAGAAAACATCTGAGCAAAGACTGAAGAGAGCTAGTAACAGGGGCTGCAGAGAAACTGCTAGTTTCGTTTAGCTGGTCCAGAATTTCAACAGAACATTAGGAGCACTGACTTGAGCTGTTCAAAGTGTCATTAAATGACAAGCTCAGAAACCTTGTTCCTGTGTTGTAGCAGAATTTTGTCATTAGTCAAGGTGGACTCTTCACATTTCAATTAAGATGAACTTTATATAGCGTATAAACCAAAAAAAAAACTTCTTACATTTTAGGAACGTAAATAAATGTATATGTACCACGTTTAGAAAAATTTTTAACAACTATTAAATTTTAGCTGATCTAATTTGGCTATTTCTAGTAATAGTCCCTACAGTTAAATTCTTACTGATTATTGACAGCAGGGTTTAATGCTGTGGGACAGAAAAACCTCATTAGTTTGATTTTTTTTTTCTTATTGTATGTTAACAGAGAACCTATCACTAACCTAAACTTGTCTTAAAATTGATTAATTTTAAAGTTTAAAAAACCCTTTTCCCTGTTTCTGTCAATCATATGTAGTATTTCAGAGAACTGTGATGGAAATGCTTCTCTATACTATCAGAAAAATAATAATCTAGATTTATGAATCACTTTCTTATATTTATGTGGGTTTTACAATTTCGAAGGGTGATTCAGAACCCTAGCAGGATGAAGTATGTCCTATAGCCACTCAAGTCTCTCCATAAACGAAGGAGGATGCTCAGGGACGCTGGTTTCCTGTGTATACACAGCTAGTTCTGGCTGTAGCTAGGCTACCAGGAGAACACTTAGGGAGCCCTTAGCTGCTCATTTCCACCTCCACCATACATTTCCACCTCCCCGGTTCGGCCAGTGTAACTTGTCTGGTTGCTCCCCAACCTGTGTTGAAAGGAGCCAGGCCCACTCACTTTCAATGACAGGTCTTTGCAGGTCCATTTTGGCTTGCCCAAACTGAGATAGAGAGTGACTTTTTGAAAGACTGGGTCAGCAGCATTGAGGGCAGCAGTTTTCAGAGCATTTTTATGGTCAAGGGGGTGGAGGGGTCCCTTGACCTAGCAAAACTGCCACTGAAATGGAGCAGCACTGCAGGTGCCTTGTCTGACAGCGAGAAGGCAGGACAAGTGCTGTACTCCAAGTGCAGCCAGTTCCAGCAGGAGCTAAATGAGATCTATTGCCCCAGCTGCAGATTACTGCCCTTCCTCATTAGCTGGGGTCAGCATTTCCCCAAACCCCACACTGTATCTGTGATTGCTCTTAGCCTCAAAGTGGTTTGATTAATTAAATACCTCCAAATAGTTGTGTTTCTAACCCAACCCACTTTGATAAGTAGTGAACTAGGGTGTGGCCACATAAATTGGTATATTGATAGACCTGACAGGGGTCTCTGGTTCCACCTGGTTTAGTGGTGGGTGAGGCAACACCTGAGACCTTTGTTAAAGCCTTCTGAAGAGCAGTCATTTCTTCTTCTGCCTGTTTGATGTAAACCCCAATATAAAAATCATTTCAGGGTGCTTCTCTTTTCTAATTTTTTTAGTTACTTCATTCTAGAAGTACTTAGACATGCTAGGAATAAATGTGGAAAACAGTGTATTCCAGGTAAATTTCCCGCATTCATAAACCAAATATGAACATCACACTGGAAACATGAGTGTATACTTACAGGAAGGGCTGACATAAAACTAAAGACAGAGTTCTGAAGACTGCAAGGGCTACTGCAAGTAGAATTTCACAACAGAAGGTATAAGATGGTAGAATCACTTCTCTGGAATTCTTGAGTAACCAAAATCAGACTCTTTCCCTGTCCACGTAGATTAATTCAAGGTTTGCTACTTTTAATACTACTTTATCTCAAAAGGTGGAATCTTTCTTGGCCCAGCTTTTGTACACAAGGAAAACAGAAGGTAAGACCTTAGTCAAGGGAGAGAAAAAACATTGTGGTAATGTTATTTGTCTCAGCTTGGTGCCTGTATCAGTATTTAGAATGCCTTGGCTGATGGTGTTGCTGAAGCTGAGACAAATGAAGGCCTTTGCTCTTACTCCAGCAAATCATGCAAAACAATGAGATTGTATAAAATAGGCCATAAATTGCCTCATGGAATTATGTGATAGAGTAAGAGAGCTTGAATGGCAGACAGTTGCCTTATTTGACAATGGGCTGGATAACCATGTGGTGTGCTTCTCTCTTCAGTATGCAATTGACTCTCCAGGATGTGTTTCTGCTGTACTGCTGCGTCAAGGCCTAGCAGACTTGTTAGTCAGTGAACTCTGAGTCTCTGAAGAAATTCCATCTGAATGTAAAAAAACCACTTATGAAGAGGGTGGTCAGACACTGGGAGGGGTTGCAAAGGGAGGCCATGGAGTCTCCACCCTTGAAGATATCCAAAATGCGATTGGACACAGCTCTAAGCCACCTGCAGTATCTGGCCCCGCTTTCAACAGAGGGTTGGACTAGACAATCTGCAGAGGTTCCTTCCCACTTCCATCATTCTATGATCTTAAAAGTTCTGTGAGTCTGTGATCTTGAATGTTAACAGCTCATCAGCTGATCATAGCATGAAAAAGTCCAAATTAGTCCAAGTTCTCTGGTGTATATGTTAGTCCACTTCTACTCCAACCTTCATTGCTCTGATTCCTCTTGACTTGTATGGAAACTGTGTATACCAGATGCTCTGTTTCTGCAAATAATCACGAGAAATAAATGGCAAAAAAAAAATTACATTTCCAAATTTAATAGCCTTTCTAATAATGTGTGGAAATGATTGCACTTTTGTTGATTAGCATAGTAGAAAAGTTGGCTTTGTTTTCTGTTTTTTAGTAGCTAGCTAGTAAATATCTGTTTTCTGCTATTCCCTGCAGTATTTGGGCAGAGGACTATTGAATGAAAGTTCAAGAGGTTTAAAGTGTGGCTGTAGTGCTTCAAGGTGGTAGAGATGTCCCCAAAACAGTGGTAGAAGCAGCTTTGCTGAGTACTATGGCATGTTCCAAAAGCTTGATAACTTGAAAAACATCATAATAGTAGTATGGAGTGCTTGAACATTTTTCTTATTTGAAGATAAAACATAAAGCTGTTCTGAAATTTGTTTTAAATGGTTTATGGGAGTTTCTTCCCACCAATTGAAATGCATGACAGGTTTCTTTTCAAAGGTAACTGTCATAGATTATTTTTGCTTACAAAAAAGTAACAGAAATTTCTACACAGCACCAGACATTGATAATGATAATAAAATAGTTATGACACTTCAGAGTGCCTATGTTTGAAAGGGTGGAATGAGAAGTGTGTTGAGACTGCTTAGTTCATATATCCGCAACTCCTTATCATCACCATTTGGAATTATTTGCCTACAGCCGCATACTCATTTACAAGGAACTGATGACAATAATGTCTCTTTTGACAGTTCTCCAAGGCTTTATTTCAGGGTGGCTCTGTAGTGCAAGGAGCATCCCTTGGACACAAAATGCAATGTAGGGCTACGTTACTTTCATCTGTGTCCTTGCTAAATGTTATAGAAAAGTGGCAGTGTGTTACAGCTGCGTCCTCTAATTACTTATAAATAGAAACAGTTGTGAAGTTAAACCATAAACTAATTTCTATGACAACCAAAAATACAGTCAAAACATGGCTTTTCTAGCGCAGCCTACATCTGTGGTACAGAAGTTTTCACCACATATTGCAAAGGAGCATTTTTGTCTTTTTCCTCTGAAAACCTACAGATAAATGTTTCTCTTGTTAGTATCAGAGCTTTTCGGACAAGAGGCATCTTTCAACATCAGCGGGTCAGGTATGATGGGAAAAGACAACAGCTGCAGAAAGAAAAAACTACCAGATAATTCCCATGCTTCTTAACTGAAAGCTGTAGCAGCAGGCCAGCCAGCCTGAACATAAACTCTGTTACAGAAAAAGCATCACACAGACACAGAGGGATTAGTGTATGGGTAGTACAAAAACTTGCTGCTATTCTCACGTTTCCAGGAATTTCACCTACAGCCTGCCACTGTCCAGAGATTCGACAGGACCTGCAGCAACAGAAAGCGAATGGAATAAATTTGTATTGACACAGAAAATACTGAGGGAGTGAAGAAAGAGACCAACTGGACACTTCTACCCATCAGCAACTATCCTGAATCATTTCACCCTGAGGTGCAATGTTTCCATTGAACCTGAAATTGAGGAAAAAGGGCATCTGCAAATAAGTTTTGGGCTCTACCAGGTCTTTCTCTTGCTATCTCACTTCTAAAATTTTGCTTTTCCTTCATACTGCTCATTAGTTGTAGATAACTATAAATTAAATGTCAACAGGATTGCTTCTCTCCTTCCCATAAATCCAGGGAAAACTACCTCTTCAAGTCTACTGGACTTCCTCTCTGCCTGTTACTAGGCTCCTACTGCTCTCATGGAATTGTTGTTGCTGTCTTCTAGCTACAAATTTAAAGAAACTGGAGTGACTGTGGAAATAGGGTGGAGACAGTTTTAGAATTGAGCTTATGAATATGCAAGATGGCTAGAAAGATGATGGAATCTGAGTTTGCAGAGACATTCTGAACTTGACAAAGTCTTCCGCTGCCTGCTCTAACTGAGCAGAGCATTTTATTTGATGACCTTCTGAGATTCCTCTCAACCTGAATTATCCTGCAAGTCTAAAAGTAGGGAGACAAGATAGAAGAGCAATATAATCAAATGAGGAAGGTAGCCATAGAACTAATAAAAAATTCTAATTCCCCCCACCCCAGTTATTTTTGTTTGGAATGAGATGTGGGACTAAAACAAACTTTTTGGATGGCATAGGAATAAATCATGGCAGTTGTGCACAATTCTCCTGTGGATGATATTTCATCTGTATTAACAGACACCTAGCTCTGTTTTCTCTTTCTAGATGGATGGTCCATAGCGAAGCTGTAGGGGATTGCTCCCATCATCCATTAATGATTAAGGACACCTGAGAAAAATGCTGGAGAACAGGTAGAAAAAGAAACGGGGAAAAGTTAAGTTACAGAGTAATTCCAAACTGTTTCTTTCCTATGTTACTCAGTACGTAGGTAATATACTATATAACGTGGGCCTGAATCTCTGATTAACACAGGCATCTCCTCCTAAAGGCCGTGTTTCCAGTCTTTCCATGTGGAACGATACCACTTTGTACAAACTATTTAAATATACATGAATAGCATGTAAACAAGTGGGTGTGACTCCCTAATCTGGTGGTTTATGCACGTAACTGGGAGCAAACCCAGCTGAGTTCCTGCCCCAGTGAATTATTAGCACAAATTACTTAATTAGTACAAATTGCTTAAGCTCAACAGAGCTGTTGAAACTGTATCAACAGTAGAATCTAACCTCTCCTACTTCAGAGATACTGTAGTTTGTTGTCAAAATAACATTGTGGGAGAGCAAGAGGTATGAGTTCAAATGCCCCCAGGTAAAGAGGGAAAACAAGGCCTATGGCTGCCATAAGGATGTGTGCATCCTAACCACAGCTCTAGGCTAAAAGGCAGGTGGCCAACCCCTCGGGAAATTGTTCTGCTTCTTCTGCAGGTACTTGAGAGGCATCGCTTAGTTTCAAGCTGTTAACACGTCAATTACTTTTATTTTTCTCATTAAAACTAAAAGAAAAAAAAGGTCGATGACATTTGAACATCAAATGAAGAATTGATTACCCCACCTTGCAATGGAGTGCTTCTCTCAGCGGCACTGGTTTGTCTTGCTGGTGATTTTTCAGGGCAATGTAATGAGAAAATCTGATACAACAGCATGCTTGCATCTGGAGGATGAATAGATTTACACGGCAAAACAACCTCCCCGGTTTGAAAAAGGGAGAACAGTAGCGATGGAGAAAGACTGCGGCGGATGTCAGTCGAGGAGGGGAAACCGGAATCTAGTGAAAGGAGAAAACGAAGGTAAACTTAAACATGCCGAAATAATGCACCTGTACAAGGACCACTGCAGAGGTTTGCGAGCGGATGCCGTTCGCCGCTCACCGCACGCAACTTGCCCGACGCGCCCAGACCTCCGGTGCGCCTTCCCGACGGCTGATGGAGAATCCCGGGCCCGTGATTAGCCGCCGCCGCCGGGGCGGGGGGCGCGGCGCNGGCACCAGCCACGCCGGTGTCGCCGCCGCTGCCGCCACCGCCGGGCGGATCCCGCGCTTCTGCCGGAGCTTCTTTCGGTCGCTTTACTTTGGCGGCCCGGAGCAGGGACATTATGCCGAAGAGAAAGGTGAGGCGCCCCGGGTGTGCGGCGGGTCCTGCCTCCCCGGGTGGGGGCGGGGGGGCCGAGCGGCG
>VZRF01015391.1:145863-184387 GCA_013396875.1 Vireo altiloquus | reverse complement strand
CCCCCCTCCCCCGCCGCTCCCCGCCGCCTGTTTACTTTCCCGGTGCCGCGCGGGGCGGCGTCGCCCCCATCCCCGGGGGATGAAGTCGCTATCACAACTCCAGCCCCCACCTTCCTCCTCCTCCCCCTCCGCCGCCGGGGAGAAGCGCTGCAGCAGCTGCGGCTTCGCCCCTGGCCCCCGCGGGAGGAGTTTCCTGCTCGCAAACTCCGGCGCCGCGGCGGCGAGGAGGCAGCCCCCACCCGGGGCGCCCGGATCCCGCCGCCGCCGCTTCCCGCCGCGCCGGAGCGATGGCTCCGAGGTAAAAGGGAGGAGGGGAGAGGCAAGCCATGTTTAAAACAAACTACACCCTTCTCCTCGCCTCCCGCGGCAGACCCGTATGTACCAACTCCGGCGCCCATCCGGGCAGGGCCCCCGGGGGCGGGGGGCGGCGCCTCCCGCGGGAGCGCCGGGGGAGCCGTGCGGGGCTGACGGGCTCCCGCCGCCGTCCGGGTCCTGCTCTCCGGGCACCTCGGGGCGGGCAGCCTCCTCCTCCCCGGCAGGGAGCCGGTGGTGAGACCGCCTTCCCCCAGGGAGAGAAACTTGGGCGGCCCTTGAGCGGCCGGGCTCGGTGGTGTGGGGGTTTTTCTGTCGCTCTCGTTCCCGCTGGAAGCGGAGCCTTGGCTGCGCGGCCGCCGGGAGCGCTCCGGCGCTGGCAGAAGGAGGGCTGAGCCTGGAGGGTGGCAGCCGGCCCCCTCCCGCCCCTGCAGGGCCCCGGGGGTGGGCGGCCGAAGGAGGCCGTGCTGCTGGAGAGCCTCGTCGAGAACTTGCTGCCTGCCTTCCGCAGGCGCTAACAGAGTGTAACGAGACACTTGACACTAATACATGCGATGACAAAAAAAAAAATGATAGCTGCAGTCCTTTAATTTTAACTAGGTCAACCGAGGCAAGGCAATTTGTGTTTTTCCCAAATGTCACCTGTGATCTCCTAATACACCATCTCTGGGTTGGGACTGAAATATTTTTTTAAATAAAGTTATAGGTAGATGATGCCTTCCAGGTAATTTGGTGTTTACTTGTTGTCCTTTGCTTATTCCTTATGGGAGGTATCAAAATGTCAAATTGTCAAGTATGCTGCTGAATTATTTAATTTGTAGTTGAGGGCCTGATTCTGGTTCTGAAAATGGATGCAACTGCGGGGTTGATTGGAATAACTGGGCTTGAAGTCAATGAATGTTTGGCCCTTTTTCCTCTTCTGTCATTGCACCCTCACATGCTTCTGTGCTTTTAGTACTCTTGCTTGTCACCACGAGAAACTTGAAAATGATCTTCATAGGACCCCTCCAGTTTTTGAAACCTCGTGAACTTCATACCCTGTTTACTTTGCCCTTCTGCATTCTTACGCTAGAGATGTTTCAGGCTGTCTTTCCTGAGTGTGGGTAGAGTTAAAGATACTCCCGTAGGTTTTTATGGTGTTTTGAAATGTTTATCAAGGAAAACTACCTTTGAGTAGTTAGTCCATAAGAACATGTCTCCTTTCTAGATTATTTTTAAAAAGTGATAAAAATGTTGCGTATGGGATGAGAGCAATGGAGATGAATTTTAATGGCATGGTAAATTTTATTTTGGTTAGCATTGTATGTGTAAAGATTTACATTTAAAGATTATGTACAAAGTGTGGGTTTTAGGAATCACTAGTTCCAGGAAAAGCATATGATTAATGGCTTTGCTTTTTAAGAAAAGTGTAATTGTAGTATTTTACCATAGTCAATTTTATTCCAGAATAACATCCACGGAGTGAGAAGCTGGTGATGCAGCAGTAACTGAATAGTTACACCACCCAGTTTTGACACGGAGACAAAACCATCACATGCAACTAATAGTCAACTCTTCTCTTAAAATTTCTAACTTGTAAAAAGGCTTCTAACACAGAAAATTTTGTGAGGAAATAAACATCAAATGTCAAAATGGGAAATTCTTAGAGTTATAAGGGCAGGTAAATAAATAATATTGCAGAAAGGGCTTAAATATACCTGTATCTATTTTTGTGTATCTGTAGTTGTCTAAACTGGCTGGTTCTATTTTGTTTGCTTTTCTTTTCATCTCTGATGTTTTTCATCTCTATGTAAACTCAAGTCACTTGCTAAGTCCCTGGCCTTATGTTCATTATGAATATTACGAACAAGAAAGTGTAAGCTGCCTCCCCTTCTCTAGAGGGCTGTGGCATGAGATATCATTACTCATTGCTTGAGGGTCACAGAGAGAAGGAAGAACTTACTCTGTGTTGAGATGGTGTTAAATATTGTGCTAAAGTGAAAAGGGGTTGAACTCTTGACTGCTCCTGTCAGAGTTCTGTACCCTTCATCTGTTGTAATAACATGTTGTGGTGTGAACATGGCCTTTCTCAAGAAGAATGGCATGCCAGTGTGGGATAAACCAGAACACTTGTTGTGGTAAGGATAGAAAGAACGCCTTGAAATGGGTTGGGGTGTTTTGCTTTTCACTTGTCTTTGTGGAGTTAGCTCTTGGGTCATATTGAAAAACTCCTTGACCTTGAAACAGCCCCAATAAAAATATCTCAGTGTTACCCATAAAAGGATGAAGAACGATTCTGTACCTAATGACAAGGAGAACTGTTGTATGGTCACATACAAGTGCTTAAGCATACCTCCGGATGAATGACACTTGCCTCCTCAATGTGCATCATGTCTGAGGGACATTAATAGGTCAAGTGGTGACTTGTCCAGTATTGGATGGGGAGTCTGTCATTTAGTTGGGATTGCACTCCAAAACGATCCAACTTGTTCTGTAATCTGAATATCTGAATCTGTGCAATACCACCTGCACCTCACTTGTTTTGAAAATGCTTGGAGTTGAATCAGATGTGAGGCATAAGTGCAACTTAAGTAATCTCCCCGCTTTTATTGTGACATCTTTGAATACTGTTGTTGCTTCAGAGCAAATAAAAAATATTTTGGTCTAATTAGCCATTTCAGTAGGTTATTTGCTGGCTCCTCGTAGTCAGGAATGTAGTTTCTGCAGTACAGTTGATGCTGTGAAGATATACTAGAGACTGTCTGGGACAGGTTCCCATTCTGCTATGCAAATTCACTTTCTTTAAAGTCAAAGGTACTTGGTTATATTTACTGCTGAAAAATAAACCCACTGAATATTTTGCTTGTAGTGATGCTTTAGCAGAAGTCAGAAGGTACCACATTCAATGGTTGTTCTGTGATAGTTACAGGACATTGTAACACGATCATTAGTTACATGATCACATGTTTTTTTTTTTGTGAGACACTTACTGGTTTTCTTTCCAACAGATATCTAATCAATGTATTTTCTAATCTTTGAGGTTAAATGCATGTTCTTACATGTACTAACCTAGAGCTGCTGGATTCTACTTACGCTGTTTTATCTGGACCTAAACCAAGTTCTTTTTGTGAAATTCTTCTGTGTGTTTAAATTTTTATTTCTGAAGCGTCCTGAATATTCAAGGAGCGTATGCACCATATTCATCCACCAGTATAGGAAATGAGGCACAGAAGTAAATTGCTGAGTTGTTGGAATGGTCCCTTTATCTTCAATTCTCAGGTTAAGATGTCTGTCCTGATGTTTTATTCCCCCTAATAAGCACCTCCTGCACTTTTGAGTGGTGCATTTGTTACTTTGCCAAATTTGTCTTCTTGCTTTGTGCTGTGTACATAGAAACTGAGGAACTTGGAAAAGTAAGTGATTCTCCAAAATTTTGTTGGAGCAGCTTGTATGTGAACAGACAATTAACTAATGAAGCTGAGGTTCTGCAGGTGACAGCTCTTTTTTGCTGTAGTTCTGATTGATCTTGCTGTTGCTCTTTGGTCAGTGGAATGAAGCCTAGGTTTTTGCAAAGAGTAGTAGCAGGTGAGTTTTTATTGATGATGCAGCAGTATGAAGTATACTCAAGTGCTGTTCAGCTCCATTTCACATCCCTTTCTATGTCTTGATACTTCAATGGGTCATTCTGCATCAATGTGATGTACTTACGTAACATAGTGGTTTTTATTCTAAGGTTCTCTTAATTTTGAAGCTATTTGGCTGGAGAGAAGCTCCAAAGATGTTGTGGGGACCTGCACCTTCCCAATAAATTGTTTCAACACTGGGATTGGAAGCTCTTTCTCTGTAGCAAAGCCACTCTTAAGTTTATCCTAGAACACAAGGGATCCTCTGTTAGCAGTGAGACATAGAAATGGGGGAGGTTCTGTATTTCATTTCACAGTCTGTAGCTGATCATAGAATAGAAAGGAAAAGGGAGCCAGTACCAGATCCAGATGCCTTGGCTGCTGCCCTCTCCCCACTCCTATTCTGTCCACTTCTTTCTCCAGATTTTTACTTGAACTCGTACCATGCTATCTGCTTTTTCCTTTCCCTCTGACCATGACAATTAAAAGCAAAAGTCAGAGCTCTGAAAAGGTAGTTTCTCTTTCCGCATTTCCTGGTAGATCACTCTTAGATAATTCAATGTGTACTGGAAAACAGGCTAAGCAACAGCAGAAGATGCTGTTCTTTGCATCTGTCACTGACATGCCCCTGACTTAGATAAATTTCTACCTAACATGTCAGCGGAGTCCCCAGGTGGATTCCCACCTTCAGCATGCCTTGCAGGGACAGGTAAAATGATTGCTATGCCAAGATGCACTTTAAATTCAAGCAAGACAAACAGAACAGATGTGCCAGAGCATCTTAAAGGATTGCAGGAGCCTTCTAGTAGAAGGGAGAAGGATGTTTTGCCACTTAGAATTTTAGAAGTTGTGCTGGATTTGTAACTATTGCGGAATTTTAAGTGATGTGTTAAAGTTTAAGTGTTTAAGTGATGTGTTTAAAAGCAATTGAAAACTGCCTAGTTAGCCTCCTTCAAGGAGGCCAACAAAGTCAGTTGACCAGACTGACTCAAAGGGTCTACATCCTTCCTAGAAAAATTAAGCAGAAAAGATCAAAAACTTCTCTGCACATGAAATGCTTAGACATAAAACAATGTAGCTGTGTTGAGTGGCACTGAAGAAAAAACATGCTTGAGCAATGCTGCTATGCTGTGTTGCAGTAAATGAAGTTTACAGGGCTATTAAATACTTGCAGCAAATATTTGTTGGTGGTTTATATTCGAGACCCTTTAACTCAGAGCTAATTATGTCATTTTAGCTATTATTGTTGTTGTTGTTATTGAGTTATAGAGACTAAGTTCATTGACTAAGGATTTAATGATCTAAAACGTTTCTGATTATTTTATGCCAGTCTGTAAAGATCATTGATTAGCAATTGATGGCGATGTATATAAGTTTTCGTCTTAGGCTACACTAAAATACAATTGGACTTAATGAATGGGCAACCTAAAAATGCCTAGGTTTTCACTGAATTGTCAATTAAATTTTTTTTTCATGCTTCTTAGGCACATTAAAGCTTTATATCTGATGAGGTGAAGCTAGTAGTACAGTCTTTGTAAGTCATCACCTCTGACTTCAAAATTAGGTGCATGTAATCTTTCTATATATGGTAGTTCAACACTCAAATATGGGCAATGTTCTTTTGTGTGCTAGAGTATCAATATTGTTAAGTTTAAAAAAATAAAAAAGCCCTGTGTGTAAATGGAATGTAGTTATTTATGTAAGTAGAATACACCTATGTGGTATTTAGTTTAAAGTTGCTTTTCTTCTGTGTTACTTGAAAAACTTCATTTCCTCCACTGTTTTATTCCCAAACAGGTAGCTATGTGTAGGCATGGTGTGTTCCAAGATGTATCATTCCTTTAGAGAAGTTGTATGAAGTTGAATTTTGCTTGACAGGATTGTAACACTGTCTTTTGCCTAGAGTGTAAGTAAACCAGATCCAGAGATTTTTCTTGGAATTTAACACTTGGTAGGATCATCATGGTCACCATCTATTTTCTATTCTTTAAGTGCACTAAACTAGCACTGTGATTTATCCCATGGTCTAGTAGCCGAAAAGTTGCTTCAGTATGCTGGAATTACCTTTCAGGCCATGTCTCTCTTACAGCTTATCTACTGAACAGGTTTGAACATGATTTGGAATTTTTTTTTTTGTCCTGGGTCATTTTACTGATCCAAGTTAGAGATGCTGCACAGTGGCACAATGAATGTGTGGTAACCTATTGGAAAGGAGCAGGCTGGGAGTGTGCAGCTGGCTGCATGCATGAAAGAAGTAAGGTGCTCTTATACCAATTTTATTGTCAGCAAAATCAGCAGTGTGGGACTTCACAGTTTGGACAGCAGTTCAACAGATACTTCAAGGTGGCATATACAGGCCAGAAGCAGAAATTCCAGATGCTTATTCCTGTCCTTATTCTGATGTAACCTGTGAGATACCATATTTGTTTGAGGTAGTTTTTGGCCAGACCTGACTGCTAATCTAGTTTCCCATACCTTGACATGAAGTATTAAAGGTGGAATTGGCAGGAATGATTTGGTGGGGAAGAGCAGAATGCTTCTTAGAAGCAGCCAGGCATTCATCTGTGATTTGATTGTCCCTAACTCAGAGTTTCTAGAGGAGTATTATTTAATTCATTAGAATAATCAGAACAACTCAGTGCTCAAGTTGTGTCCTTGCAACAGTGGAGGGAGGAGGCATTGGGCTTGGTTTTTATTTTGTGGGCTTTTACGTCCTTGGTGTCTTTGGAAGTTACTGGTTTTTGGAGCTACAGCTGCCGTCTTCCAATAGTAAAGAGTGGGTGTTCTTGGTAACAGTGAAAGCTGCAAATACAAAATGCTGTGTTCCTTAAGAATGTTGGAATCTGTCTGCAGAAAAGAATTGTGTATGTTCCCATCAACACCAGCTTTGTTGGGACTGTTGGTATATTTGCTCATCCCACCTAGCTTTCTCCATTGACCTCATGTTACCTGAGCTAGTAGTAGCTTCCATTATTGAAAACAAAGGTCTAAGGACATTTTTACCTCTGCAGTGTTTTGTTCCTCTCAAGCAGAGTTGAGGAGATGTGTCGGTGGTCTATTTGTAGAAGGAAATCATCCTTTACTCTCCTGCATCATTTCTTCTTTATCCCACCTGTGCCTGCTTGGAGACATTTTAATTTATTCTTCTCTTGAAGGTGCATTTTGGTTGCTTGCGAAGCTCTTCGTTCTGGCTGTTGTAGTAGAGCAATACTCCTTTTAACCACGGTGTAATTCTTACCAGGATGTAAGAGATGGGTGTATCTATGGCTTTGTACCAGTTGTGGCTTTGCTACCTGCTGTCATCATCTCAGAGGTTTGATGTTCTGTAGTACCAGTTAGGTGAAACAACAACAAAAAAGGTCCTTCTTCTAGATGATTGTTGTGGTTTTATCACAGTAATGTCCTCTGGCAGAAGAGGAACTAAACACCTCTTTTCAGTCCTTCGAAGTATTTTTGTTTGTCAGAGGTGGCTATTTTAGGGAATTTGTTGTTATAGAAAGTAGTTATCTAAATGTAATTTCTATTTTTAGATAAAATAATTTTTTTTTTTCAGAATTACTATGTGCTAGTTTTACTTTGCAAATCTGATCGGTTCTATTTAAATACAGATTTTGGAACATAATCTTGAAGATTTTAAAAACTGCCTCTATATGTAGACTTGGATGAGTTCAGCAGCTTCATCTCACTTGCAGAACTGTCATCAGCTTTGAAAGTTAGAGAAGTAATATTAGGGACTGGATTTCATCCACCATATTTTTTGAATCTGCCTTTTTGTTTTATGGTAGCAGTAAAATGGTTAAGCAAATATAGAGACAAGAATTTACTCACTACCTAGCTGAATTTTCACATCTGGTTTTCAGGGGAAACTGAACAATTTCAAATGCTCGGTGCTCAGTGCTCCCATGGCTGATCTGTATTTTTTCAAAATGCAGCTGATTATTCACTGTCTGAAAAGGCAGCTGTCTGTCTAATTTTAAATTGCAATGCTATATTTTCTTAAAATCTGAGCCTCTAAAAACTGCTCTTACTTCTTCACTCTGCCATAGGTAGATGTCATATTCAAAAACTGACTACAGGGAAGAGAAACTTGGAAGGAAAAATAAAAGCCAAACCACTTGTGATTTTTTTAAATGTTCTATCAAATATAAATGCATTTCCAATTATATTTTTCAATCTTTGACCCTCTTTTTGGTGGGAAATAGCAAAACCTCAATCTACAATAAAGGAATTTCCTCTTCTGGAAAAGCAATTACTCTGTCTGGTTTTGGTTATCTGGATGTACCCCAGTTTTAACTTGATTTGCTGTCTTGTCTGGAAGAGCATAAACCTCATGGAAGTCACCTGTCTTAAGAATTAAAGAATTTAATAAAATGCATTTTCTGTACCTACTGATTTTATTTATGAGCAGGCTTTCTATATTTTTATTTTCTTGTATATTTATTTGAAAATGCATTGCATGTCAACAAGTCACTCTGTTTGGCTTGAATCTTTAAGTAAGAATGGAAACCTTGATCAGGAAGTGTTTTCCCTGATTTTTCCCAATTAATATGTAATTAGCATATTAATACAAAGGATATTAATGCTTGTCTTTAAATTTAAACCTTTAAGTACCATTCATCTTTTCAGAGCTTTATGATCTTGACATTCTCCCCCAAAGAATTAGAAAATTAAGTATTCTACTCTTAATAGATGTAAGATGGAGGGATTTAAATTCTAGAAATGACATTGTATAATATTGTAATAAGTACTAAAAAAATCTTAAAATATTATGTACTTAAAGAATGAATACCTAAGCAGCATGGGGTTTTGTGTGGTTGGTTTTGTTTGTTTTGGGGTTTTTTTTTTTTTGTGAAGAATATACTTACATGTATAAACAAGAAAACCCAACCTCATATTTCTTGGAAGAGAGCAAGACAGATGTAATTTCGGATAAGCATTTAAAAAATCCAGCCAGCCACTAAACAGTTTTGTGCTGTACTTCCCTCATGGTTCTGGCAGAATTAGTTTGTTTTTTTTTTTTTTTTAGTAGCAGCATGCATAGTTTTTTTCCTCATCCAGGATCGGATGCTTGGTAGAAAAAAGAAATGAAGCTGTGTGGTAGAAAGAATACTTGATTTCTTAAAGCATTTATTAGGGGGAATTAATTTTACTTGCAAAGCTAATTCGCATTGGCTTGGCAGTGAGCACTGTTCTATCCACTGCAAACATATCAAAGAACTAGCTGTAAACAAAGGTTAATGATAAGATGCTGGAGGAGCTAAATGAGGAAACAATAGTTAGAAGGGTGTTGCAGGAGTTGGTTGGTGTTAAATTAGTAGACATGTAGTCTTCTAATACAGAAATAAATAATTAAGAAATAAACAGCATTTTAATTACATTTATGAACTAGCTCAAAATTCAGAGCTGCTCTGAGGACAAATAATTAGAAGGTATAGCTATTAGAAGGTATACTATTCATGGTATTAAATATAGTCTAATGCATAGTTCTACTCAAAAGGAAATGATTAGTAGAAAAATTTTAGGTATAGGGTGCAATAAACCCTGAAAAAGACTTAGTACTTGATACATCTGCTCCTCTTGCAATGTGGGGTTTTTTTTCAAGCTTTTACCTTATTTTGGTTGGTGAAAAAAGTTGTAGGAGGAATTACCAAAATGAATTACATCATGGAAATTGCAGCTGCAAGGGTGAGCCAGGAAATCTATGGGCAAATCGGTGTGCAGGCAGTGTATCAAGATGTGGCTGATCAAACAGCTTGCAAAGAAGGGAGGAAATACTATTCAGAATACTCATGTGCTAGGACAGTTAAGACTTTCTGCCTTTATAATTTCTAGCTTCTTAATGTGGTAGTTAGGATAAAATTTGCATCTGCTTTTTTTTTGTTTGTTTTGTTTTCATATGAGTATGAAAGGACTAATTTCTGTCCCATCAGAGCCAGGGTGTTGAGTTTCGGCTTGTAATAAAATCCTTCAGAGAATGAACCATCTATTTAATTTTATACCGACCTTCTACTGACTGTTACTTCTCATATACTTGTATTCTCATTCTCCAGGGTTTTTAATGTACTCTTTTATAAAAAATCCATTCGTAATAGTCCAAACAAAGTATTTATCCAGAAGCTGGACATTGCAAGTTCAAACGTGTATCTTTGGAACTCTTAAAAGACATCAGTGACTTACTGCTTTGGGTTACTGTACTTTCATTATGTACTGCTTAAATTTCAGGGTTTTGATTAGAAAAAATGAAGCTTTATGTTTCTTTTGTGGTGCACCTCTACTAAGTAGCCTAGCCTTAAGAACAGTAAAAACAGGAAATTGACCTGTATTTTCTATTAAATGTTTACTTAAAACAGTTGTCTGGTTTTGTTTTCAACCTAACAGTTCTGTAATGATGTTGGCATTGCAGATACTGCAGTATTGCCTTGGAGTGTGGAAGCACTGGTTCTTATATATACTTCACAGCTTGTGAAAGAGCTCTGTATACAAATAAGCTCAATGTTAATATTCCTTTAGGGGATTTTTAACATTCTCTACCATCTATTAATATTGGTTTTTTAAATCCAATCAAAATAATTTTCCAGGTTGCTCTTAAAAATAGCTGGGGTAAAAGCAAGTGGGGAAAAAAGCCAATTGCTGATAGACAATCTTATGGTTTGAAAGTTGTGAAGCTGTGACAGATCTTGCCAAGCTTAGCTGCAGATTAATTTGCAATCTTATGCCAATATTTAGCGCTAATTGAGATGTGACACAACGTGTGGTCATCTGAACCTAAAACTTGCTAGTAATTCAGCTGTCAAAAGCATATTTAGAGATAGCCAGTCATCTTCTTTCCTTGTATATACCTCTGTGAGGAAAAAAAAAATCACTGTTTCTGTGTCCTTATTTGCTTTTTTGTTTTATGTTTTGCCTCTTTCAGGCATCCCTACAGTATCAGGCACAGCAGGCCTATAGGGACTACTTTATGAATATAATACTGGCATGTGATGAGTACAGCTGAAGAGTTACTGAGGCTAGAGTGCTGCCCTTGTCAAGTCGTTCAGTGCTTGCATTGGTCTTCGATTTTGCTGCACAAAACTTGGCAGAGTGGATATCCCTGCTCCTGACTAGTTTACAATGTACGGCACAGTATTCAGGGTGCATTTTAATGTGATTGGGGTGTCATGTGTAATAGGGTGAGCCATCGCATGACATCCCGGGGGAGTGTGTGCCAAAGGGAAGGGTTACTCAGTACGTTTTGTTGCTTTGAAACCAAAGGTTCTTCAGTAGTTTGTCACTAGGACAAAAAATGGGGGAAGGGCTCCTGTGGAAGAGTTAAGGCCAAACGCTTTAAGGTTTTGGTGGTATCTACATAAAAGTCCTGTGACTCCAGATAATAGTGCAGACAGTGTCTGCTTGTGGCATGCCAAGTTCTTTGGGAACTATGCTTGGCGCAAATTCATT
Source organism: Vireo altiloquus (assembly GCA_013396875.1). Lineage (NCBI taxonomy): Eukaryota > Metazoa > Chordata > Aves > Passeriformes > Vireonidae > Vireo > Vireo altiloquus. Next base: position 173,036 of record VZRF01015391.1, on the reverse strand, counting down.
TGTGCGTAAATCTCTTTTCCCCAGGGAGAGGAGAAAGTACTGCAAAAACTGGTATGAAGAACCACATCAGCTGGGACTCGTCACAACTCATAGAGGAGAAAATAAGTTTCTGCACCTCTTTTAACAAATACACTGTTAGCCATATCTGACATGCATTTTTTTTGGTGTGTCTATCAGCTGCAATAGATAGAGTAGATGGAGTCCCAGGCTGCCTGCAGCTGTCCCGTGCCACTGCATTCTTCTCTGTTGTACTGACTTAGTTGTTTGTGCAGCTGTGCAGTAAAATGATTCTGCTGGAGAAGGGAAGACTATATATTTATAATTTGTCTATATATTATAATATTTATGCATTTGTTTGAGCAGCAGGCTATTTTTCAGCTGGATCAATTACCTCACTCATGGCATGGCCTCCCATGCAGCTCTGCCAACATACTGGGGAGCCAAGGCCCGGGAGGATGAGCCCAGCTGCCAAACGCCTGGACTTGTAGTGATTGTAGAGAGGAGGGAACAGGTCTGAAATGGAAATGAGAGCGTGTCAGAACCCCTTGCTGCTTGTTCACACCTCTGAAATTATTATTATTCTCCATGTCCCTCCATGGAGAAAAGTTATGTGGCCTTAAGAATTGCTGTTGGATTTTCTAACTTGAGAGGGAATGCTGGGCTAATTAATTATACAAGTTAATTGAAATATGTTATGTAATATATCACAGTAGTTAGTATACAGAGGTTGTGGTTGCATTAAGAGTATTTTAATATAATTTTTTCTCCCTGTGGTTTGCCTCATGAGCAGTTTTTTTTAATCTGTTGTCTAGCAGTAGTATTGGCATCTAAAATCAGACTGCCCTGTCTATCAGAAATGCAGGAGACATCTCTTTCATAAATGCTAGAGAGAATGGAGTAAATTACTGTGCATTAACTGTGCAGTGTTACAGGTGGAGAGTTAGCCCTTGTGCAATTACTGCAAGGCTATTGGCATGTGGCAGTGCCATCTTGGGATAATTTAGCCCTCTCTCAGAGCCTAGGATTCCTGAAAGTGAAGCTGAGTAAAACAGTCTGATTGTGGAGTGTCAAGTCAACTTTAAAAAAAACTTTTAACTTTTAGTTTATGGTGAGTTTTTTAGCTTGGCTTCCAAAGGAAAGGAATCATACCATCTTTCTGTCCCTACCCCTGTGAATCTAAAGTCTCTTGACCACTGCGAGGAAAAGCTTATAAAATCCCAGAGAACTTCCATATAAATAGGTCCTACCCAGGACAGGAAGCATGCTATTCAAGTTCCCTCTTGGGCAAAGGGTGCAACACAGGTTTGTTAGACTTGAGAAAATTTATATGGGAGAAACAGACGTTATGAACTCAACAGAAAAGCTACGCCCAGAGCATGTTCTGTATTGTGAGCTGAAGAGGAAAGTTTAAGAAACAGGACTTGGTTACTGACAGGAATCATAGAATAGCTTGATTTTGTTTTCTTTCTGACTGATGGTGGGAGCATCACAACATCAAGCTGTAGTAACTTCTTAGTAACCAAACCGAAAGATTTTTAGAAATGCAAACCTCACCTGCAGGTGACTGGTGAGGCTGCAATTGCATAGGGAACAGTCAGACTCCATTTTGGATGCCTGACTTGCTATTCTGAGTTGCTCTGCCTGACTTGCTATTCTGAGTTGCTCTACGCTGTGCGATGCTGCTTAACTTCCTGCTGTTTTCAAGCTACTTACATGATCGGTCCTCGGCTTTTTTTAAAGCAGCTGCTCTTGTGGCATGCTTCCTTTCTGTCGGGAGAGCACACAGTAACAAAGCCACGTTTTGTTCCCTGGTGGGGGGATGTCTTTCTGTAAGTGTGTTAAAGCCCCATGCCAGGAGAAGGCACTGGTCAACTGCTGCAAACTAGCCGGTCATTTTGTCTGCTCCAAGCCATAGCTCTCTAACTCCAAGACATTTTGTGTCAAAATCTCTGAGAAAGTTTGAATTAAGATTGAAATGGAAGGACAAGGGAAACGATAACTAGCCTGCTTCTTTATTGATTGAAAAACAAAACAACAACCAAATTGCCTTTTCTGCTTCCTGTTAAATGCCTTTTTTAGATATGCCATTCTTGTAGTTCTTCTGTAACTGCTGCTGCTCATGTTTTATCCAGGAATCGCTTGCTTCTGCGTGGGAAACCCAGATGTTTGCAAAATGTGAAATAATACATCTTGAGTTGTAAACAAAAGAGAAACTTGATTTCACCTGCCCCCCGCCCTGCCTCCTTTAATTTAACTAACCTTTCTCTAGTACCTGTGCAGATTAGTGTTACACTGTTTTGGTCAATTCTTCGATCTTGAGAACAGTTTGTCCCGAGCTTTCCTGTCAATGTCTCAGTATTTTACTGATTTATGCTCTTCTGATGGAGGAGGTGAGATATGATGGAAGGACACTTTTAAAACTTCCAGCTGAGTGAGGGTGAGAGGAAAAAGGAGTAAAGGAGGTAAAGAAATCATTCTTTTCAGTAATGCTGTGTTTTTTTGGTTCATCTCACTGCATCTCATAACAGGTTAGGTTCATGTTGGGGAAAAAATATGTTACATTTCTTTGGGATTTCAAAAGCTATCATAGAGCAAACCTCAGATTTCCAGTTCCTATTGTTGTCCTACCAACAGCTGATTAGATGGAGCTCCCACTGGAACCTGTGGATGCTTTAGTTAATTGCCTAGAGGGACTCTGAGGGATAGTGTGTGATATATGTATGTACCTGGTGCTCAGTCCTCGTGTTCTTGCTTGGTTTTGGTAAAGAGGCTGGCTTGAGTATAGGCCTGCTTGTACATACTAATGCAGATTTATCAGGTTGCTTTAAGTTGTTGCAAATGAAAGAGCAGTCTTCACCATAATCTTTGTTTTGCTGTTGTCTGCATGCTTTTAAGTCTGTAGTAAAAACATTGATTTAATATTTTCTTTCAGTCTCCAGAGGGTGCTGAAGGCAAGGATGCAGCAAAAGTAACTAAACAAGAGGCAAGTATATACATATATATATATTTAATTTGTTTAGGCATGTAATTATTTGACTAGAGATCTGCAGTCATATATATCAGAAGATTATGCATTTCTCTGGCACTTCAGGTGAGCTGTTTTCCGTGGGAATAAAGACAGTAAACCATTTTTGTACCCTATCTGGCTTGATTTTGTCTTGGTGTACTGAGGATGTATACAACTTATTAGTACACCAAAAAAATTTGAGAAAGTTTTAGGGCTTTGACAGACAAACTCTGGTGGATCTTGTGGCAATTGTGTAGTATGTTACTGCCTGGAATTGTTACTCTGTCTCTAGTGAGTTGTCAGAAGAGGGTTAATGCACACACCTCAGCCAGTCTACTTCAAAACTATTCTTAGCTTAAGTGACTGATGGGAGGGTGTCTTGAATTGAGATACCAGACTCTAAACTGGAGCAGCTGACACATTTGTGTGTTTTCTTTGATTGGATTTGTTTAAAGGACACAGTTCATTCTGTCAGAGAAGGCAAGAAGACAGCTGGTGATATCTTGATATCTACAATAAAGTTTGCTCGTTTGTTTTCCACAGCCCTTAATGTGAATTAAAAAAACAGGTAGTGAATTATGAGAATTTGTTTTCTTAGGTTGCCTTCTCTTTTGGAAAGAAAATTTAAATCAGGACCTTGAGAAGAATGAGTGAATGTTTAATTGCTCTGCTTGTAAATCTTTGAGCATATTTGATAAGGAAAGTAGCAAGTAAACTATAGCCAGCTCTATAGTTTACTTGCATGTAAAGAGCACTTTTTCATAAGGTTCCTCAAGCAGGGTCTCAAAGAAACTTACTAGGATGGAAGACCTTTCTGAGAATTTCTAACATATAGACTTATGAAAAGAGAATAGAGGAGTGGAGGTTAATTTTCATAATGGAGGAGACTGTAAGTGGGGTGTTGGAAGGATTTGTGTTTGGGCTTGTGCTGCTGAATATATTTGTTAATGATCTCTAGAAGAGGTACTAAAGAAATGACAAAGTTTGCTGAAATTTACAGAAGTTGTTGGGGTAGTCAGAAGTGAGGCTGAGAAGGCTGTTATGTCACTGATAAATAAGTGATAAAATATCAAAAGAAATTCAATATGGAGAAATGCAAATTAATACACAGGGGGAGGGGAAGACCCAGTGGTGGTCACCAAATGAGCTATTAATCAGGGGAGAGATTATAAAATCACAGTGAATAGTTACTAGAAAATGTCGGTAGTTCTAAACAGAAAGTAAGTAGAACATTGGAAAAAATGCTAGAGGACAGAGTAAGCATCAGCATATCACAAGATTAATTTGTTGTGCTCTCAGATATGGGACTACTAAATGAATCTCTCCTGATAGATGCCATGATAGAATTAAAAGGATACCAAGTACAGTGGGACAAATAGAGGATGTAGAGCAGCTTTTAGAAAAAGATAAACAACCCAAACTAAAAAAACAACCAGCACAGTTTTTCTAGGATTCTTCATCTTTTGTATAATGGAGTAGTGATAAAATAATTAGTAACACAAAGAAAGGCAGTTAGGGAATTACATGAAAGCCATAAACAAGAGGAATCTAATGAAAGTAAGAGGCAAGAATTTTAAAGGAGAGACAGCAGAGGGGGATGGTTTTGCATTTTATTTTCCACAGAGTGCATAGTCCCATTATGGAGCTCATTGACGCAGGATGTTATGAACAGTGAAAGTGTAAATGAGCACTAGGTTATTGGACAGATTTGTCTAGAAAATAACCCTTGGGGACTATTTAAAAACATGATGTGTATACGATATCCAGGTTGGAAAGTTGGCAACTTTAGATTGCCAGAAGCTGGTGCAGCAGGAGAGTGCACAATGTTGTTCTGTCTGCTCCTTTTCATGGACTCGTTCTGTAGATGTTTGCTTGTGGGCCACTGTCAAACAGGCTCTTGAGTGAGCTGCTAGTTTCTGGGTTAGTACAGCTGTTTGGAAGGGACAAAGGTTCCCAGAGCACACGAAAATGTGACCTTTGCTGACTTGGCTCTAGTTCCCTCCTTATAATCTGATAACACAAAATACATGCGAACTCCACCTGAGAATTAAAATTACTTAGCTGTCAAGCATTTTTAAAGAACTTACGGTTTATGCTGACTTTCTTATGGCAAACAAGTAATGGAACAGGAACAGTTGAGAGGTAGGGGAGAGAATTACAATTTATCTAAATCAATGTATTATCCTTTAAAAACTAGATGCTAGCAAATAATTTCAGTTCCTAAATGTTAAGGGATAGAAATAATTGATTAAGAAAGCAGATTTGTAAAAGATGATACACTGAGTTAAGAGTTCTTTGATTACCTGACCAACTGAAATGCATTGTTTATCTTGTTGTAAAATAATGCTAGGCTGCTTCTTTAGCAGTTGATATGCTAAATTGCCAAGAAAATAGGGGTTTACCTCTTTGCTCTTAATGATGCATAAATATTTCATAGCTGAAGATATCTTTAGGTATTTTTTGACTTCTGTTTTGCTGGATGCAGATTTGAACTATTCACTACTGCTTTCCACTAAGAATTCTTGAATTGCTCCAATGAACACAAATCACTGCATTCTTCAGATATTAACAAAAGCTTTTTCCTGTTGCAGGATGTTCAGAGCCATGTTTTTTCAGCTCAACTTAAATTCTTAATATGTAATTAAGAAGTACTTTTGGTTCTCTTTTTAAGCCGAGTTATTTTGGATATTTGTTGCAGTTTAGTTCTCCCTTTATTTTGGCCACAGGTAGAATTCTAGTTTTATGGCATAGACCAGACTTCAACTCAGATTGTTAACCATGCTCTGTAGCTGGGTGAATCTGTTTTAATTAATACACAAAATACTGTGAATGAACTAACAAGCTAACTATTTTTGAGACTTCAGTAATAAATTTAAGACAAAGAGCAGGATGAAATGAAATTTAATAGGGAAAGTGTGTTGAAGTGATAAAAAAGCTGGAGAGAAGCAGAATATCTGGTTCAAGTCTTTCCTTTTGAGATTTGTGTTTAAACAGAAGAAATAATTTCTGCCTCTCATCCTGCAGCTGTCTTTGTGCACCTGGACTCTCAGAGCGAGTGTGTGGAGAACTGAGGAAGTGGAAGGACTTAGTTTCATGTTTTGAAATTTTAGCACACTGATATCCTCTAGAGAAGGATGTTAACTTTATTCAGCTGTTAATCAGATGGTATTTGTACCCACTATTACAAGAAACATCTGCTAGATTCTAAAAACATAATTCTAAGTATGTGTGAAAAGGTTCAGAGTCCTTTGCACAGGTAGTCAAGCTTACTGAATTTGTGAACCTTATATAGAGCAGGAAGGGATTCAGAAGTAGTTGTAAAAGGGTGTCTGTGTGAGGTATTTAGCTGTGAGATTTAGATGTTATAATTCCTGAACAGCTTTTATTTCTAACTTTCACATCACTTTGTCCCTTTAAAATTTTGCGTGTCCAGGGTGATGAAGATGTGAATTGTGTTTGGCAATAGACATGCGTATTTTATGCTATCCTGTGAAATAACTGATACTCTGTTGCTTTGGATACTTTTTCCTGTAAGCCTATAAAAATGTTATTTTTTTCCCCTGTAGCCCACAAGACGATCAGCAAGACTGTCAGCTGTAAGTATGTATAGTACCTTGTGGTATATTCTGTTCTAAGCACATATGGTTTCTCAGACCAAACAGGTTTTTTACATTTTGCTTGATTCAATTTTTATTCTTGCCAAGGGGTATTTAAGAACTCTAGCGATGAAGTTATCTGTGTTTTCTTGGTTTCAGGTTTTCAGGTTGTTCTGACAAAAGACATATTTCCCCACTTCAGGGCAACAGTGTCTGTTAGGTGCAGTATTGACTTTGCCTCATTTTGCAGGGTGATGTTAGTTGTGAAAATGCAGCTACTTTCTGGAAAGGAGAAAGTAGCTGTGTTTCAAGGACTTTGTTTGATGCCACTGCTAGCACTTTGTTTTAGTTCCTCTTCTCTGTTAGAACATAGGTGATGGGCTTTTTTTTAATAGTTACTACTAATCTCCATGTTTTACTCGTAGAATGACCCCCAAATTACTTTCACTTCTAGATGAGTGAACTAATGCAAACAGGTGTGTACAGAGAGGAGCTACATTTCTGCATTAAGGTTTTTCAGACTTTCTGGATGCATACTATTAAGCAGGAAGTAAGGGAAGGTGTGGGGTGTGGGGGGAAGCAGGGTGTGGAGGAGACTGACTGGCTTCTGGTGGTGTGCCTAACATGTTGTGCAACTAAAAATGTTTTATAGAAACCTGCTCCGCCAAAACCTGAACCCAAACCAAGGAAAACAACAAAGGTAAATACTCTTTAGTTACCATCGTTTTAGCCAATAGTAAGCAAGTATATTCCTTCTTCACATTGCAAACAGTTCAATTCACAGCTTTTTTTTTTTTTTTGAGGCATGGGCTCCCCTGCCCTCTCTGCAGCTCCCTGCCCCCCCCTCCCTGGAAAAAACCCACGAATTAGATCATTCTTTTCTTTCTGTTCCACCCCTTCCTGGCCTCATTACTGGCCCAAAGAAAATGTCTTGCCTATTTGATATGCAGACCGTGTTAGTTTGTAGTGAATTGCTAGTTTAAGAAGAATTTTTACCTTTGCTACACCTTTCCTGAAAAGTACGGGCTTGATTGAGTAAACTCTACCTGAGACCTAGCAATTTCTACAAAAGCATTTGAGATTACTCTGTCATTCTGTTTCCTTGTCTAGAGGTGCAGTACTTCATTTTGTACTGAGAAATTCTTATCTGTTCTTGAAGCCTGGCTGTTGCTGAGAATGCACAATTATAATTAAAGGTGAAATTAAATATATTTAAATCGAATGATTTGGGTTTTCTGGGCAAGTTACTGTCAAATTAAAATCTTATTAGTGTTTGAAATACCCTTTCAGGATTTCTGCCTATAAATCATGTACTTAGGAAACTGTAGATTTATTTGTGCTGAAGGGGAATGTTGAATAAGAGCAATTGCTTTATTGGGAAAAAAAGGCCCTCATGCTGGACACTTAGTCTAGCACTCCTCACACTTCACATTTTTCAAGTCCTTTTATTGTCACCTCAGTTGGGCAAGTGCCAGGATACAAAGTCCACATGTGAAAGTAAAACTCTTGACTTTAAAGGCTGTGTGATTTATCAAATAAAATTACCAGTAAAGTCCTGCTGAGTCTATCCTGCTTCCCTCTTTAAAAAGAATATTGATAAAGAAGGGAATGTGGTAGCTTCTATAGCTTCACACACCTGTGGGATGAGCTCAGTGTTACGGACTCAGTTTAAGTCGCATGACAGACATTTGAAGCTTATTTCAGGTGACTCAAATCCTTTATGACGTTACTGCAAGTAACTTTTTAATACAGTAATCTTTTTTTCTCCAAACCCCAACTGGATCACATTTTAAGGAGTATATTAATCTTGGTCTCCTAAACAGCAAGTGTGTACTCTGAACTTGCTAGTAAACAATGGAAAATGGTACAGACTTGAGATAATTTTTATTGCTAAAATCTTGCATGTTATGAATTTACTAAGTCAACTCCTTAGTTTGTTCTTCTGTAGGTAAAGAGTTAGTACTAAGCTCATACAACCAGTAATCTTCCAAATTAAGCACCACAGCTGCTGTGTAACATTGAAGCTAAGGGGTGGAAGGAGTAATTCAGGCTGCCCTGGAACTGGGATTACTGGTGCTCTCACCTCACTGTCCCACTCCTGTATGGGGATCAGTGGGAAAGGTAGTTAATGGAAGAAGGCAGACCTTAATATCCCTGTTCACAGCTATTATTGACATTTTGCATGGAGAATCTGGAGCAAATGATTGCGTGAAAGATATCCAGTGTTTATCCAAAATACTTTAAATACTAATGTAAAATAGTAAATGCAATACCATTTAAATTTTTATCCCATTGCACTTTAAATACTTAACCTATGTCTCTGCTAACCTTTAGATCACAATCATAAATAACTACATAGAGAGAGGATTTATAAAAAAATAGTAGACCTCAACTTAGGAATTGAGAGCAAATCTCAAAATTAAACTTTGGCTGTTAGAATAGTTCCTTCTGATAAATTGTCTGCTTTATGTTGCTGCAGATGGAATTTTATTGATGTTTGCTTCCCTAGTGTGGGAAATTCTTCCATTGACGTGGAATGACCATCACACATGTTATCAAAGTAACAAACGGACAGCCAACGAAAAAGCCTAATTTTTAAAATCTAATATAATATTTTATGTTAATTGAAATTATAGTGATGTAGCTACACAAACAATGTGGTGTTTGTGCTTGGCTGAATAAACTTTCAATATACTGGAATTAGATTTGTTCACACAGATATCCTGTATATACCTCATAGATCAGCTCTACCAAAATAGTCTGATGTGGTTTTGTGTCCTTGAAAAAATTAGCAGAAAAATGAAAGAAGCAGACACCACCATTTTCTAGAAATGTTGGTTTACAGTTTCCAGGCAGCCTTTAGATGGTTTTCTGTTTCAGTCCAGCATATGCAGCTTGCCAAGACTTGCTGTTTAGTTCATGTGAAAGTTTTTTTAATAAAGATGCCGGGTTCTGGCTGCTCATACAACATCTATGGCCGTGTTTTTAATCTTCTGTCAGAAGGAACCTGGAACAAAGGCCAGCAAAGGTGCTAAAGGGAAGAAGGATGAAAAGCAAGAAGCTGCAAAGGAAGGTACTACACCATCTGAAAATGGTGAAAATAAAGCTGAAGAGGTACTTTCCGCACATACCTCCTGCTGATTGAATCAGTGATTTTAATTATTCAGCCTTTCAGACATTGTTAGCATGTTCATAATGTTTCTTTTTATTGCCCATAATGTTATTGCAGATTCGCATCTCGCTCAACTGTTAGTGTTTCAACATCCAGAGGTGCCCCACCCAGCACACTGTCAGTAAAAGGGCAGATTGAAAGAGTGAAAGTTAAGGGTGCGGTAGAGCATTCAGCATGTGTGCAGTGAATAGAAACAGGTGGTAGTGTGGTGCTTTTCAGTGTGAAGGATGGAAGCTGACAGGTAAGGCTTGTATTGCTTTTGAAAAGCTGGGACCGATGAGTTGAGGGAAGTGTGTGACTGTATCTGTTCTGCTTGTGCAAATGTCGCATGGACACAGGTTTGGAACTGAGCTGGTGCAAGTGAGAAATCAAAGGAGTAAGGATAGCTTGGGTATTTAGGTACATAGTAGCAATTCACTGTAGTGATTTAATTTCTTTCTTTCTTCTCCACAGGCTCAGAAAACTGAATCTGTAGGTGACAAGAATGAATGAAATACCATGAAAATTTTGGGTTGATTTTATGTACCTCTTGGACAACTTTTAAAAGATATTTTTATCAAGTATTTTGTAAATGCTAATTTTTTTAGGACTATGATAATTGACATATTAAACTGTATATGAACATTTCCCTTCTCATAACAGTGCTTTTAGAAATTCCCCTTGTTGCCAAGTAATATAAATATCAACTTAATATTGCAAGGTATGTGTAAAATTGGATCAGCATTCCATACACTTGCTTTAAGAAATTATGTCTTGTGCATATGGTGATGTTTCTACTGTGTGTATTTGAATTTTTCATGCAGTTTTTCTAGAGCAATAATCAGTGGTGCTTTTGTACTTAGGTTTTATGTGATTTTAATGAAACATGGATAGATGTGGCCACCTGCTGACTATTTTGGGTTCTTTTAATGGATTAAAATAAAAGGTCTCCTTGCCTGCAAAACTAAAGGCTCCTAATGTTTTCTCTAAATATGAGGAATGCCTTACTCATGTCTTTGACTGTTACAAGGAAGACTAAATGATTTAGTTACAGTTGTTTTGCATGTGGTGTTTGCTTTTTTTGCTGATGTCTGATTGAAAACCACCCATGCAGGAGTAGCAAACTGGGATTTTCAGTGGCCTACAATTTAAGGGACTCACAGATAAATTCTTCATAGATACATTCGTCAGATACACTGTCACAGGGTGAGTAGAGTTGCCATTCTCTGTCAGGATATTGTGTCTACAGTGAGCTATCAGTACAGAACAAATTGCTTGAGTGATAGAGACACACAGTAATTTAAAAGTAGCTCTGTTTCTCCCCCACTCTCTTTTCATTAATGTGCACTGTAGTCTATGGAAACCTTTCTTTCTATCTGTAGCCTCAAATTTAATATAAATAATAATTACTGTTCTGCTGCAGCTGAGGACAGTTGTTAATACATTGAAATTGCTGTTAAACAGTGCTCTATATTTGATACCTGGTAGAAATGGAACAATGAAAGTTGTTTTTGAGGTGATTGTGGTGATGTGGTAGATTAGCTAATGATATTTTAGTGTCCATGTTTCAACTCTGCAGCTCATTCTAAATACCTTTTATGATTTCTCTCTTTCTCTTTTCTCTAGGGGTCCTGGTGTTTCTGTTGTTACTTCTGGGATGGGAGGGGTGAAAGAAAAGATGTTCCCTGTTCTTCAGTAGCATTGATTTGTATTGCTCAAGTGGTAGCCATTATGTCTGAGGATACGTTTTGCTTAAGTCAATAAATAAATGACTGTTGCCTGACCTAGCGTTCTGTTTATTCTTTGGGAAGAAATCTCAAGTTGCCTTTTTTAATTACAACCAAAAAGAAGCCAAGCATGTCTACACTTAAAAATTGAAGCTTGATTGCCAAAACTCTCTCTGCTAGAATAGGAGTTAAGACCTGCATTTATATAAATGTCACTTACACTATTTTGATAGGCTTGCTACACCCACAGAAGAGGAGGCTGTTCTCTGCAGCATGAACTTAGCTTTGTGAGAAAGTTTAAAGTAATTCTCTGCTTTCGGTGATGGAAGGCAGAGAGCTATAACAAAAACTGCAGGCAATGAGAAGGGAAGTCCTTAGTGTTACCCAGTGATTTGTGTTTGGTAATCCTGCACAGTACTTCTGATTTGCTTTCCGATGGATGCTGCTGAAAGTCTGTTAAAAACTATGGTTGTGGGAAGTTGAACCATCTGAACTTTTTCACAGAATCATCAAAGTACTATTTCTAAGCATTTTTTCAATTTATGAGTTTCTCGTTCCTCTGTGTTTGTATATATTCTCTGATCATTATGTGTGGATCACCAAAAGATTAGTTGCCTAATCCTATCCAGACCCTTGAAGCTCTTGAAATGACCCTTTAAACTTAGATTTTAACTTAGGCATGAGCATCAGAAGACACACTTTTCTGGACAGGCTTATTTAAGGAGAGCTCTTTCAATAAATGGCTAAAAGGTGGGCAGAAATTAGGTCCTTAAACTAATTGCACAATATCTTGACCTAGTAATTTGGGCACAAAATTCTTCTGTTGTCTCAACCGGATTAGGAGATTCAGCTCAGTGCCAGAATTCCATTGGAAGGATTTAACAAAAGATCCACTTGGCTAAAGTGCAGTGAAACACACTACCCTGCTGATTCACTTAACATTTCTGATTTTTCAAAAGTGCTTTGTAAATGTCATGCTTACCTATATTTTTTCTCTACGTGTCAAGTTCTCAAAGAAATCTTCAAAGCACTGTATCAAGTTCTAGAACATATTTTTAAAATTAAATTGGTCACACATTCAGACATATGTAGCAAGAGTCTTCGTGGGTGGTGATCTGCAGAGCACCTTCAGGAAGTATGTAAGTATTTTAGTTTTGAAGTGGCAGTTGCAAGTGCCAGGTGTCACATCTCTGCCATAAGGAAACTTGTATCATCAGTATTTAATGACTGACTGCTTCACACTTCAACACAAGGTTTGGAGGGATCCCTGAAAGCAGTGTTTGTTCTTTGTGGGATGTAACAGATGGGTAACTCACGGTACGTTAAAAAAAAACCTGGAAGGTGTCCAGGTTTCAGCCAAGGACAGAGTTAATGTTTTGCAGTAGCTGTGATGGGGCGGAGCCTGCAGCTGTGTGGGCGTCTCTAAGATCCAAATATTATTCAATACCATCTTACCTCATCACCAGGGTCCCAGGGTTGGGGAAAAGGGACTCTGTCTCTTCCAAGGAGAAGCATTGTCCCTTTCCAGTGGTGGGCTTAGGGTTCATGGTTTCCTTGTCTTGGGCTTGTTGAGCATTTTGTGAGTAAATCACCTGGTCTGAGTAGGCTTTTGTCATTAGTATTGTTGCTGTTACTGTTTGCTTTCTTATCTCATTGCTGTTTCCAGTAAATTGTTCTTACCTCAGCCTGTGATTTTCATCTTTTGTGCCTCTGATTTTCAACAACGTCCCTGCAGTGGGAAGGGGGACGGGAAGTGAGGAGAGTGAGCAAGTGGCATCTGGCTTGAGAGTCTCAGTTGGGGCACTGAACTGGGGAGTACTGTTCCTAAACCACAGCAGAAGGATGGATAGACAGTTTTTTAAGTTTAAAGAAGGCAAGTGCATCAGAAACAAGACATAATGATCAGAAAAAAAACAACACCCTTGAGTAGTAAAAGATTCCCCTTCCCTTAGCTTAATGTAATTCCCCTTGGTTGTCACTTTCCACTATTTCTGTATCCTTGATTGACCTTGGGCTAATTGCATATGTCAGCACAAGGTTACACTTGTTATTTTGTCTGCTCAAATGGCAAAGGCAGCTTTTTCTGAATGGAAAACTGCAGGTAAGATGCAACCGATTAACAAGAATGCTAATGGAAAATTGACCCTTGTGCTAAACAGCACTGAAAATTGTCTTGTTTTGGTGCATCTTGCTCAACTCTTAAAAGTTTGAGAGTTATTTGTTCATAAATGCAAAAAGAAAAAAATAGGGAAAGAGAAAAGGACTACCAAGAAAATAAATACCCCTTATTAGAATAAATAACATGCAAGTTAAATTTCTAGTGGAATTGGGAAGAGTTTTTTTGTTGGTTTTGTTTGGTTTTTTTTTTAAACTCAGTTATATGATTTTTTAAATGTAGTTCTAGAAGGGAAAAATTAAATCACTTAGATTTGCAAGAGAGTACATGGCTTAAAGTCAAAGCAGTCTTTCAACTGAAGGTATGTTTCACACTACCAAGCCTCAACAGCCAAAATGTTGATTAAATTTCTCCAGAAATTAAACAAAATTTATATAACCCTAGAGAGATTATGAACTGAGAAACAAGTGGCTTTTCTGTGTTCCGTAAAGGTCAGGTGTCATCAAATGAGAAAGGGCAAAATAATCTGAAATGGAAGTCTGAAATATTTCTTCTAAATAAATTGCTTTTGACCTGTCTGCCTTACTGGACCTGTACCTTCACTTGGATCTTTGTACCTGGCATAGTGGTGGGCCACTGGCTGGTGTCAGATTCAAAGTAACAATTTAGCCCACAATGTCCATTTATATTAAATAAGACAGTGAACTTCTATATCTTAATTAAAGCACTAAAAATACAGGAGACTGTCTATAAACAACTCCAGTATAACAAGAACTCTGTCACCCTCCTGGCTTAAGGTTTATTGTCTTTCTTTTATTTGTAAGAAAACGTGAAGAATGTTTTCATGGTTAGTTAAATTGCTGCATATGTAATGGTCAGGAGAGGCACTAAAATGTTCAGTGCCATTTTTTTGGTAAAACAAGAATTTTCTACTCCTGTTCTCTCTAATATACATATTTTTTGCTTTATTTTAAAATTGAAATTACCACAAAGCTGTTACTTGCCTAGCTATAGCCAAATTGGCTTGCCAAATTGCCAGCAACTGCCTTCGAGAATGTCCAATTCTGCATTTATAATAGATCAGAATGAAATAGTTAGTGGTTTTCCCATAGAAAATGGACACTTTGAGAAATAAACTGTTTCATTATGCTCTTGGGGATGACAGGGACTAAAAGGTGTTTGACTAATACAGAAAAATATCCTCACAAGCAAAGTAGCTATAAATGAGTTATGGTGAAAAATGACTCAACTAACACTAGATTTTAAATTTGTCTATTGATACTAATCATAATATGAATGGAAAATCATATTTGCATACCTGCTAAGATAAGGATAAAGCTAGTAATTCAAATTTCATGCTCTAAAAATAAACTTGATTGTGTGAGGCTATTGTGCTTAATTTTAGTGCTGCATTTATGTTACAGTAGTATAACTTGTCAGAATTGTTTTATCACTGTTTCCATGCTCATTCAGAAATGAATTTCAGACTTGGAGCCCATAAAAACTGAATTTATACTGGACAATTTTAGGTACTAAGCTGCTCGATATGAATCTTCCAATAATGAACAATTTAATGGAGAGCAATATAATTTAAGATGACAATGCAGTGACTGGAAAGAGTGATCTTGTCAAAGTCCTCAGTCTATTTCTAAAATGGCTATAAAATGTTACAGTAGTTGCTTGCAAAATAAAGACGGTAGAACAAGAACTTTTGCCCCATTGTGAGACAAAGCTGGAAGGCCATTCTAAGCTTTCTTTTGAATAATGATAATAAAAAATCTAATTTCTAAAAAACAACCCAAAAACCTCCTAGTTTCTGATGTCATATATGTATATATGTAAATATCAGGCATCTTCTGTAAGAAGCTGGAGGATGTGACCTCTTAACACAAAGGGGTTCATAACTATTGGAGACGAAGGATGTGATGTATGTCAGTCAGGTGTATCTAGAATAACTGAGTAAGAAAGGAGCAGCAGTACTGAAGAATTTTTGTGATTCTGTTCACAGTCATCTTATAGATGGCTGCACTTTATTCCCTAGAGGGAGGAGTGCTGCTACTGCAGCAGCTGGGGGTCATCCCAGAATGAGGTTGGAAGAAAGTTCCCTGGTGGCTGAGCACAGGAGCAGTGTGTGAATACTCTGCAGTGATTTCACAGCAGTGAGGCTTTGTGGAAGACAGTCTGGATGGGCAGGGGGCAGGGAGCAGAGCTGGGAGTGGCAGGAGGGGGGAAGTAGTCTGATCCGGTAATTTGGGTAGGTGGGTGTGGAGGAAGAGATCTTGGACAGCATAGGAGAAGCGTTTTTCTAGGAAAAGGAGCAAGAGAGGAACAGCAAAATTCTTTGCATGTGCAAGCAAGCCTTGAATGTCACTAGATTTATTTTTTCCCCCTCGGGTCCTTTATCAACGATCCAGTTACTGAGGGCACAGTGTTTTTGTTTTGTTCCCTCTGGGATACGTTCCTGGTAAAGCTTGTAATTGTAGGGCTTTTTTTTCTTCTTCCTTGAAGGCATTTTTGCACTTAAGTATCATTTGTGTATCAGTGCCAAATCTCCACCTGCAGAATAACTACTGGTTGTGTTACAGAACTTCTGGAGTCTTTCAGGAAGCTTTGCCTTCTTTACCCCCAAGGGAACTAGGGAAGTGAAGGTTTAAATATAAGGTAAATCTGAGCATCAGGAGCCTACTGGGGAGTCTGCTATCTACCTTAGAGACCATAGATACCAGACTTTGGGGTGAGATGGAAGAGAGAGAGCCAGGGGAAGGCCAGATGAGCATAGCATACTATGGTTTTGAGACTTTATAGTGGCCATGCACAAGATGAGGGTTGCTTGGCCTCAGCCGAGAGGGGAGGTAGGGGCCTTGGATTCACAAGGTGTGTACAGTGGTAGTTCATCGAAGGGAACAATGTGACTGGCGCAGATTATTCCAATGCAGAGTAGCACAGAAAGGGCACACTTCTAAACAGTGGTATAAAGATAGATTCGGTTGTGACATTTTTGGCAGCTCGTTGTTTTACATGACTATGATGAATCAGAAAGTTGGCAATTCAGTATTCGAAGATAGTGGATGTGGATAGTGTTAACGGGAATTAATTACAAGATATGGCTAGTGCTATGCTAGTACACATGCTGTTAGGATTATGGGCAGTGTATGAAATTGGTTTTAAATATTGAGTTGCAAGTGCCAATTGCAGTAGCATTTGAATATAATTGTAAAGGCATCCCAAAAAACCAGCAAAAAATAAAATTGTATTTCCAAATAGATGTCACCCTCAGTGATGAAATTGCAAACCAGATCACTGCCACACAGCTTTTAAGCAACTGATGTTAGAGCACTTATCTTTGGCTCTGCTGAGCCACTGTCCTGTTGAATGATCTTAGAGGAGTCCTAACTTATTTTTTAAATGCTGTCTCCTTTAAGTGAAAACAATAATAATTCTCCTCATCTGATGGATGCTTCAGCATTGGCATTGGATTCATCCTTTCATGGTGGGGTGATGTTTTAGGTAAATAGATCCTACAACACATTAGGTAATACACAGAAAGAAGCCAGCAGCACAAATATTACATTATTACAAAATTCAATGACCAATTCAGTTCATCACTAATAACAATAGCCTTGTTTTATATCAAGCATGGAAAATACCGTCTGTCCCTTTATTCATGAAGCAATAGACAAAGCATTTGGTATCATATATCTCTTAACAACAGTGCATCTGGCACTGTTTAGAGATTATTAATTGTTGGACCACGAATAAAGGACTCAATTATAGATTACCTTTTTCAAACCAAGGTGTTCCATCTTTACCCCATAGTCATATTTTCACCAAATAACAAGCCAGTGGCAAGAAGCTTTATGCCTAAGCACTGTTTGAGGATTCTTTTCAGTGCTTCCTGTTCTCAGTAAGGTCTGACAAAGTCTTTGACAAATTAGAGGGCTGGGCAATCACCCAACTGTATGAAGTTTAACAAAGACGAGTGCTGGATTCTGCACCTGGGAGGGGGGAAGCCTGGATGTACGGACAGAGTGGGGAATGAGATGCTGGAGAGCAGTGCCAGGGAAAGGCACCTGGGGGTCCTGGTTGATGGCAAGTTGAACTCGAGTCAGCAGTGCCCTGGCAGCCAGGAGGGCCAACCCTGTCCTGGGGGCATCAGGCACAGCATCGCCAGCCAGGCAAGGGAGGGATTGTCCTGCTCTGCTCTGCTCTGGGGCAGCCTCACCTCCAGTGCTGGGGCAGTTTTGGGTGCCACAGTGTGAGAAAGACATTAAACTGTTAGAGAGTGTCCAAAGGAGGGTGACAAAGATGCTGAAGGGCCTTGAGGGGAAGCCTTGTGAGGAGTGACTGAGGGCACTTGGCCTGTTCAGCCTGGAGGAGACTGAGGGGAGACCTCAGTGCAGTTACAACTTCCTTGTGAGGGGAAGAGGAGGGGCAGGCACTGATCTCTTCTCTGGTGATCAATGATGGCACCCAAGGGAATGGCCTGAAGTTGTGTCAGGAGAGCTTTAGGCTGGATAATAGGAAAAAAAATTTCATCCAGAAGGTGGTTGAGCTCTGAAATGGGCTCCCCAGGGACGTGGTCACAGCACCAAGCCTGACAGAGTTCAGCAAATGTTTGGGCAATGCTCTCAGGCACATGATGTGATACTTGAGGCTGACATATGCAGGGCCAGGAGTTGGATTTTGATGATCCTTGTGGATCCCTTCCAACTCAAGATACTCTATGACTCTAAGATGTAGGTTCTCCTTTGTGACATCCCTCAAGCACCTTTAAATAGATTTGTCGGGAGCAACTGTAGCCAGCACGTGGCTACCACAGGCTGTAGGTAGTTATCAGGTCACAACACTGTAGCAATAACTGAGACATACTGAATCTCTCTGACAGATGTTAATTTGTTTACCTCCATGTAATGTTACATTGTTTTCTTTCAACTTCTCATCAGCTTGAGACTTTGTATTTTCAGGTTTATTTTCCCTATCAACTCTTCCTTCAGTGATCTTTAGTGTGGCCCTGAGAAGTTTTTATGATCATTTTAA
Source organism: Vireo altiloquus (assembly GCA_013396875.1). Lineage (NCBI taxonomy): Eukaryota > Metazoa > Chordata > Aves > Passeriformes > Vireonidae > Vireo > Vireo altiloquus. Next base: position 154,402 of record VZRF01015391.1, on the reverse strand, counting down.
GCATTTCAGCATTTTCTCATTAGTTAGTGGACAGAATAAAGACTCAAATAATTTTGAGGCTGAGGAAAAATGAACTGAGCTGTCTTGGGGTTTCTTACAAACTAGCTAGATTTATCTCTGCCTCTAGAACTTCCTAGCAAAGGATATTGTTGTGGAATGTATTCTGTGTTTTACATACTATACCTTTCTAAAAAGACATCTCCATTTCAGAATTAAAGCACAATAGCAGTTTCAGTTTTGTTTGTCACAAAGGCTATGTCTATGCTAGCAAACCAAAAGGTGCCAGGGCACAGTGCTGCAGACTTGAAGTCCCCAGCTTACACTGTTAAATTTTTGACAGCAGAGTCCCTGCACTAGGTCCAGGACCAGCAAACCTTTGCATGGCTCAGGGGGCAGCTCAGGCCCAGCTGACAATGCAAGTGCAGCTGTCCTGTGTTGGTAGTTGAAAGAGCCCAGCAGTATGGATATGGCCACTGGCAGGAGCAACTGGCCAGAAACTGGGTGGGCAGTAATGCTCTTCAGATTTCTACTATGGGTAAAATTCAAAACTGAGGAATACAGCAGCAAGAACGCCCTACCTTCTGTGTACTAGAATTTGAAATTTTGTTGCTTGCAAATGTGCTTCAACCCGTCCTCTTACACAGTCCTATGCTATTAGAATTATCCATCAGTGAATGAACTGAAAGGCGTACACACCACTCTCCTGGGGGAGGAGAAAAATGTAAGGATCCTGGCTGCTGAAAAATTTCAAAAGAAAAATCAGGGTTGGGAGTATACAGGAACAACACAATTCAGAGGTACACTTAACGTGGTGAAATCTGGTATGCACCAAGACTGGCATGTAGTTAAAACTGTCTGCAACTGCTATGTAGGGTCTGAGGAGAGCACTTTCAAACATATACACAAAGAAATTGATATATGAACTAAATAGACATGGCTTTATTATAACTGTGTTAAAAATAAGTACCTGTGTATTTATTTAACTGCTTAATCTAGTCTTCATAAAATATTTCTTTACATCAGCTGATTGACTTTTAGTGTTATTTGGTGCTTTATTTATAAGGACCTGCCAAGAGGCAATTAGTGGTAGTCAAACTTAATGCTGAAAGATCGAGTTAATTTCCTTTTTTATTCAATCTTAGAAGTTGGTTTTTTTAAGAAGTTCACATGTGCAGAAATTAGCACTATGCTAGTGCTCCAGAGATTATTGCAAGAACACCCAACAGTGATGAGGTGAGAATGTGTATGACACTAACTATAAAATAATCTATCCATTATTTTACCATTCAAAATATAGATACTTAATTCTCCAACAGCAAAAGTTTGAGTGTCTAGAAAACTTCTTAGTTTGCCCAACACTGCCTGTTCCAGCTAGCTCATGATCCACAAATTTTCCCCTGTCTTTCTTGTACACCCCATTCATGGATTGTTTTCTGAGCATGCTTACCAAACTAGGTCCTAACCAAAGAGGGGATTGTGCAGTTCTAATTTACTCTGGTGTGCAGGAGGATCCCACTTCAGTTCAAATTCTTCCAGGGAAGAGAAATCAGTATTTTGTACCTCAGAACAGACTGAGCTAGCCACCTGGGAAAATATTCTCAAGAGTATATTATCTTCTTCTTAATCTCTGTTAAAAGAGCTGCTCCACTCTGCATGAGAAAACTACACATTAGTCCATCTAGAATGATCACAACCTTTTAATCTTGTGGTAGGACCTCACCTGGGAAAAGGGAATGTGTGCCAGTCTTCATCTTACACTAGTATTAGGTTAAAAAACAAGGAAGCAAACAAAAAAATGTAACCAGCGTCACGTATATGCAGGGATTGTTTGCGGTATGATCACACTTCTTGTCTCTGGTGCTCTACAACCTGTAAAATCAAGAGCTTGGTTCATTTAAAATCAGCAGTTATCTTACACAATTTGTATCTCAATTAGTATACCGTGCCTATGTGGCTCACCACAGCTGGGCAAACTGAAAATATAAAATAATCCTTTCAAGGCACCAAGTAGATGCTATACAAGAATACAAAATATTGAGAAATCTGGATCAGCAGACCAGTATTTTTGCAGAAGACTGAACAACAAATGGAGATCGGAATCTCAGTGATGTGTATTTCATGGATGACTGACAAATCACATATGCTACACAAAGTAGGCACTGTCAGCCAAATGGCTCAATGCTAACAGCCCTGAATCTTTACTGTAAGTGGAAATATTGGTACTACTCACTCTACATCGTTGTTATTTTGGGGAAAGCAGATATTTCAGCTGCATAGAAATAAAAATATTTGGTAGGTCTAAACTAAAATGACATGAAAAGGAAACACTTGGGAAAAGCTAAAGATTGTCTTTAGGCTGGCAACAGAATGAGGCTGTGTTGGATCAGACTAATGATCTTTATGTATCTGTATTATCATTGGCTGTTCTTACCTATAGGAGTATCAGTTCTTCTGAAGACTGCTAAAATCCTTGCCAATTGAGAGTTCTGAGGTGAAAGAAAAGCCAGAATGGCTATATTTTGTTATGAGGAAAAACATAGTTTTTAATTTGAAATCTTTCAAGTGTTTCAATTATTGAACTATGCCCTAAAGTTTATGGAGGTTCTTGCTTGATCTTCGTTGAAATAGAGAATTTTTGTACGCACTGATTAAATATTACTTCCTTCATGTACTTTATTCCTTTTCCTTAGTCTTTAATCCTATTCCTAGAGCATTTTTCCTTGATCCTAATTTCCTACTGAACTCTAATTTTTTTGAGATAAGGTGAAAGACTTAATGGAGTATTACAACAGAAGATGCGTTATTTTTAGTTTCACTGGCTTCATATTAGAGGCCTAGAAAAAAATACCATATTCTCAGTGTTGAATATGTAATAAATAGAATGGTCTTTTAAAAATATTTACTACTGGCTATCAAATAGAGGGTGTTTTTCCCCACTTATATTGGTTTGGAGCCCATAAGGAGCATGAATGATTCATAATTTCTTCAATAGATTATTTTGAATGTAACATCATGAAATTTTACCTACATTGTTCTGCTCATCTCTTCTCTGGGTAGATCTCACCGATATTTCTTATGGCCTCCTCTACTTTTATCTTAATTGCATATTAGTAAGTTTATCAGACTATATGTCTGATAACAATATGACAGAATCCATTAAGTTATTAATAGATGTAAATCTTTAACAGTCTATTTTATTAACTCAGGGAAATTCCAAGTCTACACCAAAGCTACTGATAGCCAGCACCATTTTGAAAAATCATGCAAATAACCTCTCATCTGTATTTTAAAAAGTTGCATTTCTAACAGGCTACTAAAGTAAATGAAAAAATCAAATCCAAACCCTTAACTGGAAATGGCCTCAAACTTGGTTAAACAGAAATTTAAATTTTTACTTAGAGAAATGGAAAGACAAACTGTAGCTGAAAAAACATTATTAAATTTTGTCTTAATAAACTCTATTATTTAATTTAAATTTAAATAAAATTTGTCACTTAAGACTTCTTAGTAAGTCTTCTTAGACTCAGAACACTAATATGAAACCACTGAGACAAATGAATGATATACCTTGAGAATCTTCTGTTCAACAAAAATTGCCTTAGCATATTGGAATACCTTACTACAAAGTGAAGTAACAGGAAACATTTTCAAAATTTTTGTAGAAGTAATAATATAGGCAAATAACTGTCAATATACAAAGCAACATAGTTCCTATTTTCATTATGGAGTATCTCTCCTCTAAAATATGCCCTGTGTATTAATTTTTTGAAAGCTTCCCTTAAAAAAACTTCTACATAATCCTTAGAATACTCAGAAAACTTTGGAGACATCAAATAGATGTGAAAATAGACATGGCAAATATCCAAGAGGCTCTGTGAAGAAAAGCCCAATAGTAAACAATTAAGTACAGCAGTTTAATAATTTTCTCAATATCCTCTGGATAATTAGAGAATGTATTCAGCGTAGAAAGTTTTACTGTCAAACTGATCCAGGAAATTTAATTTAAGGTCTTTTACAAAATACAGGAGCACAAATAAAATTGCTTTAAAATAAAACAAACCCAAACAAAATCCCTAACATGAACCAGTAGAATTCCTCTATTCAGCAGGAATAACATAGGCCTTATTCTTAGTTTCTCTTTGTAAGGGAAGGTTTTATACTCAAAGATGTAACAGTGAAACTGAAAGAATGTCATGGCTTGTGCAATCCATATTTATTTGAGTAGCAGCATATAAAGAGGTTTTTAGGTTCATTGAATGAACTCCAGCAGGGCTTATTTACTACTCAAAATATAAACGACATATAGCTCTTTCAAAAGCCTGGTAGTAGATTCGCAGCTAATTATTTGTTTTCACACAAAAATTAATGTTGTCTTCATAAGTGTCTTCATTTTGCTTTACTCTTCCAGCTGCATAGGAGGAGAACAGATAGAAGACATTTGTCAGAGGCTAACCTATTTGTGTGCTTTTTAAAAAATGTTAATTTGTCTGTGCTGCTGGTGGGCAATGCAGATGCCTAATTCTATGCTACTCTTCACCATCAGTGAGAAGCAAGCAGGAGTAACAGGAAATATTTTCAAAAATAGTGGAGTGGAAAGACATGCACATTCTGTGGTAAAGGGCACAGTGAAATAGGAAATAAAGTCAAAAATAGAAGCATACACTTCACTATTTAATATCTGATAAGGGCAGAATACAAAGCAGATAAGCACTCTGTTAGAAACTTCAAAGTAGAAAGTTCAGGTAGGTTACTGATGCAGGGTGCAGAAAAGATATGGATGTATTCTTGGCATGAAGCATGAATAGGTGAGTATTTAAAGGCATTTTGACGTGAAGCTACTTAGTTAACCCCAAGCTATTGTTTGAAACTACAGAAGGAATTTGCTCACAGTAGTATTGTATTTTAGCATGTGTGGTTCTTTCTGCATGAAGTTGATATAAATGATAATAATAAAAAAAGTTATGCTTGCTGGCCTCACAAGCACTCATCACACACTTCTGGCCCTTGTAAGGTTTATGGTTGGTTTCAAGAGTAGGAAACAACAAGCAACTAGTGGTGATAATTCTCATTTGAGGTAGAAAAAACCCACCAAAAAAGCCCTGTTCAACCAACCAACCAACCATCTGAACCCGAGGAAAGCTTAGTCACTGCTTTATGTTGCTCTCAGCCACCCACTGCCAAATATCATGCTTCAAATATTTAGCTACATTGTTCAGCTTGACAATTTACACACACTAAGTACATTTCTTTGTCTCTGAAGAAAAGGAGAAGAGCAAATTTCAGAAGAAACAGAAAGGCTTTTCACGTCAAGAACTGTCACTATTAGGGTCCAAATAATGTACTTTCTGGGCATAAGGTATAAAATCATACTGATACAGAAATGCACTGGGTAAAATATATCAGTAAAAAAAACAAACAAAAAACCCCAACCCCAAACCCCCCAACCAACCAACCCCAAAAGTGCAGAAAGAAACCAGAAAAATCACAAAGAAATCAAAGATGCTAGAATTTGATCTGTCAAAAGTAACCAGTAATTCAATAATATATCTGTATTTGGATACTTATAGAGCTTATAGCAGTTTTTAGGGGGGAAAGGAGGATGGAAGGAAAAAAAAAGGCTAAGTTAAGGTAAAAAGGGACATCCCAAACCAGCAACTCTTGGGATCTGTCCATAGCCTGTTACAGCTGATGTATAAAATCTACAGCAAAAGGAAAATCTGTAAAATTTTATTCCTCCTTTTTTTTTGTAAAATTTATTTAGCAATTGTGTGTGAATATTAACATTTAAAAATCACAAAATAAGTCCATTACTTTTTTTTTTTAGAGTAATTTCTCCTGAAAACATTAAATCTTACTGAAAAAGCAGGACTGATGTATTTTATTTTAAAATAATGTAAGGTGACAAGATTGCATGAAAGAAAAGGGATTATTTGAAAGCAAAACAATCAAGATAGCAAAAAGTCAGAGATTATATTTTTCTCCACTTGTGTACATTACAAAAACAATTCTTCTATTTAACTACAAGAGTAAAAAAACCTTTCAAAATACCTCTGAAAAATGAATGGAATATTTGTTACTGTAGTAGGAATTGTTAGGACTCATTCTAACATGTATCACCAAACAATAATTAGGCATTTTCTCTTGTGTGTGACTTTCATGTTATGCCACACATAAACAAAAAAGTCCCATCAGATTTCATCTGTAAAAAGAAAGTGGAATGTATGTTTGTAGAAGCTGTTTATTAAATATTTAATTGTAGTACTGTAGTGCTCAAGCTCAGGTCTGGGACTATGATTTCATTTTTGCTTGGTGATCTACAAAAATTAAATAAAAGACACAATCCTTATTTTATTGCCAAAACACCAAGGACTTTTTCATTCTGTGGGCTGTATTTTGAACTGCAACAGGAAAAGTTATGAGATGCCAAAAGAACAAGGAGGGTCAATATATCCAGGAGAATTTTTCCTCTGCTTTCAGACTCCTTAACTGTTAAAATTTCTCTATTGCTTGGTTTACAGTTTCAGTGATGTCATATGTAAGTATACTTTCTTTTATGTAAACATCAAGGGATGAGAATCACCTATGAGAGATATTACAATACGTATTTTACATTGTTAAGAAAAGAGTCAAATCACTTTATTTTTTAAATCTTTATTAGACATTAAATATAATTTCATTGCTATTTCAATTATTTGAAGTGTAGATTTAAAATGAAGCTGAAACAGAGTGGTTATTGTTACAAATCTGGGGAAAGATAGATACATGTACATTTTTAAATATATAATGATCATAGTTACAGATAAAGTGATCAAATCTAGTACACATAGTCTTGCTTTAAAAAAAAAAAAATCTATCCTACAAAATTCAGTTACCCTAATGACAACAAATTCTAGGTTAGGATTTTAATGATTTTTAGGACATGTGATAATTGTATGTAAAAAATGCACAGCATCTAGACATCCACTATATAAATTTAATTTTTATAATAAGACAATGGAAATGCGTTACATTTTAGCCTCCTTTCTCTAACCTTTCAGGGTAATGTTGCTTCAATAAAGCAGAAGGGTGATTGCAGCAAAGCTTTCTCACTGTGTCAAGCACAAAGCTCGAGCTCGTAAACTGAGCTTGCAGGCCTTGGAAACACACATAAAAATACTCAACTCATCTTACCCTCAACTGCACAGAAATGTAGTTCAAATTTAATTTTGTTGAAAGTTAGATAGCTAAGAATTTCAGGGCGTTTTACGTACAGAAAAAAAACAGTTCATTGTCTAGTTTCTATATTTCTAATTTCAAATATATTTTTGTCTTTGCTTCACAAATTACATCAGTTAATAACTGAGGCTAAAGGAATATTAAAAAATGACAGCTACAATGTTTACATTGATCCTTGCTAAATTCATTCTTATTGTCCAAAAACACATTTGTTCTTGCAAGGCCCCAACTCGACATGAAAAAGCACAGACACATTGCAAAACATAGAGACAACCAATTATGCTGCTTTAAATGTCTCATCAGATATGGATTTTTTTAAAAAAGCTAATTATCAGCGGACATCTGCTTTGTTTTTATTTTCTTTTTGACTGTAAGCAGCAAAGACACAGTGACAGCAAAAATCAGAACGTTTTATTCGGTATCCTCAAGCAAGCAAACATTAAATAAAGAAATGATTTAACCGCTAACCAGGCTCCGTACAATGTTGCAGCCTTTCAGGAACCTTCGGTAGGTTATCGATCCGCTAGTGAATTACCTCCAGTTCAGCCATAGGTTGCAGGCATCATCATCCATCGCTCGTCCTCGCGTTGACAACACTCCTCCTCTTGCCCATCGCTCCTGGAAGGCAGAAGATTCATCAGTCCCGCATGTCTGATGTGGTTGGCGGCAAGAGCAATGAATAAAATCGTTATCAGCTGTCGGGGTTTGTTTGGTTGCTTTGGTTGTTTGTTTTTGTTTTTGGTTTGTTTTTTTTTTAAAGGGAAGTTCTCAAAGCGAGCGCCCTGCGCTCCCCTTCACCCCGGCTACGCCCGGCAGAGCTGCCTGGGTAGCCCCGCCGAACAACGGAGCAAGGCGCCTTTCTGGCTATTTGGGGCTTGCTGGGATTTCCCCCCGCTCCAGACCCACGGCAGGAACCAGGGCACGATGTCGCAAGAATAAGAACCAACAACGCGTGACACTGTGGCACTTACGCGCAGATGCCAAAGCCCCTGGCAGCGCCCCGAGGTCCGCGGCTGGCTCCGAGGGAGCGGGCTAGGCTGCGGGGGAGCCGCGGCGAGCGGGGGTTGTGGAGGTCCCCAGTGGGGCCGCGCTCCCCGGGGGCATTTTGGCTTCACTCGCTTCCCATTCTTGCGTCTCTGGAACTCGGGAACTTCCAGCGCCGCCGCCGCGAGTCGCCGCTGCCCCGCCGCCGCCGCCGCAGCCCCTCCTCCTCCCCGTGCGTCGTATCCCTCCGCGCTCCGGCACCGCGCAGAGAAAGCGCCTTTCAGCCGCCCGCCGCCTTCCCGCCCACCCCGCCGACATCTTCTGCCACAGCCCGCCCGCC